>JANVCQ010000004.1:12252450-12276696 GCA_025531925.1 Erythroxylum plowmanianum
CTTTCCGAATGAACCCGGCTTCAAGTAGCTTCTCTATTTCTTTCTCGATCACCCCCTGTCGCTCTTTGCTATGCCATTGCTTCTTTTGTCTAACCAGCTTGCAATCCTTTCGAATACCGAGAGAATACGATGCGACCGATCGAGAAATTTCAGGCATATCGCTTGGTACCTAGGTGAAGATCGATATGTTTTCTACTAAACAATCCGTGATTTCTTTGACTAGGCCCTTCTGAAGCTCAGAACCAATGTTTGTGAACTTGGAGTGGTCTGCTTCATCCAATACGACCCGCTGCGTTTCTTCTACGGAGTTCATCCTCTCCGTTTCTTCATCAGCTCTCATGTCAAGAGAGCTTGTCAAGACTACCGCCCCGTCTAGTGTCCTTGCTTTCGCTAAGTAGCATTCCCTAGCGATTCTCTGCTGACCCCTGACAATACCTACTCCGTGGGACGTTGGGAACTTCATTGTTTGGTAGTAGGTGGAAACAACTGCTCTGAGGGTATTTTGAGTGGCTCGTCCAATTATTGCATTGTACGCCTCAACAAATTTCACGATCAGGAATTCAACGTCCTTCTCTATCTGACATGATTTTTGTCCGAATTTTACTTTAAAACATACTCGGGCAAATAGGTAGGCTGATGCCCCAATTACCCCTTTGATAGGTCCTTCTACAGGCAGTAGTCGATCCTCTGGTATATCCATCTGCTTGAAGGCATCATAATACAACAGGTTGACCGAGCTGCCCGTGTCGATCATTACTCGTTTCACCTCGTTACCATCCATGCTTAGATTTACTACGAGCGCGTCATCATGAGGACAACTAACACCATCTAGATCAGATTCGTCGAACGATATAATCCCATCGTTCTGCTTCTTTCCCTTGATCTACAAGTCTTCACTAACCTGCCTGGCATACCTCTTTCTTCCTTTAACGGTGGACACGCCTGCTGCACTATCGCCGAAGATCATATTAATGACCCTAACCGGTCGGTCATCTTGTTGCCCGGTGTTTCTGTCGTCTCTTGCCCTGGACTGTCCTCTCGCTTCGTGTCGATCATCAGTATTCGCATTCTGCCTCCCTCCATCACTTCTATCGTTTCGCCTCCAAGGCTGTCGCCCATTGTTTGACCGGCGGATCCTATTGTCATTGTCTCGATCGACATTTTGTCCGCGCTTCAGAAATCGACCCAGCCTTCCCCTTTGGATAAGGAGTTCGATTTCTTTTTTCAAGTCCCAACAATCCTCCGTATCATGACCAATGTCTCTATGGAAGCGGCAATATAAATTAGGGTCCCTCTTCTTAAGGGGGTCTTCAACTTATTGGTTTCTCGGAGGGGTTCCCCATCTGCCCTCATGGCCGTCAATACTTCCGCGTATCGCCTGTTGAGCGGGGTGAAGAATTCTCGTCGATGTCCCTGTCGATCGGTCGACTTTCTCCAGCTCGACTGATCCTTCTGTCGCTTGTGGGAATAATCCGCTTTACCGCTTGGCTCGCGGTCGTCTGCTCTACGTTTAGTGTTTTTCAACACTTCTTCGAGCTGGATATATTTGTTCGCCCGATTCCTTATCTCTTGACTAGATTGGGGTTGATCGAGGGCTAGTGACTTCTTAAACTCTTCATCCCTGGTATTGCCCATCAGTGCCGCCAACATGGACGAGCAGGTGAGGTCGGGGACTTCGACAACTTCGTTGTTGAACCGAGCGATAAACTCCTGTAAACTTTCATTCCGTCCTTGGGTCAACTGCATCACTTCCAAGACGGTCTTCTGCGGCCGCTTACTTGTAGCGAACTGGTTGAGGAATAGCGACCTAAAGTCCTCAAAGCAAGTGATACAGCTCGGAGGTTAACTATTGAACCATCGTCGAGCTCCCTCTTGAAAGGCCGTACAGAAAGCTTTACACTGAATGGCGTCCGGAACGCAGTGTAGGTTCATCATCGACTGGAAGTGTTGTAGATAGTCTAGGAGATCGGTCTTTCCAGTATACTGTTCAGGCGTCGATATTTTGGTGCCAGGCATCGGGAGGCTATCCAAGATCGCCGGGATGAAGGGGGAACTATACTGTGCCGATGGATGACTTGGGCGGGAATTCATGGCCACATTGATCCGATCGTCCACGATTTTTTCTAGGGCTTCAGCAGAATGACGATTCGCCATCATACCAATCTGCCGTGCGGGTGTCTGCTGTTGTTCCTACTGAGATTGTAAAATTTGACGAATCAATAGATCAGTTGTTTCTTCGATCTGTTTTCGGGTGAGGGAGATTTGTTGTGGTGCAGGAGGATTTGCATCCAGGGGTGCTGGAGATTCAGATGCGTATCGGTCTCAGCATTGTCCTCCAGGGCTACGCTCTGTTCTTCTTGATCTGGGTTTTGAGGTTGTGGTTGATCATTCGGGTGTGTAGACTGTGTGCGGGAATCATGATGTGCTGGCTGGAGAGGGGCAGGTAATTGCGATCCCAACCGCTGTAGCGCAAGTGCCGCAACGACGGCTATATCAGGGGTGGTTGCTGCCGCCTGACTGATCTGTGTGTTTCTAGACGTGGTGCCCTGATGTAGGGCCCCACGGTAGGCGCCAACTGGTTCTGCCTGATTCTGATGAGGTTGAACGTTACTACTTGGATCCATGAAGATGGTCGATATTAACTCTGAAGCACCTGCAAAACAATAAAGGCACGCCGGGGGTTGATATTCGGCAGGCCCCTCCGACGCTCAAGTTACTCTTTTTATGAGGGTTACGGAGACTATGAGCAAAGAATATCAGGGTTCTGATCTCGTACCTGTATCATGGCAGAATAGTACCTTTTATATGGAATAAACGCTAGGTTTAGGTCTTTACGTAGATCTTTACATTTGCATGGGAGACTAACACCTGCAAATGGGCCGTGGACGCATGGACCTGGGCCTAGCACAGCCGACTTAACCAGACACGATCATGCAAGTGCTCCTTTATTAAGTTATAATTTAAAAAACTAAATATAATTAATTAATTTATGCAGTAAAATATAATTACTTGATTTAGTAGTTAATATTAATATTTAGTACAAATGTTAATCAAGACCCTGGTCCAAATGATCCTACAGGTTACGTTAAATTTTTCACCGTTTTTTCTCTCTGAATTATAATTATTAATTATGATACTTATATAATTAATAATAATAATAATATAATGAATTAGTCGATTTATTATAAAATTATAATTTATTTATAAATTAATTATTATTCATTAACTATTTAGTTAATTCAGTTATAATTAATATAAATAGATTTATTATTAAATTAGAATTTATTAATAAATTAATTATTATTCATTAACTCTTTAGTTTCTTCAGTTATAATTAATACATAATTAATTAATTGATGTATTAAATAATTGCTCAAAGTCTACGTCAAAAATTAATAATAATTAAAATATAACATATAACATAATTTATTTATAAATTAGTTTATTCAGTTACTCTATCATAATTTATTTATAAATTAGTTTATTCACTTATAATTAATAATAGTTAATTATAATTAATTAATTGATGTACTAAATAATTACTAAAACTCTATGTCAAAGAATTAATAATAGTTAAAAAGATATAACATAATTTATTTATAAATTAGTTTATTAAGTTATAATTAATAATAAATATATAATTAATTAACTTATGCCTGAAAATATAGTTAATTTGTTAATCCATACATATTAATATTTAGTATATATGTTAGTCATGACCCTGCATTGTGGTTGTTAATTATTATTAATTGTTATATACAAAATTATTATTTATATTTACAAGTTACATATTTTAAATAATTACTCAAACTGTAGGTCAAAAAAATCAAATCACGCCTGTGACTTAACATGCATAGTTGTGACTCCCATGCATAGTATACATGCGATTTTGGTTTTCTTAATTAACACCTATATAATGATATCATATTTTTATTAAATTATTAATTAATTAATTACAATATTATTACTTATCTTATTAATAATAAAAGAAATAATTTATTAATTAATTATTATATATTGGAGACATATAAAAAATTGCTTCATTAAAATATAATTTATTTATAATTTGATTATTAATCATCAACTATTTAGTTAATTCATTTATGATTAATGCTAATTAATATATAATTAATGAATTGATGTATTAAAATATAATTAACTGATAAATCAGTACATAATAATATTTATATTTACGTGCTACATATAAATAATATTTTTATTTAATAATTACTTAATAAATTAAAATATTATTAATTAGTTAATTAATTATAACATAATTTATTCATTAATTAATATATATATTTAACACATATCAAAAAATTATTAATTGATTATTTATAAATTAATTATTATTCATTAACTCTTTAGTTTATTCAGTTATAATTAGTAATAATTAATATATAATTAAGTGATTGATGTATTAAATTATTGCTGAAACTCTATGTCAAACAATTAATAATAATTAAAATATAAATTATAAAATAATTTATTTATAAATTAGTTTATCCAGTTATAATTAATAATTATTAATTATTATATAATTAATTAATTGATGTCTGAAAATATAATTAATTTATTAATTAATATATATTAATATTTAGTATATATGTTAGTCATGACCTTACATTATTAGTTGTTAATTATTATTAATTTTTATATACAAAATTATGATTTATATTTACAAGTTACATATTTTAAATAATTAGTAAAACTATCATCATCATCATCATCACATCTAGTCTGAAGTCCCACAATGAAGCGGGGTCTGGGGAGGTTTGATAGTACGTAGCCTTACATCTACATAGTAGAGAGACTGTTTCCAGTAGGCCTACATGCAGATGCGACAATAAAAGAGTGATACAGGTTAAAAAGTAAATATGTAAATAAAATTATTACTTAAAAAAAGCACATTATAACCAAGAAAATAAGAGCCTTGCCTTATAAAGGAAGTCGCGTACGATAAAATGAGTGGGTAGAACGTGAAGCAATAGGAAAAGACTGATGTTTTTTTAACAGCAGCAGACTTGTCAGGGAGCTTGAAAAAGCTAATGGGGATAGCGAATGCGCGATTAACTAAAGTAGTACCAGAAATAACGTCCTATACAACGTTCCCTCGCTATCTAATTCAGTAAATCAAAACACTCAGTCCATGTTTGCAGGAGATAGTCAAGGGAAATCTTAAAAAAAAAAGAGAAAAAAGAAGAATGTAACTGACCCTAGTTGCAACCTCAACAGAAATCTAAACCATGAGCTTCCTACCACATAGATGACATGGGAAAGATAATTTAACAAACTATAAATAACAGCTCAGAACTGAAATACCAAAAGTAAATACAAGGTAAGCAGGAGTTGCCACCCTTACCTCCACACACGGTTGGGATCCACTGGTAATTTTATTCCCACTTAAAGGACCACAGAGAGCAGCTGGAGAATGGGTAAATATATACCTGAGTCGATGATCGTGGGAAACCCTCTGGCAGTGAATGATAGTGGTGTCGGTGACCAATGTCCCACTGTAGCATCCCGTCAAGAGAAGACATGCCACTGTCGAGAGAAGAGTAGATATGTAACTTATCCTGATAGAGTAAACTTATCCTACCAACAAATATCAATACCTGAAACTAAATAAAGCCTATAATCTAATCTAGTATTTGGATGCCTTATCATCTTACAAATGCTGAAAGCCAAATAATAATTTCAGTTAAAAATTTCCATTTAAGAGAATGTAGCCAATAGCCGATTAAATGAAGCATTTACTTGAGATTTTCATGAATAAAAACACCAAAAAATTGAAGTAGAGAACTGGAAGGCGACCTTCACTGGCTTGATAAAGATTGTAACTTTCCTTTCCCAGAACAAAAAATTGCAACTTTTAAAATGCCTGCAAAAAAAATGAAATTCAACAGGAAACAACAACCCAAATTCCAAAACCTACATAACCTCATTGTGCAGTGCAACAAACAAAAGAGGAAGACCCGTACAATATAGACCTAGATGTATAACTTTAGATCTCTAAAAATCAAACCAAACCCACCAAAATAAAACACAACGCGATCGAAACAAAGCAAATTCAAGAGGTGAAATCAACAAAAGGAACAATCTTTGAACACATAACTGCAATGAAGATCTAGAACAAGCACAAAAATGAAAGAAAAAATCCACAAAAGCAAAAGCAAACGGAAAAAAAAAAAGAGGACAAGAACAGATCTAAGGAGTCTGTATAGATGTGCCATAAAATTTGCCCAATTCTCAACCCTTTACACAAGCAAAATAAAAGAGGAAGAGAACTAACCCAGGTAAGAGGGGATAGGTAGAAACTCCCCACTCATTCTTTACACAATGAAGGTTGCTATGGCAAACTCCACAGTATAACACCTTAATCTTCACATCTTTATCTCCAAACTCCAGCCGTCTCTTCGTTGAAAAGCTCCTCTATCTCATCGGCCTCAAAATTGATACTCGTAAAGCTTTCACCTTGAACAAAACCAAATCATGCCTGTGACTTAATAGTCATGGGTGTGACTCCCATACACGGATGTTGTGCATGCTTTTTGGTTTTCTTAATTAACACCTATGTAATGTTATAATTTTTAATTAATTTATTACAATATTATTACTTAGCTTATTAATGATAACATAAGTAAATAATTAATTAAGTATTATATATTTAACACATATAAAAATATTGCTTTATTAAAATATAATTTATTTATAAGTTGATTATTAATCATCAACTATTTAGCTTATTCAGGTTATGATTAATAATAATTAATATATAATTCATGAATTGATGCATTAATATATAATTAATTGATAAAAATTTATTTAATTAATAGCGCAAATCTTTTAAATTTAAGTATAATTTAATCATTTTTTATCTAGTTAAGTTAAATTAATGGAATAATTGATACATTACTATTATTATTATCGTTATTACTAATCACGATTGGTAATTAAGTAGTGCATTTGTAAATACTATATTATACAGAATATAATAACTGTCAGATTTGATATGAATTAAAACAAATTAATAAATGTTCAAAGATGTTTTACACAACAAAGTGTAGTTTGATATTCTACAATTAAAAATCACAACTTAATCTCGATAAAGACATTAGCAATCGAAGCACTATCCTAGAAAAGATCCTAAAATATTGTTACAATTTCAACCTTGAAATAAAAATAAGCAAAGTTAACGACGGAAGCAAATTTTCCCTAATTTCCTCCAGCTGATTTTCTGATCATAAATATATCATCCCACCAAAAACATATAATCTTGATACAGTTGGTTGCAGGAGCACCAAGATAAAGAATATGAAGTATATGATGCGTAGAAACATGAGCCTCGAACCATTGTCCACCTACTAGCAAAAATGGCCTAAAGTCATGATACTGATAAATATAAAGCATCAAACATACCCATCCTCAAAAGGACCTGATCTAAATAACAAATACATAAATTTTATAAAAAAAGTACATTAAGAACACACCAATACGTGATTAAATCGCAAAATATAAACGTCCTTGATCTAACAAAGGAAAAGTAAAATAAATCTGTATAATTAAGACTCTAATATTGGTTAACTACTTGCAACATATATATGGATGCTTTCTCCCAAACAAATCCAATGCTATTAAAAGTAAAAGTGTAACACTAAAACAAATGCAGATACATGGAAGAGTAATTATTTCTAAATTTAAACCCAGACTGAATTGATTTAGTCTAATAAACTATATTTAACCCTAATATTTGGGATGAATTGAGCTTAATGTCCTAATTCAATTAAAATGGAGCATAAGTTTAAACCTAATTAATCCAAAATGCAACATATCAAATTCAAATCTAATCAATGAAATCTACATCTATATTGGTATATTTTGATACAGTAGAATATTGACAATAGTGATATGATATGAATTGGGCAAACAAAAGAATGGAACCTACTCAGAGCAGTTATAAGATCATGGGAATGAGCGATGGACATTGACAAAGGGGAAAAACAATTATATGCTATTATGCTATATTTAAGTCTATAATATACTAACCTCATCTTGTTAATGAGCTGACACCCTATTTCTAGATTTGTACTCCCCTCAGACTTGGCATCTATATCATTATAGATTAGGATAGATTAGATTCAAGCATAAAAATTTAAAAATTAAATTGAAATCCAATTCTCATCCAAAAAATTAGTATACTTTCTGTCAAAATACTATAGCTGCTATATCGTCATGAAGCAAAATAGAAAGTTACAAATTGGAAAGAGTTGCAAACATAAGATCCTACAGTCAGCAAGGTAAAAACTAAAGGCATCGAAATCCATGGAAGAAAAAGAACCTCATTTGTGACAATTCTATGCAAAAAGTTTGGACTTTAACAAACAAATGCTTCACTAGAAAACCACAAACAATTGGTCAAAATAAAACAAAATATGAATCTACAGTTGAATGTAAAATAAAGAGAAGTAAAAGGTAAGTGATTAAGACAAACAACGAGATGAGTTCAGAGACATTGACACAAGGGGAAAAACAATTACATGTCATTATGCTATCTTTAAGTCTATAATATACTAACCTTATCTTACTGATGAGCTGACACTTTATTTGTAGATTTGTGCTCCTCTCAGATTCGGCATCTATATCATCAAATATTATGATAGATTAGATTCAAGCATACAAATTTAAAAATTAAATTGAAATCCAATTCTCATCCAAAAAATTAGTATTCTTTATGTGAAAATACTATAGTTGCTATATCGTTATGAAGCAAAACAGAAAGCTACAAATTGGAAAGAGTTGCAAATGTAAGATCCTACAGTCAACAAGGCAAAAACTAAAGGCACCAAAATCCATGGAAGAAAAAAAACCTCATTTGTGATAATTGAATGCAAATAGCTTGGACCTCAACAAACAAAAGCTTCACTAGAAAACGACGAACAATTGGTCAAAATAAAACAAAATATGAATCTACAGTTGAATATAAAAGAAAGAGAAGTAAAAAGCAAGTGATTAAGACAAACAACTAGGTGAGTTCAGAGACATGCAACACATTTCTTATATAAAAGAGTTTACTTACCATGGATGATTGTATTTAGAATCAGACTATAGAGGAAAACATAAACAAGTCTGAGTAGTATGTTTCACACGTGCCTGTCCTGGAAAAACAAAATTAACAGTTAGGATTCTAATAATAATGCAAAAATCATTCATTTGCATCATAATAAACATCAAAGTAGGGAAATGGAGTTATAAGCCCAGCTATTGTCAAGTCTTTCGGAAGTTTAAGTATGCGTTGAATCAGAAAGAAGATAATTAACAAAACAACACTGATAATATTCTAAGATTCGTGTTTCTAGATGTTTATTAGAATGATGGAGCTTTAATACATGGAGAAAGAGAAAAAGGGTTTGGTGGGTGTGTGAGAAAAAGGGTTTGGTGGATGTGTTAAATGTAGAAATTTCTACCTATGCGTGTTAATTAAATGAAAATAAATTAACGTGATGGATAGTATTTAATACAAGAGTTATTAATTAGTAGAGGAAAAGAGACAGGAGCATTTAAAATGTACAAATTTCTAGAAATAAATGGTAATTAAATACACGAAATTGATAGCAGTTGATGGAAGAATTCTTAATTGGTGGAACAAAAGAGGGGAGATATCAATTCAATTTTCAATTTAATTTAAATTTAATTGATTTTAATCTAAAACTAGTTAGGTACAAATAATATCTAATATATACTCTTACTCCACATTTATCAAAATTTAGAGACAATTATCGCATCTTCATAAATCTATTAATTTATTATTTTTAATTAATTGATAATTTTTATTGCACCATATTATATCTCAACTAACCAAAGGGTTATAAATAAATTAACTAAAGATATTTTAAGACTATGTAGTTAAAAAAAGGGGGAAAATTTTTTTCCGACGCATTGATAATAACATATATTGACTAATTAATTAATTGATAAGATTTCAATAAATGTTTTTTTAATAATATATTGATTATTATGTAATAATGCCTGTGAATATTAATTCACTAGCGTTACCATTTACCTATATATATACATTAATCATGATTAATAATAACTAAATAAAATTGACGTGTAATGATTAGAAATTAATTTATTAATAAAGTGTAATCTAATAAATCCATTAATATATTATATTATAATTACATTAATTAATTAGCTAATCAATTAACTATATTTTTAATTAATTAAAACTATTTTTTTATATATGTTAAATATATTGCAGCAACAAAATAATAACTCTCATGTCACGTCCGTGACTATTAAGTCACAAGCGTGACCACCTAAGCTATATATAGTGAAGGGATATATTGAATATCAACATATAATAATTAATAATAATAAACCAATATTGCACTCATGATACTAAATAATAACATCTAATACTGAATGAATTAATTATATTTTAATACATCAATTAATGAATTAAATATTAATTATTATTAATGATAACTGAATAAACTTGACAATCAATGAAAAATAATTAATTTAAAGATAAATATTAATTAATAATATTTATGATATGTGCTAAATATATAATAATTAATCAATCAATAGATTATGCTATAATAATTAACTAATTAATAATATTTTATTAATTAATCAATTATTAAATAAAAATGTTATTTATATGTAACTTGTAAATATAAATATTAATATGTACTAATTTATCAATTAATTATATTTTAACACATCAACTCATTAATTATATATCAATTATTATTAATCATAACTGAATAAACTATACACTTATTGATTAATAATTAAATTATAAATAAATAATAATTTAATAAGAAAATTTTTATTTGTTAAATAAAAATTATAACATTATATAGATTTTAATTAAGAAAACAAAAATACCATAAAAAATTATGTAATAATATTTTAATTAATTAATCAATTAGTGAAAAATGTTATTTATATGTAACTTGTAAATATAAATATTAATATGTACTAATTTATCAATTAATTGTATTTTAACACATTAATTCATTAATTATATATCAATTATTATTAATCATAACTGAATAAATTAAACACTTAATGATTAATAATTAAATTATAAATAAGTTATAATTTAATAAAATTTTTATATGTGTTAAATAAAAATATTATAACATTATATAGATGTTAATTAAGAAAAGCAAAATACCATGCATGGTTGTGACTTTACCATGCACAGTTGTGACTGAGTCACGCCCGTCATGAGTCAGAACCGTGCACGGGAGTCACACCCATGACTATAAAAGTCACGGGCATGATTTGGTTTTGTTTGAAACAAAGTTTGAGTAATAATTTAAAACATGTAACTCGTAAACATAAATAATTATTTCTTATGTAACAATTAATAATAATTAACAACTAATAATGCAAGGTTAAGAATTTAAAACATGTAACCCGTAAACATAAATAATTATTTCTTATATAACAATTAATAATAATTAACAACTAATAATGCATGGTCACTACCAACACATATACTAAATATTAATATGTACTAATTAATAAATTAATTATATATTGAATACATCAATTAATTAATTATATATTAATTATTAATTATAATTGACTAAACTATTTTATAAATAAATTATGTTATGTGTTATATTTTAATTATTATTAAATATTTGACATAGAATTTCATCAATTATTATCCATCAATTAATTGATTATATTAATTATAACTGAATAAACTAAAAAGTTAATGAATAATAATTAATTTATAATTAATTATTAACAATAAATTAATTATTAGGAATAAATCTATTAATTCATTATATACTTATTAGCAATAATTATATTATATTAAATATTAATTATAACTAAATAAACTAATTTATAAATAAATTATGTTATATGTTATATTTTAATTATAATTGCTTAGCATAGACTTTGAGTAATTATTTAATACATCAATTAATAGAGTTTCAGTAATTATTTAATACATCAATTAAGTAATTATATATTAATTATTATTAATTATAACTGAATAAACTAAACAGTTAATGAATAATAACTAATTTATAAATAAATTATAATTTAATAATAAATCTATTAATTCATTATATATTTATTAGTAATGCTTTTATCATAATAAATATTAATTATGGCTGAATAAACTAATTTATAAATAAATCATGTTATATGCTATATTTTAATTATAATTGCTTGGGATAGACTTTGATTAATTATTTAATACATCAATTAAACAGTTAATGAATAATAATTAATTTATAAATAAACTAATCCATTATATTTTTATTATTACTAATCATATATCATAATGAATAAGTATAATTCAGAGAGAGATAAGGACAGAAAAATAAAACAAATGTTGAGTCAAAAATGAAATTGAATGATGAGTCAAAAATGAAAATAAAAAATAAGGAGTCACGCTTATGACCAATAAGTCATAGGCGTGACGTCCACGAGATAGAAACGAGAGAAAAGAAAAAATTAAGGTAGCCATTGGATAAAATGGACAGCGGGATGGATTGGTCAAGGCGTGATGTCCATGAGATAGAAAAAAATGAGAGAAAAGAAAATATTAAGGTAGCCGTTGGATAAAATGAATAATGGGATGGAATCTCTTGTTCGTCCATCCCGTTTGTCCTTATTATTATATACTTAAAGGCAACCAAAATTCATCGTTTGACTCTATTAGACTTTCAATACTAGAAAATATTAGAAACATGTGTTATGAGCGATATAGATGGAATATAATCACGTATATCTATTGACCTTACTAATTGATGCACCTATATGATATATAGGCCTTGTTTGATTGTTGGCTGATCAGCCAAAAAATAGCTGATTGACCTAAATCAGCTGGTTGACTTTATAAAAAAGTTAATTGGGTTGTTTGGTTATGAGCTGGTTGGGTTGAATTAAAGAAGCTCCTCTATAGGAACTTTTTATCTTAATTAGCTGATATTTTTATTTTAATTTCAATTTTGCCCTTGTTACGTTTTACTCTCTCATCGTCTCATTTCTCATTTTCTCCATAGTCTTCTTCCTTGGCTCTGTCCTTGTATCTTTCACATTTTCGGATCTTAGACCCTCACGCTATCTACTATTTCATTCGTTCACTCCCATGCATCAACGAAGGAGAGTAGACCAAATGGAGAGAAGCTTTAGTCCTATTGAGAAGTCTAGTCCCAAAGTGGAAAAGAAAGAAAATGGCAACTGTAAATGAAAGTTTGTTTGCTAAAAGATGGCTTCCTCTTGAAGCTAACCCTGGCATCATGAATCACGTCGGTAACTCATCCATGGTTTTCTTCATAGTCTTTCTATTTGTTCACTAAGATTTAGGGTTTTCCACAGATAAGATATTTAGGTTTTCCAAATAACGCACCTTTTGTTGATTATTATTGTCCTACTTTACTAAAGTTTATTCTTTAGATTGCCTTGTTTTCTCATTCCCTCTGAAATATTATTGCTTACCAGATTCATGGTTTAGTTGAGTATGGTTCACGTTATGTGATTTTCAATTCTCTTTTTTTCCTTATTTTAATATCTTCTTGTTTAGTTCCTTTGGGGTTTAGGGCTCCCTAAGATTGAGGCTGAGTGATGTTTATGGATTGGACGAGGAACTATGCAGCTTGTGCTAAAGCCTATTCTTGCAATTCTTTTTCTCTATCCATATATTGAGAAGGTGAACTTTCTCTATTATTAATCTCTTGTACCCTAATTTGTAGATGTCGGTTATTGTTAAGCTTTATTCCTTTGCAACCTTGCTTTTCTCTTTGTATTTCCTTATATAAAGCTCATTCCTCCTTCTTAAACATATGTGGAACTTTGGGAAATGTATGAAACATAAAGCTGAAGCATTGAAACAGAAACAATTCAGATCACACCAACACAGTAACTTTCTTACACTTATCTAAAGAAGCAAAGAGGCAGAGAGGATCAAAATCCCAAGGACCTCGAAGAAAATAATCATAAGTATGATATCGCAGTTCTTCATCCTGTCATAGTGCGGTGATAACATTGTGTTTTGAGACTATAAGTTTCTATTATCTCTTACATCCACCGATCTGCTCAGTCTCATGTTCTTCGTAGTCATTTGATTCAAATTCAATTCGATTTCATCCAATTATAAAAGACTATGATTGGTGTTCTTTGCTTGAGCAGCGCGGGATCTGCTGCAGTTTTAGTTGATCTATAAAAATGTATTTTTACAATCCTAGGACAAGAATTGAGTTTTTCTTTTCTTTTTCAATTTGACTATAAGATGTGATTTCTTATTTTGGATTTCAGATCACAGTGAAGTGGAAAAGGGAACTGCGGATATATTCTTTAGAAAAGTGAAGTTCTGGAAAGAGGATGGACATGAAGAGGCACCACCTGCCTTTATAGGTATTATCTTCCTGAGTAATGTAACGGTCAGTAAAGTATGTGTTTTTTGGTGGTGATTTGCATTTGCACTAGAAATGTGGAAAGTTCAAGAATTTCTTTTGGAATTCAAACTACGACCATAATATATATTTAGGATGCTGCTACTATTTCCTTCAGATGAGGGTTTGATGTTTTCTTTGTATATTTCTTTTAGTGTTAGTTTGACGAGTTGTTGAATTTGGTATGAAAGGTTGGATCTATGTGTTTTAGGTTTAGTGGTTCATTAATGCTGTTTTAAATTTGGTTCTTGATGGTTGATTTTAGAGATAGAAATTAGGTTTTAAGTCTTTCTTTTTATTCTTTCTATGCATTGTTTTGAAATCTAATGTTGATCTTCTTATAGAAGCTTATAGATGACTATGATACAGGGCTACAAATGGAGGAATTTTCTTTTGTCTTAGATGGCTTTCCGTTAACTACTGGCATAGACAAGTACTAAGTTGATTATAACTTGGTAAAAAAGCAGAAAGTTGTTGTTCCTTTCTCAATACTGAGAAGGTGAACTTTCTCTATTATTAATCTCTTGTACCCTAATTTCTAGATGCCGATCATTGTTAAGCTCTATTTCTATGCAACCTTGCTTTTGTCTTTGTATTTCCCTATATAAAGCTCATGCCTCCTTCTTAAACTATGTATTATCTATACTATAAATTGCCATTACTTTTTCATAAATTTGAAGTAGCCTTGTTGTAAATAGTTTAAAGACCAAGATTCATAGTCAATAAGTTTAGAACTTGTGAACAATTGCAGGTCAAAACCTTGCAAGCTTGAGAGAAGAACTAAAGAATCAAAGAAAGCAAGTGAGAAACATTAAAAATGGTCACTTTGGTCCAGAAGTTTGGAAGAGGTAACTTCAGTGTACTAACTTTATCTTCATTTTATATTGAATCACATTTATAGTTTATAATTGCTATACCTTTAGTATTTCGACTGGTAGAGTGGCAGCACACATCATTGCCTTAGTCAAACTAGCAGGAAGCTTTTACATAATTCAGCTAAGCAAAATGGGGCTTTTAGGGGCTGTGGTCTATAGTTGCATAAGTGACCTTTCTAATTAACCTGATTTTGAGTACACAAGTCCTGCTGTACATACTCTTATGGCCTTGCAATAATATGGTTTACTGACTTTTAAGGATTTTTTTAAAGATAATCTTGATGCTTTCAGGTTGTAAGATCAAGTTCAATATATATAATTATATATATGCATTGTATCACATAAATCAATAGTTTTCACATATATGTATACACAGTATCACATAAATTAATAACATGATTATATATATACATAAACAATAGTTTTCATAAGGGAATTATACATAGTATCACATAAAATTAATAAAATGATTTCACACACACACACACACACACACACACACGCGCGCGCGCGCGCATATATTTGTATATAAGGTTGTATCGCATAAAACAATAGTTTCTTTTCCTCGTATATTTAATATATAAATGAAGATGTATATTAAAAAGAGAAAGGAAAGAGAGTTGGACAGCCACCATATAATTTGAAAGAGTATAACTTGTTGTGGACAATTAAAATTTCTTGTTGATATGGATAAGTCAATTATATTTTATTTTGTCTTATATAGTTCAATTCATTTTGTATCATAGTTGATATTAATTTTCAATCTCTAATTTATAGTTACAGAATACTTATATTAATTGATCATGCGATCAAAGTTGATTATTTAATATTTACAAATTTATTTTTTTCTTTTTCTAATATTATTTAATTATTTAATAATTCTTTGGTTAAATAATTTTTGAATAATATTCACAAGTTAATTATATTACTCAATTTAAATTAAGAGATCAAATAATTTTAAATTAATTAATTAATTAAAATATATCGATGATAAAAAGTATTTATATAATTATTTTGTTGGAATAGTCTAATTGTAACCAATTAAAGTAACTCAATAGTGAAACCAATCGCAAATTGATTAACAAGTATATAACATTTTCTCATCTTGTATGATTAGATGACATCATCTTAAAAAAGAAACAAAGGAGAAAGTCAAGGAGGGAATGATATAGGTAGGGTTCGTTGACTAAAAGAAATACTTCTTCTCTTTTGTGACCTTTGTAACCAATATATTCAAAAGAGTAAGGGAAAACGTGGTGGAGTTATTTGTCAAAGGATACCATGGAAGAAGGTGGAGGAAGAGTTTCACAAAGCGACCAACTTACAGTGGGATAAAACTAAACTAAAAAATAAGTTTGATTGGATAAGAAGTGGATGAAGTCTTTGGAAACAGTTGAAAGGGAATTAGGATGGGACTATAACAAAGGAACAATTGCTGTTAGTGAGGAGTGGTGGACTTTGAAGATTAAGGTTAGCCCATTTTAAGTTATTTTCTTTTACTTTAATGCTAAATAAATAATTAAATATAAGTTAATTATTTTTGTGTAGGAGAACAAAAATTTTAAAACATTTAAAAAGGAAGGGCTTGAGCCTAAGCCTAAATGTAAGTTGGATCAAATTTTTGGATATTTGGCCCGAGGAGAAATTACATTTTGTCTTGTGACTGACCCTTCACATGAACAACGAGAAGTTGAGGAAGTATATGTTCCTTCTTCAACTGATAGCCATAATGTTCATGTTGGGTCCTGGGTCTCAGTACTTATTACAAGGCGACAATTTGAGACGGTCAGGTAAAGATCATGTGAGAGAGAGGCTGAAAGCTTCAAATTGTAATGAGAATAACAGCGTTAGCACTTTCAGACTTCGTCGTGGCAAAACTTGGGAATACTACCAAGGACCTTTCAGGAAAAGTTCACCATGACCAAAGTCTGGCTTTGCCACGATGAAGTTTCAAGATCAAGCAAAAGCAACTCTCAAGAAAGGTTCATCGTGGCCAAAGTCATTCCTTCACCATAGCGAAACCTTCGAATTAGCAACCCAGAGCTAACACTCCAGCACTAATTTGTACATACAATTTCCAAAAACCATTAAGAACTCAACTAAAAGATAGATATGAACATGTACAAAAGAAACTTCTTCAGCTCTTAATCTCATTACTAAAACAAAATGGAGTTTGAGTATAGCTTTAATTACATATCGACAGCCACATCAATAGCTTAATATAAAATATAAATGAATGCTCATGTTTGATATGCTTATAAAGTTGCTCAATAATAAAGTCAAACTAACTTAGTTACAAAAGATAACTATCTTGGAGTTTGCCAAAGCCTTGCAAGGATCAATAACCTTCTCGTTCTACACCTAAGGAGTAAAAAATAGTGGGTTAAGCTGCAAAGCTCGATAGCTAATATATTTATAGTGATTGGTAATGAGCACACAATCAAGCATATATATATATATATATATATATATATATATCTCATTTTAATCTAACAATTAAATCATCAACAATTCTAGCTCAAAGACTCATAATTAAGGATGTTATCACATAAGACATATCATGTATATTTAACCATCAAAACATAACACTTAATTGTGTATCATACTTAACATATCAAAATGAAATGCACAAACATAATGGCTTGAGAGTCCTATAGATTGAAATGGAGAAACCGAAGTTTACACCATAAACTAAATGAGTCCTTTTCTTTGAAGCTCATGTGCCATAAGCGAGCAGTCGGGAGAAGGCTTTAAGTCAATGTGCACGTGACGAACAAAATGATATCTCTCTTGCCCAAATACAAGCAAACTTTTATGGTCAATTCATTTCATCTCATGTTTATACTTTCATGCTTTTTATGCTTTTTCCTTTTTTGATTATACAAAATGTTGTAACATCTTTCAAGGCATAACATGATAATACATCTTAGAGCATTCTCCAACAACTGCAACAATTCAAATCAAACAATTTAGCACACATACACAAGTAAGGAAATTTAGCCCATCTTCCACAATAACTATAAACATATTACCCATCTAATTTGCTTGTAAATCCAAACTCAAGTTTGCCTTTCCTCTTGCTCTTGTATAGGATTTTCTTGGTTTCCTAAAACAAACCAATTTTCATTCAAACCAATATTCCAATAAAAATCCATAAAACTTCAATAATCCAAAACTATAAAATAAATAAAAATTAAACTTAGACTTAATCTACCTATAGTCTATCTAGGCTAGAAAAACTAAGACCTAGTTTAAAAATCTATGAAATCAAATTGGGTTTCATAGTTCTCTTCTTTCTCCCTTTATTTCCAACACAAATCTCATTTCTCTAATTCTTTTTCTACCCAAGCAAGAAAAAAAGATGATGGAGATTACCTAAAACATGTTGATTCCTCTTCCTTTTTCTTCCTTTTCCTTCTCCATGTTTTTCTTCCTCCTTCTTTCTTAGCTTCCATGTTCTCTCTCTTCTTTCTTTCTTCTTTCCACGTTTTTCCCTTTTTCCTCTCTTATTCAAGACCACTTTTTGTTTTGTCTTTCCAAAATTACCCTTCCACATTTAATGTAATGCCTACTTACTCCTTTAGTCTATTATGCCTATTATACTCTAGCTTAAATCTAACATTTCTATTCAAAAATTCTAATTTCTATTCATGCTTGCTAAATTAATGGAATAAATTCTAAAATAAATAAATAAATAAATAAATTTGGGGTCCAACAGTTCATCATCAATTGTCGAGATATTATGATCACGAGAATATGGATGAGACTAGTGGTTTAAACAATTATCAAGTGAATGGTGACTAGGAAAAGGTGTGGAGAGAAACCACTTCGGCCCTTGCATCTACTCTTGTTGCTACCCCTCAAGCATCACATGATGAAGGAAAAGAGAAGATGTGAAAGGGTTTTGGAGAATGAAAGTTCACAAAGCAACAAGAGTGAACTGATTCCACTAAAAGGGTAGGAAGATCAGTAGCAGTGTATGAGAGACTTGACGATATGATGCAATTGATTCAAAAGAGACAGAGTGCAACAATGGAGATGAGTACTTCTATTACAAAAATTTTGAACACAATGAATATTAGTGCATCACAAAGTACTAGTGCAGGTGTGTCATATCATGATGTTACGAATGCTTTGGAAAAACTATGTACTCTGCCTAGTTTAGAGACTGGTACTCCTAAATTTTACTTTGGTTGCTTGTTGATTGAAGATCCACAAAGAAACAACGTCGATGAAGACGTGTTGGTGCGCTATTTCGCGGTGGGGATTGTAACTTTCCATGAATTTTCCATTTCTCACTCAACGACGGAACTTTGCTTATTTCTTTTTTTGAGGATCGACGAATCAAATGATATTTTTGTTCCAATTTTTGCCTCTTCCTCTCCCGTTGAATCAAACGGGCCATTTTTTTCGGTTTACCAGATGATGCAAAGAGAGTTGAATACATAAATTTTATGTATCAGTATGACAAACATACAAATTAAACATAGTTTCTATTTATACATTACTATGTTTAGTTTATTGATTTTATTATTTTTGCACTTATGTTGATATGGTATGTTTTAAGACATTATGAACTTGGTTAACTTATTTTATTATATTTTGTCATCTTGTTGGTAATCTATAATTTTATTACATGTTATATTATTTATTTCTTTATATTTAGACATTTATTTAGAATATAATTTTACTTGTTAATTTGTAGGTATGGATGATAATGTTATGCAAATTATGCAACTTCTGCAAATTAAGCAATTTTTGGACAATGAGATTGAGTTTTGGGATTCGGCCGCTTGTGTAGTGGGTTACATGGGTGTGTTTTTTTAACCATATATACAAGAAACCATGCATGACTTCCTATCAAACAAGAGAACTATAAATGAATGAATTATTGCATGGTCATGAAAAATAGTGTTTTAATACATTTAGGATGAGTTAAAATACATTTCATCAATTATGTATGATTTTGGAAAACAATTATGGTTTAAGACCTTCCGATGGGATGTCTATTTTAGAGAAAGTCGGTTTATTCGTGTATGCCCTAAGTAAAGGCTCCCCTAATAGAGATACCCAAGAGCGCTTTCAACATTCAGGTGAAATTGTGAGCAGAGTTTTTAAAGAAGTTTTGAGTGCCATGGATGGACTTTCAAGGGATTTACTTGTACTAAATGATCTCAAATTCAAGGAGATTCTACAACAAATTGCCAATGATGCTAGATATATGCCACATTTTAAGGTAATTCAATATGTTCTTACTCCCCCCTTCATTATATTTTTCATTGAAAATTGTTGTTTTATCATCTTATGATCATTATTTTATATTAGGATTGCATTGGAGCTATTGATGGTACATATATAGTGGTAGTTGTTGCAGAAGAGGATTGAATGAGATATAGAGGACGTAAAGGAATAACAACTACAAATGTATTGGTAGCATATGACTTTAACTTACTATTTATGTATGTTTTAGCGGGTCAGCACACGATTCTTGTAATTTCATTGATACAATTGGTAATCCGAGACTTAAATTTCCAAAACCACTGATAGGTAATTTTAAAGTTTATAGGAGATGCTACTCATGATTTAGACTTTTTATGATGTCATCTATAATAATTATATTTCCTCTATGAACACTCAAGTAAATATTACTTGGTTGATAAAGGCTATCTGGAAAGAGAAGGATATTTGACACCTTACCCAAAGACAAGGTATTATCAATCAGAGTTTCGTGCTGTAAATCCAAGAGGATCTCGAGAAGTTTTTAATGAAGCTCATTCATCATTGAGAAGTTGTATTGAGAGGGCTTTCAGTGTTCTTAAGGCTCGAAGAAAAATATTGGAGAAAATGCCCAAGTATTCATTGATGGATCAAAATAGAATAATTTGTGAAGATTTTGTGTTGCATAACTATATTAGAAGAAGTATAATTGGTGACTTGACTTTTAACATCATCAATCAAGATCATGAATTTATACCTCTAGATGTATTTCAAGATGTTAAAGTTAACTTTACATAAGAAGGCGTTCAAAAATAGAGAACTCGAGAGATGACAACTATTTGTGAAAACATTGCTTCTAGTTTAATAACAGTTAGACGTCGTTCTTAAATTGTTATAAACCTTTGTTTTAAATGATGATGTTCAATTCTTTTGCTCTATTTGAATTGTGTTGTTAAACTTCATTACGATTCTTATATTTTATGTTTGGATGTATCACCATCATCATCATCATCATCGTCATCATCATCATCATCATCATTATCATCATCATTATTATTATTGTTATTATTGTTGTTATTGTTATTGTTATTCTTCTTCTTCTTCTTCTTCTTGTTATTCTTATTAATGTTATTATTGTTATTATTCTTATTCTTATTCTTATTCTTATTCTTATTATTGTTGTTGTTGTTGTTGTTGTTATTGTTGTTGTTGTTATTATTGTTATTATTCTTATTGTTAATAATAATAATAATAATAATATATGTTCTATATTTTTATTAGAGTTATAAACTTAATTTTTGTATAATTAAATATCTAAAATCTAAATTCTTATAAGAATATTCATCGAAATACTAAAATATATAATATTTATATCCTTATAATTTTTTTAAAGTCATGTCCTTATAAGTCATTTTACACATAAACAGCTAATATTAAACATCTAATTTTACCAAACATCTAATTTTACCAAACATCTTTAACAAATAACTAATGTAATCTACTGATATAAACAACTATCAGCTAATAGCTAATATAATTACCTAACATCTAAATGCAATAAGCTGATTGCCAAACAGGACCATAATATACCATGTTTTTTAGTTTTCAATTTTTCTAAACTTTAAGATAAATTTACTTTCTCTTACTATGCTAAAACAATTTATAGAAAAAATACGTTTTGTCTTATTGTATACTAAACTGCATTAGGAAAAACTTTTATGGGATTAAAAGCTTTTATCATACCATGCTTAATACAACTCATAGAGGAATATATCTCAATATATATTTATGTGCCAATAGATATAATATTAAGATCAAATCCCAAATTGAATATATGCTTAAAGACTATTAATATGCATAAGATTAACATAAATCTTAAGACTTATATATATATATATATATCAAAACATAGCAAAAACATGAAGATCCTTAACTATTTGTAACACTTCACTATAGATTATATACCTGAATATGCAAAAGACATTCAAGAACATACCCTATGAGAATGACATGTTAGAGCAATCATATTCACTTATTATGGCATCATACAATACATAAGTATTCAAAAGACTAGACGTCCTCATTTAATTTACAAATATAAGCTTACATTGTCATTACATGACAACTCATAATTCATGTATATACAATATGTAACATGAAGAGTTTACAACTCCATACAAAAGGTTCAACTAGACTCTTCAGTGTCAGCTGATCAAACCTTTGAGTCATTTTGTCCTCAAAATGTAGGCACTATACTTCTACTCTATCACCTTAGGAGCTAAAACTCCATTTCCCCTGAAATTCAACGTTGCAATTTTGATCAGTTTGCGAACTCAGTGAGTGAACCATCATCGATGTGCTTACTCAAGTCAGGACACAAATATCACAAGTACGTAACCAAATTCACAAGTATATCATATTATCCGACTTTGTATACCACATCATTCAGAATCAAATCCCATATATCACCTCATATTCTAACAAGTTCATCATGAACTACAAATATTTCATATAATCATGTTAGAACATTCCAATCATTCATTTCATCAACATATACGCAAATATTGCACATTATTATATCAACTCTGTTGGGACCTGATCTCGGAACCGGATCCCAAACGAAAAATGAAACAAAAACGAAGTGACGGAACGAAAACATAGAGATAATCGAATAACAACATGCGGAAACAAAAGCGAGAGCGGATTCGAATCGAATGACAAAACGGATCTTAAAACCAAATTAGGCCAAAACAAAAGCAAATGAACGGACGAAATCCAAAAGTGAACGAATCGAAGCAAAATCAAACACGAATCGAAAGCAAATCGAATAATCAAAGCGGAAGCAAACAAATGGTTCGATTAAACTGAAAATCACATTCCGACATCCGAAGCGTATATCTTAGAAAACTATTCGCGTTGGAAACCATAAGACATTCCAAATCTGGTATAAATTTTTTTCTTTCTTTTTCTTTCTTATTCATTTTATTCCATCACATACAAAACAAAACAATTCTTCCCATCTTTGGAAAATCATCCTCCAAAACTTATACAATCATACAAATCCCATAATCCATCTTTCAAACATCTTAATCTTATTTTTATTCTTTATTCAAACTTATTATTTAACAAAAATCGGGCAGCATAACAGCTGCATTCTAACTAACCCAAACCTGCAAAGTGTTCAAAATACACTTCTATATTTCTCACAATATAACCAATATCATCGGACTCCCCGTCCGGAATCCAACACAACAAACGCAATCCCATCCATAATTTAATTCAATAAACAATTTCATACACAAACCCCAATAATCATATACAAACTTATATCTCACATTCAATACATAAATCTATAAATCATTTACATTCTGAAATAGATACATTACCAAACTTGAATGGCATTCCAAGCCATTTACAAACCATTTCCAAAAAGTCAAAATACACAATTTACAAAATAAGCAAAAACGAACAGATGGATTGACTTTCTTTCATCCGATCTCCTGCTCGAAACCTGGAAATGGGGATGAAAGGGGGGTGAGCTTGACAGCTCGTGGATAATATATTTATAAATCGAATAATAACCAAAAATCATTTTCTAAAAACCTCACAGTAGCAAATTTTTCAAAAGTTTATTTCTCAAACTTTTCAACTTTTCAAAATATTTATAATAAAATTTCCATTCTCAAAATTTCTCATATTTTTCATAAGTCATAAACAATTTC
>JANVCQ010000004.1:12337379-12350966 GCA_025531925.1 Erythroxylum plowmanianum
AGTTATGGAATTGTACATGGATATGGTATATGGATTTGTGTATGGGCTTAAGATATGGATGTGGATATAGAATAGAAGTGTAATTTATGGTTTTGTATAAATTGTTTATGATTATGAATGGGATTGATTGTGATATGGATTCCGGACGGGAGATCCGATGATACTGATGATTAATTGAGAATTATTGAAGTGTTATAGATATATGTATGCATTTGTTTATGCTGGGATTCCGGACAGGAGGTCCGATGATTGTGTGGATTGGTTTGGTATATTGAAGTGCTTTTTGTTTATGTCTTGATTTTGCATAAACCATGTGCAAGATTCTTTTGGCAAAAGACAAATAAGAATTGGTTAAAGGATGAATTAAGGGATATGTATGAAGGTATGAGAAGAATGTTATGATTTGAGATTTGGATTTGAGGATGAATTTCCAAAGGGGAAAATGTTTCTTACTTTGCATGAGATTGAATAAAATGAATAAGAAAATGAAAGAAAAAAAATTTATACCTGTTTGGTTTAGTCTTAAGGTTTTCAACGCGATGTTTTCAAAAATATTTGTTCTCGGATGTCGGCTATTTGTTTCAGTTCGATTGAACCATTGGTTCGCTTTGATTCCGAGCCAATTCGGTTTGCTTTCGCTTCTTTCATTTTCTGATTCAACTTGTTTTCGATTTGCTTTCGTTTTGTTTCGCTTTGTAGTCCGTTTTTCTGTTTCGCTTTCGTTTCCGTTTTTTGTCTTTTCGGTTGGGATTCGGTTCCCAGATCGGGTCCCAACAAATAATGTGTCTAACGTTAAAATGTATGATATGTTCAAGATGAATGTGTTCTTAAGAATACAAATATGTTCTAAGGGTTTTATGGATGTGACTTAGATATAGATGTTTATAAATTGGGAATTTTTATGATGTTATATAATATGTAATGATTTAATGTTTCATTGATATATTAATGCAAATTCTTATATTTATAAGGCATATTGAGTTTAATCAAAAGGGAGTGAATATGTGTGATTTGAGAAAATTGAAATAAAGAAATATGTTATACACTACATTATTTGCTTGTGATTCTGAAATCTGAAATGGATTGTTTAAAAAAATTATGTCCTAGTCATGGGTAAATAGGCATACCTAGAAGGGTCTATAACTACTTATGTGACACTAAGGTATCTCCAAATATTTTGACACTTTGGTGTCTTTTAATATCGACATTTTGTTATCTTTTGATATTTGAGACAATAGCGTCTTCTGATACTAAGACATGAGTCTCTCATGTTCTGCAATACCAATCATAGTATCTTTTGTTCTACTCCCATTACCCACTTCTGTAAAAAGGATTAGCAGGTTAACCTAGTTTGTAATTTGACACATGATCAATTATGTTATAAACAAGTTATGATTTGAAATAAGATAAATTCTGATTTGATACAAGATGAATTATGATCTGATACAAGTTTTGATCTATTTTGGAACAATTAAGTTTTGTTTCAAGACTTGTGCAAGAAGCAATGACATTCTGTTCTGATATTTATATGTTTTGTTTTTTATTAATGAACCATAAACTTTTCTGAGACACGTAATGTTTGCATTGCTCTGGAATATGAATAACTAAAGACTTCTTATGATATGATTAGATTTTGAACATATGAATATTAGATGACTATTAAAAACAGTAGCCATTATGTATCCTATTTAGTTATTCCTCACTAGGCTTTATGCTTAGTACAGTGGTTTTGCCTCTGTGTAGGGTCTGATATAAAGGTTTAAAGACTAAAACAAAGATAACTACAGTGGCCAAGAAGATTGTGTTGTGTTATGGAAATGTTTAGTTTGTTTTTGAGTTGTATTTAATGTAACGAGACATATTGGAATTTGTATTTTGTGTGTGTATGGTTTGTAATAACTATAGCATAGGTCAAAATTGGATTTATAGTATGTTTTTTAACAAGTTCAATATGTATGATGTATATTATGTTTTGTTTATAAAATAAATGCTAATGGATTGTAATGTTTGTTTGCTTGAATTTTTGGAAATGCATGTAAAAGACGGTTTAGTGTGTTTTGGATTATGTAGGTTCGTTTTATGTAGCATCTACATATCCTCCCAGGAGGTATGTAGGTGTTACATTTCCATAACTTCCATTATTGTATGATATTCATGACCATTAACATCTCATAACTTTCCAATAGTGATGGGGGTTATGAAACGCCAAATGGTGCAAAAAATTGAAATGAATTTTGTGCATCTTGTGCAAGACACATAAAAAGAAAAAGAAAGGTTCTTTTTCTTACACACACTTTTTCTCTCTAACTCTCTCAAAAGTTATTGTCTTTACTAGCACAAAGAAAGAATTCTAACCATCTCCTTGTGAGGTTTTATCATTCTATATTCATATGGAATTTCATTAGAGATGGTCTGCGTTGATCGTTGCGGTTTACAACAACCCAATGCAGAGAAGATTAAAGAACGAAAGAGATCGTCAAAAAAGTATGTAAACATCTTACATTTCATGTTTTTGTTTTTTATATATCTATATGCATGAGTGGATCTGGTTTTTGAGGTTCTATTTTATTTTTGTTACATATATTTGATATATTTTATTTTTGAAATGCATTATTGGAACCTAATGTTGGTATTAGAGCCATCGTGTGCCTTGTTGGATGTAGAATACATGACATGTGAAAACTGTTTTCATAGTTGTGACAGCTTGGAGTCTTGTAATGTTTTGTTTGAAATTAATTACAGAAAAATGGTTTTCACGATTTCTTTCACCAATCTGTTTATAAGATGTACGTGAATGATGTGAATGAAAATTTTTTAATGTGATAATATTTAATTTCAAATTTACAAGAACATGCATGAAATCTATCTTTCTGCTGGGCATGTGATGTCTATTGGCTAAACTAATGAGGTTACACATGATTTTCGTGGAATTTTCTTCTGGAAAAGTTATGTGACATATTTAGGATTTTTTTATGCTTCTATATTTTTTTGTAGAATTATTAAAAATGTTTTTATAATTTTATCAAACAATTTTCCATATCTGGATAGTTTTCCATAAATAATAGGATATGTTTTGTTTGATGTTTTTCAATGTTTATATTTCATTTCCCGAACCTTAAAAATATTTTTATATGATAAAAATGTGTTAATTTGAAGTTTCATGCATGCCTAAATGATTTTTTTCGAAATTTTATTTCCAAAAAATTTTGCAAGTCATATTTGTCATTTTTGATGTTTTATCGATGTTTTAGTGATCAAGATAATTTTTAGGTGATTTCTAAATTATTTTGATCATCATAAAATGACCTACAGATACTTGGAATGATGATTTCATGTTTTGAAAATTTTGGGAAATGATAGAAATTAATTTTGAATTAATTTTGGTAGAGCAATATATTTTCTAGTGAGATTAGAAAAATTGGTTGAAGTTTAATTTTGAACATCAAATAATTAATTTAAGGTAAATTAATGATTAGATTAAAATTAACTCCAATTGAAATAATATACAATAGTAATTTTAGCCAAGTTAGTAAAAGGAAGATAGTAAATCTAAATGTTGGATTAGGGATAGATCCAAGTCTTAGATTGGGCTTTCATGTTAGGATCCATAAGATGTCATAACCAAAATGATGTGTTTACATATATGCTTTGGAGAATGCATGGTTAGGAGAATGTATGGGCTTGCATGATGGATAGTAATAGGCTTAGGCCTAATTTGATTGGGTGGTCCATTTCATGCCATATAGTTATATTAACCATATGTGTGTGTATGTGTGTGTGTGTGTGTATATAGTTATAGTAACCATATGTGTGTGTGTGTGTGTGTGTGTGTGTGTGTGTGTGTGTGTGTGTATGTATATATATATATATATATTAGTTGATTTATGTGTATAAGACTATCTAAGTTAGATGAGACCTTAGTCAAACCCCTCAGTCAGAATATTAAAACTAACTCCTTCCTTTAATGTGGCGAGAAGCAAAGTCCTTTTAAAGTTAGGGTTATTGGGTAAACCTAAGCCTTCCACACAAATATGTTCGAATCATGAAAATAAGATTTTCAGATTAAGGGGAAGCCTTCCACACAAATATGTTCAAATCATGAACATAAGATTTTCATATTAAGGGGTCGGTTTTAACTAGAACCATTAGTTTGTTGCACAAACCCAAGATCAACTTAAACAGAGGTGAAGTTGGGTAGTGTATATTAGATGTACACGTGTCAAAAGTTGATAGACCAATGGGTGTGCATACATCAATAGTTGATGGCAGTAGATTTGATAGTTGCATTGGAGAAGCAATTGGTATGATCGATACCTACCAATTGAACTAAGGTGGCTTATTGGGCAAACCCAAGGTCATTCTTAGGGATATTGGATATCAACCTACTAAGAGAATTTCTCTACGAGTTCTCTAGGATTTATATTGAGGGGTATGAATTTGTGAAAATAGTGGTAGCCAAAATGCGTGTTATTAAAGTCCTTATAGACATGAATTTAAGTACATTCTAATTTTTCTCTATTTGACAATAGGTTGCTATTGCCTAAGTCAACACAATGAGTACTAGTGTGAATCTAAGATCATTGATAGAATCTAACAAGTTGACTACAACAAACTTGCTTAACTAGCTCAAGAACTTCATAAGGCTTGGTTATGTATTAGAAGAACCACTTCCTGATCCCTTACTGCTAATGCTTCTGATGATGATTCTAGGGCATATAGGAAGCATCTCAATGATAGTGAGATGGCTAGTTATATTATGCTAGCCACGATGTCACCGAAGCTGCAAAACCAGCATGAGGCTATGGATGCTCATACCATAGTCTATCATCTTAGGGAGCTCTTTGATAAGCAAGCAAGGTTTGAAAGGTTCGAGACTTCTAGATTGCTCTTTTGCTCCAAAATGGTTAAGAAGATATCTCCAGTGCAATTTGCACTAAAGATGAATAACTACATCAAGTAGTTGGCCTCTTTGAGTTTTCTTTTGGATCATGAATTGACTTAATTATGATTGGTTTAACCGATAGTTATTTACCATTAGTGCTTAACTATCAGATGAACACTATATCCAGCATAATTCCCAACCTAGCCAACATACTCAAGGAAGTTGAGTAATCTGTCCGTAAGGACAAGGTTGTGATGCTGGTGGACTCTTTTGGTTCGAAGAAAAAGAGCCAAAAGAAGAACAAACCTATAGGGCCTAAGGGAGGTGTCAAAAAAACAAAGAAGATTGCCTCGAAGGGAACTTGCTTCCACTGTGGCAAGGATGGCCATTAAAAGAGAAACTGCAAGGCCTATCTGGAGTCCTTGAAGTAGAAGAAGGCATATGATTCCCCATCTACTTTAGGTATTTATGTTATTGATATTCATATTGTTTCTGATAACAACATATGGGTATTAGATACCAGTTGTGGCTCACACATTTATACTAACATAAAGGGCCTTAAGAATAGTAGACAACTCAACAAGGGAGAGTCAGACCTACCAGTGAGAAATGGAGCAAGAGTTGCTGCATTAGCTATAGGCACATATATATTGACTAGTGAGCTTGTACTAGAATTGGACAATTGTTTTTATGTCCCTGCTTTGACTAAAAATGTAATGTCTATTTCTAGTCTTAATAAAGCTGGATTCCATTTAAATTTCAATAACAATGGTTGTTCAATTTATTTAAACAAAATGTTATATGATTTGGGTACATCGTGCAATGGTATATACATATTGGATATGTTTAATCTGATTCTAAATATCAATGATAACAAAAGAATAAAATGAGACAATGTGAAATTGTCTTACTTATGGCATTGTCACCTTGGCCATATAAGTGAGAGATGCATTCTAAACCACACAGGTATGGTAGTTTAAGGTCATTTGATTATGAATCATATGAAACATGCGAATCTTGCTTATTAGGCAAGACAACTAAATTACCCTTTAAGGGAATGGGTGAATGAACTAGTGGACTTTTAGACCTAATACATAATGATGTATGTGGTCTAATGTTCATACATGCCAAAGATGGTTTTGTACACTTCATTACCTTTATTAATGATCATTCTCAATATGGGTTTGTGTATCTTATGAGATACAGGTCTGAAGCCTTTCAAAATTTCAAAGAATTTAGAAATGAAGTTAAGAAACAACTTGGGAGAAGTATTAAATTACTTTGATTAGATCGAAGTGGTGAATACTTAAGCCAAGAGTTTTTGTATTATCTCAGGGATAATAGAATATTATCTTAGTGGACTCCACCTTACACACCACAACACAATGGTGTGGCTCAGAGAAGAAACCAAACCTTTTTAGACATGGTAATGTCTATGATGGATTTAGCAAATTTACCAAAATCCTTTTGGGGGTATGCACTTGAAACTTCTGTTAATGTATTAAACAGAGCCCCATCCAAGTCAGTTGATGTTACTCCATATGAGATATGGACTAACAATAAACCCTATCTTTCTTATATGAAACTTTGGGGTTGTCCTACTTATGTGAAGAGGATTCAGTTAGATAAGCTTGAAGTTAAATTTGACAAGTGTCTGTTTGTAGGATGTCCTAGGGAAACTATAGGATATCAGTTCTACCATATTTCGAAAAAAAAAAGTTGTTTGTTTCAAAACATGTCTTTTTAGAGAAAGTGTTTTTTCTAATAGAAGACAATGGGAGCAAAATTAAACTTGTGGAAGTTCAAGATGCTCAAACAGACACAGATCAACTACCTAGACCTAAAACTATTGTTCATGAAGATGAAACATAGTTCAACCTTTTAACACATAAGAAGTTCATAGGTCGGGTAGGATATGTCATGCTCTTGACAGATATGGATTTCTCATAAGTGAACTTAACAACGTATTGCTCATAGAAGATGATAAGCCTACTACCTATGAGGACGTTCTGAAGAGTTCAAAATCTGACTAATGGCTTCAAGCTATGAAATTCGAAATGAATTCCATGTATGAAAAAACCAAGTATGGACTTTGGTTGACCCATCCGAAGGGATAAAACCCATAAGGTGCAAATGGGTTTTCAAGAAGAAAATTGACATGGAAGGGTAATGTAGTTACCCATAAAGCTAGGCTTGTAGCTAAAGGTTATCATCAAAGGCAAGGTGTTGACTATGACAAAATGTTTTGCCGAATATCTATGCTTAAATCCATTAGGATACTGCTAGCCATTACTGCTCATTATGATTATGAGATATAGCAAATGGATGTGAAGATAACTTTCCTTAATGGAAACCTAACCGAGGATGTGTATATCAGACAACCTGATGTTTTCATATCCATGAATGGAGAAAAGGTATATAAGCTTCAGAAATCTATTTATGGATTGAAGCAAGCATCTAGGAGTTGGAATATCCAATTTGATGAGACAATCAAAGAGTTTGGATTCTTACAAAATTTAGAAGAGCCGTGTGTGTATAAGAAGGTTAGTGGGAGTGCAATCATGTTCCTTGTACTATATATAGATGACATATTACTAATAGGAAACGATGACTTAGCTTTGCATTTAGTAAAAATTTGGTTAGCCAAGAACTTCTCTATGAAAGAACCCAAAGAAACAACTTATATTTTAGGTATAAGGATCTATAGAGATAAATCTAAGAGATTGTTTGGTCTTTCCCATTCTACATACATAGACAAGATGCTAAAGAGGTTTAGCATGGAACAATCCAAGAAAGGTTATTTTCTTATGATATATAGGATTACACTCTCTAAATCTATGTGCACAAAGACAAAAGATGAGAGGACTTACATGAGTTTGATTCCTTATGATTTAGCTATAGGATCAATCATGCATGCTATGTTATGTATTAGACCTGATATATTGTATGCTCTAAGTGTTACAAGTAGATACCAGTCAGACCCTAGTAAGGGTCAATGGGTGGCTGTCAAGAATATCCTTAATTACTTGAGAAGAATTAAAGATGTATTCTTGGTATACGGAGAACGTGATCTTATGGTAAGCAGGTATATTGATGTCATCTTTCAATTTGATAGGATTACTCTAGATCCTAGTTTGGATATGGATTCACATTTAATAGTGGTGCAATTAGTTAGAAAAGATCCAAATAAGAGCTGACTACTGATTCGATGACAGAGGCAGACTACATTGTAACTTTAAAAACACCAAAGGAAGTAGTTTGGATCAAGAAGTTCATTATGGAATTTGGTGTGGTTATGAGCATCATTGACCTAGTGCAGTTGTATTGTGACAATAATGGGGCTGTAGTGCAATGAAGGAATCGAGGTCTCATCAGAGGTCCAAACATGTACTCAGATGCTACCATTTGATTAGAGAGATCATTGGTAAAAATGATATCAAGATAGAGAGAGTTTCCAGTGATCATAATATAGTTGATTCATTGACTAAGTCTATTTCCCAAAAAGTGTTTTGTGTCACATATACATGCCTATGGTATTAGATATTAAGGCGATTGACATTAGTGCAAGTGGGAGTTTGTTAGAGAAGTGCTCTAAAGGCAATCACCTTTAACACTTATTGTACAAATTGATTTATGATTAATAAAGGCATTTTTCATTATTTCGATGTTCATACGTTTATGGATTTGGTGTTGATCTTAAATTGATTTAATGAAGTCCTTGATATAAAATATAACATGGAGGAAATTATGATGAGATCATGATAATGAGATTCCTATCATGTGTAATTATGTTAGTATCTAAACTTTCCCTAGTTATGTGATTAATGAGATGGGATATCATTAATCTAGATAGGCTAACACATATTATACTCCTTGATTAGATCAAACAGTAGAACTTATAAGCTGTAGACATGAGTTGTTTAGAGTTAATATATGGATGCTTACTAAGGGCAGTAAGTACATTGGATTGACCTACTATGAGACAATCATATGGATATTCGATTCTAGTGTCAACAATAGTCTCATCATAGCAATGGTGCAAGTATTCATTGACATGAGATGCTTAAGGATATCTTGGATACTAATCCTGTGCTTTGACTCCATTCATCAGTGTCTTTCAAAGGTTACTTATAGGGTGGTGATTGGGTATAGCTTGAGGTATTCGGAGGTAATTGAGTAGCCAATAAAGAATTCACCACTCTTAATAGAAGGAGATAATACCCATTGCCTCTTGTCAGGGTCATTATTTGAGAGTCTCTAGCTAGAGCAGATATGTGTCATAAAGAGAGTCTTTAATGATACATAAAGTAATGAGATCCTTAGGACAAGATCTAATATTACTTGGACTAGATGTGACATAGTCAATCTAGTGGGAGTTGACACTTTGACCATACTCTGAACCAAGTGGGGTATAGATGGTGGAAGGACGAATTGCATGGTAACATTGCGTATGGATGGGTTCGTAATCAAATCATTGACTTTTTGGTCAATTAGGGGTCATGATGTGCTGTTAGGTACTACTCTTGACTTATTTGAATTAAGTGTTAATTCAAGTGGTCAACATAACTTTCCATTAGTGATGGGGGTTATGAAAGGCCAAATGGTGGAAAAAATTGAGATAATTTTCGTGCATCTTGTGTAAGACACATAAAAAGAAAAAGAAAGGTTCTTTTTCTTACGCATACACTTTTTCTCTCTAACTCTCACAAGAGTTCTTGGCTTTGCTAGCACAAAGAAAAATTCTAGCCATCTCTTAGTGAGGTTTCATCCTTATCCTTATGTGGACTTTCATTAGAGATGGTCTGCGTTGATCATTGTGGTTTACGACAACCTAATGTGGAGAAGATTAAAGAATGAAGGAGATCATCAGAAAGGTATGTAAACATCTTATAGTTCATGTTTTTGTTTTTTCTATATCTATATGCATGAGTAGATCTAGTTCTTAAGGTTCCATTTTATTTCCACTTCGTATATTTGATATGTATTATTTATGAGAAGCATGATCAGAACCTAACACTAGATACATTAGTCCATATACTAAGAGAGTTGGACCATTGGCATAAAGGTTAGCATTACCAACAGAGATGGCTCAGATTCATAACGTGTTTCATATTAGTATGCTCGGGAAATATCGGTCAGATCTGACACATATTTTACGGCCTTAAAAGGTTGAAGTTGCAAGTAATTTAATTTATGTGGAGGAACCGGTTAAAATAATAGGCTATCAGACTAAACAATTGAGGAACAAAATGATCCCATTGGTTAAAGTCATTTGGAAAAATCATTCAAGAGAAGAAGCTACACGAGAGACTAAAGAGAACATGAGGAAACAATACCCCCATCTATTTAATTAATCAGATAAGAATTTTGAGGATGAAATTTCTTAAGGGAGAGAATTGTAATAACTTATTTTCCATATTGAGGATTAGAACCTTAGATTATTGCACATGGCCATATCATTGAGAATTCAGGGAATGCATTTCATTCACATGCATAACATAAGCATATACACATATGAATTATGAATTATACACATTGCAAAGATAGTATATGCACTCAATTAACTTATTCTAGGGTATGAAAGGTTTAAAATGATCGTGATATGAATTGTGTAATGTTTATGTCTTGAATTTTAGTTTGATTGATTACAATTAGTAAGCTTGGAATTTATTGTTTCAATTGAAAAATTGATGAATTAAAATGTACATTTGGACTAAGAAAAATGCCAAGTGGTAAGATAAGTGGACACATGAAAAATTAGGATGACTAAGCCTATAACTGAGTGACATTTGGCATAGATAAATGAGAGACATTTGGAATAGCTAATTAATTGACAAATGGAATTGATCATTGAGTGAAAAATGGCCTAGTATAAGTATGACATTTGGCAACTTATTTATGGGACAAATGGAAAGCATGCCTAGTGACATATGTTAAGATAATAAGGTGACACCTAGCACCTAATGTGTCAAACTTCTGCAGGAGTAGTTTCAACTTTGTTCATTCTTCCCTTTTCCCTTACTCTCACTATCAAAACCTTATAGCTTATGCATCTTGCTTCCCCTTTGTTCATAGTCACTTAAAATCCACATAAAAATTTGCTCAAAGATAGCCATAATCTGCTCTAAGATAACTATCATCATTTTGCCTTTGTTGAAAACATCCTACTTTCATCTTGTGCTTAGATGACTATGTGTGCATGGAGAGCTAAGCTAGCTTGATCATTAGGGTGGAAATTTAAGCTAGACAAGTAAGTAAAGGATTGTTCTCTATAGGTTGTTATAATAGAGAGTTTATGATGATTGAATTGGGATGGATTTTATATGATGTTGATGATGAAGTGTGCTAGAATATACTGGATGAACTTGGATACTTTAATGCTTTGTTCTTGATGTATAAAAAATGTACAATATTGTTTGTTTTATGAATGAATTAGATTGAATTTTGAAGTACAATGAAAGTGAATTTATGCTAAAGAAAGGTGCTAATATAGTGATCTTAAAATGGGAAGGAACTAGGACTACATGTATGATCAAATGAATGATAGTTCTGTTTAGATTTTGATGCATGAAAGATCATAAATTGTGAGCTACCAAATGGATGATTTGAATTGGAATTGGACATAGAATTGATGAGGAATTGACATATACTTAAGGTATAATTGAGGTCTAAGTAATGGAATATGATGAAGATGTGTTGATTTGCATGAAGATGTTAAAAGATGGAAAAAATTGAAGGAAAAGGATGGTGAACCTTCAGTTCACTCATCCCACGATTGTGGGAGCTACATTAGCTCCTTCCCATGATCGTGGGCAATGCATGGAAGTGAGAAAAGTTCATTTTTGTGTGATATTTAAATCATATAAGGACAAGTTACTTTACTTAGGTGCAATTAGACATGATTGGGGCTTGAACTAAACCTAGATAGTTGATTGATTAATTGATTAAGATTTTGATAAGTTTAGGTTATTAATTGATGTTATAATTTAAGGAATAGATTGTTTGATGATTTAAGGAGCAAGTTGCAAATTACTTGATGATGATAGGCCATAATGAGACAACTAGAGTCATTATAGAGCGCTTTTAACATTTGATCTAAACAATTCCATAGTATTTTACTAAAGTTTTATATGTAGTTAATTGTTTGGCAAAAAGAGTCATTATTACTCCATTATCCTTTCCCATAACATCTCATTAAATTCAACATAATTCAAAATACTTTCCATATTTCAAGTATATCATATACATGCTATTTTTCATTATACCTTTTTATTTAATTAATTATTTTAATACTATAATTTCATTTTATAAGATCTTATATGAGTAATAAATGGTATATATATTAGTGCACATCTTCTAACTATTGAACAAATACTATACAGGGGTAAAAGAATTAATCTAACTCTAAATATTGTGTGTTATTGCTCTTTTGACATGCATTTGACATATATAGTGATTGGGTAGGAAGGTGCTATAAATGACTCAATATCTTTTAAAAATAGTGACAATTATCGCAAACCAATTTTCTCTATAAGGTATTACATTATTGTTAATAAATATAGTAATTACAATTATTTTTTATTGGACTTTTGTTATTAATATGTTCTTTATATTAAGTAAGTTCTAATTGGTTAACTCAGACTATATTAATGTACTTGGATTTTTTTTACCTTATTGATGTTAGAGATATATTTTACAAGATTATAAAGGAAGAAGAAGACCTTAAAGTCTACAAAAATTGTTTAATTATAGACATTTCTTATTAAGAAACATTATTAAAAAGAATTTGACATTCTAAAAGTAATACTTCGCATACTTTCAATCATGTCTAGTTATAATTTGAAGAAACAAAAATATGCTACTATCACAACACTGAATTATTTGACGCCTATGTTAAAAATGAAGAGTAAATTATGGACAGTTTAAATGAAAATGTAAATTCTCAAATAGAATACAATATCACTATAATAAAATATCAAAATATATCTCAAAATTAGGATGAAAATTATTAGATAAATGTGAAATGCTTATATTAATGAAAGTTTTGTGTAGCACCCCATGTTAGGGGTTAGAAAATTGAAGAATTTCAGTGCATTGTATGCTTTGCATAATTGAGTATTCACTGATATATGCATATGAATTTTTGACATATACAAATAACTGTACATGAATTCATCAATTTTTTCGGGTAAAATGGATATATAAATGACATTAAATCGTGAATTGTTGATTATTGGTCGTAAAAATTTATTTGGAGATTATTAGTAATATTTCAAAATTTTTGAAAATTTTAGAATTTTTTCTGAAAATTTTGGGATACTAGAAAAAAAGACAAATGAGTTAATGACATGTAGCACCTTTATATGGATGACAAATGGCCCACATGCAATGGGACCACGTGTAGCGCCCCCTCACCGTAGGGTACATATCGGGACGCTCGAGGGTCGCTCCGACACGTATCCCACGATAAAGATGTACTACCAAAAAATTTTCGCTAATAATCCACATGGCATCGCAATAAATTAAACCACAATATACAGAAATCAGTAAATTAAAAATCCAAAATAATGATCTAGTACAGTCATCCAATATCAGGATAGACAAGTCTATCAGTCTCCTAACAAAACCAAAAGGAAACTGATACAAGCATCTATCCTAAGTTATCCACGAATCCATCCCAGCTGACCGACCTGTGTGCCATCGCC
>JANVCQ010000004.1:12425032-12438974 GCA_025531925.1 Erythroxylum plowmanianum
CTTAACCAATTCTATACATTTTATTATTATCAAAACATAAGTAGGATTTAATTTGTCAACCACCATTGGTCCAACATGATTTGCCACGAAGATAAGTATCATAAAAAATGAATAGAAATTCTACAAGTTTCAAATCCCATGGATTAAAATAAAAGTTTGTAAGTAATTTTTGTTCAATGGATTAGTGACGCAAGTATGTTTCAATCTTATCATGTTATCTGAGATTTTTTTATTTCTTACATTAGCGTCAAAGCTAATTTGTACTTATATTATGATCAATATGAATTTTATCAATTGATTTGAAAGTGAATTTTATTGATTAGTTTGAAATTAAGATATTTATCTTAATTCTATTTAATAATACAAAATGTATTCTTTATCTTTTCTTTGTTTTGGCGAGAAAGTTAAATCATTAAGTGTCAAATAATTTATCCATAGGGTATTTAGATAGGGATTGATTAATCTTTTTTTTGTCTATATGGTTCTTTCAATGGGGATAAATGTTGGAACTCAAAATTTTTTTAATTATCATTGATTTATTTGTTTTATTATTTTTAGAATTGAGTCATTAATTTTATGGGCATAATAGAGATTTGAAATTAGATAGAAAGATTGGAATTAAGTTAGAAATAATATAGTGTTTAAGAAGATTAAAGGAGTTAGCAGGTAAATGAAAGAAGGGGAAAATGGGAAGACCGAAGGAGAGGAGGGGTATTTTTGAAAGAACAAGACCAAAATGTGGTCTTGTTTAAGAAAAAAGAAGAGAAGCATCATGAGAGGGAGATAAGAAGGGAAAATAATGAAGAGAGGAAGAGAAGGAGAGAAAAAGAAAAGAAGATCAAGTTAGGGTTTTGGAGATCTTAGAGATTTTGAAGACATTGAAGCTAAAAAAGTAAGTATAAGCATTTACCCTTCTTGATTTGTTGAATGAAGCATATTTAGTGAAAGTTAGAAATGAAATGAAAATGAAAATGAAGCGGAATATGTATACGAGCTTGTTGATGAATGGTATATGTAAATGTTTTATTTTTGGCTAATGATCAAAGATATATTACGATTTGTTTATGGATGATATTGAGATGAAATGGAGTATAGAATGAATTGTAAATGAGGTAGAAAGGGATGATTTTTGCATAAGATGTGCTAGGTGTAGATGTTGGATGTGAAAAATCTAGAAAATGGGAAGAGACCTGGAACGTTCGTAGGCTTCTGGAAAAGTTTGCCGTGGCGGCGAAATCAACTTTCCTGCATGAACATGTTTTAGCATTTTAAAGATACCTTGCTATGTATTTATCCAAATGGAGTGATTATTGATTTAGAGTAAACCAGAGACATATGGATACAAATTGTTTGATGAAATAGAGTTTTAATTCAGTCTCTAAAAATCTCAATTTTTGGATGGAAGTTGAGCACAAGATACTGTTTCAGCATAAGAATAGTCCCAAAATGTTTTGATTATAACTTTCAAATTTCTGAACCAAATTGAATGATTTTGGTATCATTAGAAACTTAAGACAATGTGGAACATTTTTCTAGAAGGAAGTGTTATCAAATTTCTTCATTTACCTAATCGAAATGATCATGAAAAATTGACCCGAAGGTTGGGACTTTTGGAAGAGTTTGAGTATTTAGAATTTATCTTAGTGAATATGCAATATATTGGTCCTCAAATTGTATTCCTACTGAATGGGAATTTTTGTCTTTGATAAAGAGAATCAAGGAAGGCAAGAGTATCAAGAGGAGAGGCATCTTTGAGCAAGGTTTAAGCAAGGATTTCAAGGTGGGTTACAATTTTATAATTAAGTAATAGGCCATTAATGTTTTCTTTCAAATGATGGAAGTAAATGATTTCAACTATTTTATGAATGCACATTATCAATCTTTGAATGCTTTGAAAAAGTGTTATGTGTTTGGTATGAGCATATTGTGTTGAGGAATTATGAAAAGAATATGAAAATGATTTTTGAAAAGATACTATGTTTGTAAAATCAAGTTTTGAAAATGTGCCATTTTGGGCAACAAGTTTACAAGTTTTGAGATATATGTTATGTGGGTTTAGTTTGGTCCATTCTGTATGTCAAGTACACTTCGACTAAAGGCTTCTTTTGCCTGCTCGCTAGTGGCATGAAGCTCCTTTATGGACTCCCTCATGTTTACGACTACACAAAACTACTATGTGGGATTGTCTTAGTTCGTTATGTTCATGACTACATAAGACCATTATATGGGAATGTGTTAGTTCGTTTTGTTTATGGACCTTTCAAACTATTTTGATGTGCTTATGTGCCCATGATATGTTGACAAGATTGATGCATACCTGATTTGCATTATTGTGAATTTGGTTGAGAATTTGAGAAATATGTGCTTTGTGTTTCAATGTGAATTTTCGTTACAATGGAAATAAGTATTTTAATGGTTTTGCTTGTTACTGGTTATAAAATTGTTACCCACGAGCTTTTAAGCTCACTCCCTTCCGTCCCATATTTTGGTGATGAAAATGAGATCTAGTGATCAAGAGTCAAGGCATCGCTTCTAATTCTACATGTTTTGTAGTTAAGTTAGAATTTGTAAACATAAGGCTTTAGTCGCATTTTCAGGATTATTAGTTCATGTAACTCTTTTATTTTGAGATTTTTAGGCATTGACGTATTATGGTTAAAATTCTCATTAAAGCTTTGTAAAACTCTGTCCTTTTGAGGCTAATAAAATATGAGTTTGTGTATGGATGAGGTTGAATTGAACTTAGGTATAGAGGACGTTATTGATTTGAGATGATAAAATTTGAATACGAATGGTTGTTACATATAAGTGAGATGTGTTATGGTAAAGAAAAAAATAGGAATTTGTGGAGGATGACAATTAGTGGTAAATAAAGAATTAAATGAGTAGAGATTAGAGAATTTTATGAAATAACTTTGGTAGTTGAATTGACATGAAATGATGTTGCATTAGAGGAAGTGAATTTGGGAAAACTTAGAGTGAAAGTAAGGATTGGATAGATGGAGACACCTAGGGAAGGCTCTTGAGTGAACCCTTCCTGAAAGGTATTATTATGGTTAATTGTGCATCTTAGCCGTGGTGAAGTCAAGCTTCTCGTCGCGGTGCATTTATCCCCAGAGGTGTTTGGTTATGAAATGTAAACTTTGTTGTTGCGAATTTTTCCTGAAGGGTCTCCGCAGAAGTTCTTGTCCATTTTCCACGGCGAAACATAAAGTTTGCCGCAACAAACCCCCTACTGGGAGCCAAGGACCCAACATTTATGGTATTAAAGCATAAAGATGAACCGAAGATGGTTAAGGAGATTTCATTGGATTACGCTCACATTTTATGATTTCGAAGTTGGGCTCCAAAAATGGGGTCCAACATGTTACGGTATTAGAGCACCATAATTGGTATCTTACATGGGCATTTTTTTGAAATAGTTGTCAAGTTACATGCCATGTCATAGCAGACAGTAGCAACTGATCCCTAGTTTGAGTTGCATGTTTATGAGTCACACATATGAGCAATTGTTAAGAGTTTGAGCTTATAGAATTAGTGAAAAAAATGATACTCTTTCATGATATGAGAAAAATGAAAGTTGTTGACAAATAGAAATGAGAAATACTATATGGGTAAATATGACAGATAATGATTCAATCTATTTGGATTGAGGGATGCATTATTGAATATGACATCAATATTGCACTGTGTTGATATATCCCCGAATGTGATATAGATGTGAATGTTTTGTCCTGGATTGTTTGACAAATATAAGGATATAAGTATAAATGATGAGATTAGACTGTACAAGCAAAATGCAATGAAAACATAACCTTGTTATGAACTTAAGAAGAGAAAATTGGAACCGAAGTGGTTGTTTGATTAATGCGACAAGAGTTTTGATCAGCCGTAAGAAGAAATTAGTGGAATTGAGATTAGAATTTCATAATGATTATGCATCGATAATTCTGAATTGATTGAGGATATATATATGGAAGATAAAAAAATGAGAATAAGAAAATGAGACAAAAATGAGGAAAGAGAGAGAAATATTGTCCAGGATCAACGAAGATCAAAGTATCAATTGTATAAGATATAAATTGGTAAATTGTCGAAGATAAATCTTTTGACAAAATAGGATGAATTTGATGACACACGCCTAAGCATATGCGATGGTAATTATGTTTACTACTTCATTGAGTTTTGGTAATTAGAACGTTATGACCTTGTAAGGAAGATAGAAATTAGTTTTCTTGAGGTATTAAGAATGACTGATAATGTGATAATGATAAAAGTTGATGAATAAACATTGCATGAATAATATAGATGATAGCAGTAAGAAATCTCCTTTCGAAGAAGAACTTCATTGAATTAGGTTAAGCAGATCAGATAGTTTATATTAAGGATGATCAATGAAAGAACAAACCAGAAATGAATATGTAATGATTCAAAAGTAAATATTGGAGTCATATACTCAAGGATAAAAGGTGGAATATACTACTGAGAATTGTGTATTTTGTTTGATGTAAAGTATCCATATGCGAGTGATTCCTAAATTTGAGGAGACATTAATTGCTAACATGAGGAGTATATAGGTCCACATTATATTCTGTGTAAATATGTTCGGGAGATACAAGTTTAACCTGATGAATGTGTTACAAAAGTTAAGATTGAAAATAAATTAAAATGTGTGGAGAAATTAGTATGAATGAGAAGGCAGAAGAGTAAGTTAATGTGAAATCAGAAGAAATCGAATGAATTGAGAAAATCACTGAAGAAAGAAAGTCAATTGAGAAACTGAGAATAATAAGAGATAATATGTCGTCATTGAGGAATCAGTTACTTAAGGAACTACGAGAACTAATCAGGGGCGCATAGAGTTTGATAATAATTGTTTGAGTTAACAATTGCCCCGATAGTACTATGGTATTAAAGCTTAAGGTGATCCAAGAAAAATTTGATGATATATTAAATATATTCGAAAAGTTGAGAAGAATAGTTTGAATAATTGAGGAAAAACGTGTAAATCATACGAGTAATGAAAGTAAAGAGAATTTTGAGGAATTATAACACCGATATTAATTATATCGTCTGGATTTGGAGATTTTATAATATACAGTGATGTTGTATAAGAGATTAGGATAAAATCCAATGTAGCATGATAAAGTGATTTCATATGCATGGAGATAATTGAAACCTCATGTGTTGATTACTTGATACATGAAATAAAACTTGTTGCAATTATGATCGCTTGAAAGTTTGGAGATATTATAAGTATAGAAACATTTTGAAATATACAAATCATTAAACTTTGAGGTAATAATTATGTTGAAAGAATTGAATACGAGACTGAGACAATAGATAGTGTAATTTGAAGGATTATGATTGTACAAATGAGTATTTCCCCGTAAAGTTAGTGTTGTATCTGATACATTAAGAACAAATCCCGATAGCAGTGAAGCATGAATTTAGATATTGAGGTTATCAAATCTGGCGCAAAAAGGAGCATAGAATGTGGAGTTGAATTTTGGGCAAATCAAAGTACTATTTGCTACGGAATTAAAGATCAGTTTCATATTAAAGGATTAATAAAAACCAAATTGAGGATTTAGAAATTGTGAATCTTATTAAGAAATTGGAAATGAATACGAATTTTGAGTTCGAATAGGAAGAATGATATTTTGTGATTGAAATATGAAGTATGTGTATCGATGAAGATGATTGAGCAAAGAGATTGTTAGATAAGCATACATAACAACCTATGATATACATCCTAGTAGGAATACGCTAAGCTAGCATTTGATGGCTAAAGAGGTAGGAGCAAATGACTACACTTGTGAGTTACCAACAGTCTTGATTGTTGTAGATATGTTTAAAGCTTATATGTTTGGAGTTTATAAGAATATGAGATCAATATACAACTTTGATTGACTCTAACCATAACAGTCATTATCGTAGTGATGTCACTAGAATATTGTATGGGGCATTATAAGACAAAAGGAGTCATCTGCCCTTACACTTAAAATGAATAAGGCCCAAAATGGTTGAAGGTCAGGATTAATTCAAAGGATATTGTTGATGAGTGAAATGAATCTGTAATAGAAATTAAGTGATTAAAAAAAGATAAAGGAGTTGGTGGATCAACACCGAAGGTATGGAGTATATTGAGATGAACATATGAGTTAAGTGTATTAACACTACAGTGATGTGAATTATTAAGTGAAAGATAAATTGTCCATGAAAGTATCACCTTGCTAAGGTGTTCTTGCATTAAGTATAAGGTGTGCTTAGGTTAGGAAAAAGGATTAGCTACGTCTGATACGCATTGATCAGTACGAAATTATTATGAATTAGTGATACTGATGAAAGATGTCTTAGATTCGTAATGTGATATATGTGAGTTTGTTAAGAAATATTGATATGATATGATATTGGTGCTATTGACACAAGAAGTGGAAAAATTATGAGTAATCTGAAACATAATGAAGAACTAGTTAAGAAAGTGAATGACTAAATAAAGGATTGAAATACCGAGTAAGTCTATTGACTATGGTTATTTGAAAGAAATTATTTAAGGGATGAAGTTAAATGTGAAACAGAGGAACATCCTGCCTTCCTGATTAATTAGGTAAGAATTTCGAGGATGAAATCCTTTTAGGGGGAAGGGGATTGTCGGACACTGAAAAATTTTCAATTATCATTGATTTATTTGTTTCATTAGTTTTAGAATTGAGTCATTAATTTGATGGGCATAAGTAGAGATTTGAAATTAGATAGAAAGATTTAAATTAAGTTAGAATTAATATAGTATTTAAGAAGATTAAAGGAGTTAGGAGGTAAATGAAAGAAGGGGCAAAATGGAAAGACCAAAGGAGAGGAGGGGTATTTTTGAAAGAATAAGACCAAAATGTGGTCTTGTTAAAGAAAAAAGAAGAGAAGCATCATGAGAGGGAGAGAAGAAGAGAAAATAACAAAGAGAGGAAGCGAAGGAGAGAAAAATGAAAGAAGATCAAGCTAGGGTTTTGGAGATCTTAGAGATTTTGAAGACATTGAAGCTAAACAAGTAAGTATAAGCATTTAGACTTCTTGATTTGTTGAATGAAGCATATTTAGTGAAAGTTAGAAGTGAAATGAAAGTGAAAATGAAGTGGAAAAAATGTTTTATTTTTGGCTAATGATCAAAGATTATGATTTGTTTATAGATGATATTGAGTTGAAATGGAGTAGAGAATGAAGTGTCAATGAGGTAGAAAAGGATGATTTTCGCACAATATGTGTTAGGTGTAGATGTTGGATGTGAAAAATTTGGAAAATGGGATGAGGGATGGAACTTTATTTGGCTTCTGGACAAGTTCGTCGTGGCAGCAAAGTCAACTTTTTTGCATGAACATGTTTTATTATTTTGACGATATCTTGTCCTGTATTTATCTAAATGGAGTGATTTTTAATTTAGAGTAAATTACAGACATAGGGATACAAATGGCCTGATGAAATAGAGTTTTAATTCAGTCTCTAAAAACCTCAACATTTGGATGGAAGTTGAGCACAAAATACTATTTCAACATAATAACAGTCCCAAAATGTTTAGGTTATAATTTTCAGATTTCTGAACCAAATTGAATGATTTTAGTGTCATTAGAAACTTAAGACAATGGGAGCATTCTTATAGTAGGAATTGTTATCAAATTTCTTCATTTACTTGATCAGAATGATCATGGAAAATTGAACCAAAGGTTGGGACTTTTGGAAGGGTTTAAGTATTTAAAATTTATCTTAGTGAATATGCAATATACAGGTCCTCAAATTATATTCCTATTGAATGCAAATTTTTGTCTTTGATAAAGGGAATCAAGAAAGGAAAGAGGATCAAGAGGAGAGGCATCTTTGAGCAAGGTTTAAGCAAGGATTTCAAGGTGGGCTACAGTTTTATAATTAATTAATAGGCCATTAATGTTTTCTTTCAAATGATGGAAGTAAATGATTTCAACTATTTTATGAATGCACAGTATAACTCGTTGAATGCTTTGAAAAAGTGTTATGTATTTGGTATGAGCATATTGAAAAGAATGTGAAAATGATTTGTGAAAAGATACTATGTTTGTAAAATCAAGTTTCAAAAATGTTCCATTTTAGGCAATAAGTTTACAAGTTTTGAGATACATGTTATGTGGGTTTGGTTTGGTCTATTATATATGTCGAGTGTACTTTAACCAAAGGCTTCTTCTGCCTGCCCGCTAGTGACATGGAGGTCCTTCATAGACTTCCTCATGTTTACGACTACACATAATCGCTGTGGGATTGTGTTAGTTCGTTATGTTCACGACTACACAGGTCCATTATATGGGAATTTGTTAGTCCGTTCTATTTATGGACCTTCCAAACCATGTGTTCTCACAATATTCAGTTGTTCAACTAATTGTCTTTAGTGGAAAGACATTTGGTTTATAAACTGAAATTAATTATAATGAGATTAAATTAATTCTGGGTTTATTGGAGCTTGAATTATCTAAGTCCAATTAGATTCCCCGCTTGGCTTTTAAAAAGGTTACCAAGAAAAGTAAAAAATATAAATAAAGGATTTAAAGCCTATGATTGAATGTTGGGCTTGCAGTAATTAATTGTTAATTAGAAGCCCAAATGAACATTTAATATTGGGCTAGACTTTGGCTTGATTTGATTAATTAGATTAATTAAATTGAAACAAAGTTATTAAAAAAAGGGAGGGCATATTTTGATTTTTTGTAGCTAAATGTGCAACTGCACATTTAGCATTGAATTGCTAAATTAAAGATGGTTTTTATCATGCTTTATTATCGTTAAATGGAGTAATGATCTTATCATTAAATGGTTTAATGGTTGTCTTTTAATGATAGCATGTAATGTAACCTTTTAGCATTCGTTTGATTAAAGAAAGGAAGAGGTGCATTTGATGTACTTTCTCTTCCTTCTTTCATCCATAACCCAAAATGAGAGGGTCTCATTTAGGTTATTCGTCTTTTCATATAGCCAAATTGTCAAAGGAGAATAAGTGGTAGATCAAATTGGTCGAGGATACAATAACAAGGAGAGGATACATTGACAAGGAGAGGATACAAAAGTGAGGAGTCAAAGCTATAGCAAGGAGTCGATATATTTCTACTGTCTTGTTCTTATGTTTATTATTTACCTTATACCATATCATATATGGCTGAAATGTATTGATTTGGTTATGTTGTTTCTGCTGAGTTTTGATTTCAGAAAAAGTTTTGAAATCTACCGTTTTATCCAAATCTTGCATGCTTTTGTTTTTGATCCAACAATTGGTATGAGAGCCATGTTATTATGCATGATTTTAGTTCCTATATGTGATGTATGGGTTGGAAATTAAATTTTGTATACTACATACTTGTATGTGATAAAAATATATATGGTGTATATGTTGCTCTTTTGGTTGTCTATAGAATATAGTTTTACCTTGTAAGTTTTCTTTGTTTGGTTTGTAACAAGGAGGGTGGCCTATCATCATCATGTTTCCTCCTTGGCTTCATTCATTTATTTTATTTGATTTTGTTATGTGCAAATTTTTATAATATTGAAGATGGAGCGACCATGAATCGAAGAAAAGACTAGGTAATGGTTTCGGTGTATCCTTAGGTGTATTGGTAAGGTTTTGGTTTTACGAAAACCAAAATGTTGGAATTTTTGTTGTAAATAAAATTTGGTTTTTATGAAAACAAAAATACTGTAATTTTTGATGTATTGGCAAAGTTTTGGTTGTAACAAAGTTTCAGTTTTTATAAAACAAATGCGAAAATTTTTTAAGTTTCGGTTTTGGCAAAACAAGTGCTAGAATTTTTAAGTTTTGAATTTACCAAAAACATGTGTCGTAATTTTTTTTTTCAAAGTGGAAAAATTTGGTTTTATGAAAATGCCATTACACATTTTTTAACAAAAGGGTCGGGTCATGTGGATGAAGAGTTCGAAATGGAAGATCCAAGTCTAAGACACTTTTTTGTTTGGACTAAGAGCGTTGTAATTTATTTTTATGTTTTAGGATGGGCAATCAAAAGTAGTGTTATTATTCATGAGATGAATGGATGTTATTAAAATGTGATATTATGTGATAGTATGCTATTTAGAATAATTGCCAACCCTAGGCTTTGCGATGCATTCATTATGTATGAGATATAAAATGAAACAATATAGGATGGATAATAAATTGCATCTGGACAAGATGGTATTTATTAAAACTTAAAGGCCAAAAAGATTGAGTGGGAGAGGATGCTCATGTGAGAGTCCACGGTCTCCATGTGATAGCCCATTTGTATGTGGCGAAGTGTTACTCCCCACCAGAGGATATGAATCCTAGATCTTGCATAGTTCGGGTCTCCTAAAGGATAAGTCCACTTATTGGTAGCAAATGTGACCTCCCATCGAGGAATGGTTTACAAGTATCTTTAGTGGATGAATCAAATAGTTACACACTCAATATAGTTTATCAATAACCTGCCCACTGTAGCTCTGTTAATAAATGTATGGACCAAATTATGACGCTTCTCAAAAAGTTAGGCATGAAGATGCTTGGTAGTTTTTTTAAATGGGAGGGTCCCAATTTTTTCTTTTAATGGATAAAATAGCCCATCGTCACTTAGTTAAGAAAAATAACTGTCGTATAAAGTTTTAAGTTTTTTTTAAGTTTTGTTAAATCTATCATCATGCATACATGCATCATGATTTTAAACAAAGTTCCAATATTGCTGACTAGTATACTTATGCTTTAATAATTTATATTTTCAGCACAATATGAATCCACTTACTTTGCTCTTGACTAATAACAAATTGGAAAATGGAGAGAATTTTAATGAATGGAGACGTGACCTTGACATTATTCTTCCATATGAACAAATTTCATGGGTATTAACGAACAATGAGCCTGCACCTCTGGGTGGTAATTCAACTTCTGAGCAAGTCCACCAATATGAGCGATGGGAGAATGCTAATAAGACTACTAAGTGTTATATTCTAGCTTCTGTCAGTGGAATGTTGCAAAAACAAATTGCTTGCATAAAAACTGCTAGTGAAATGGTCTATCACCTACACGATATATTTGGTGTGAGGACCAGGTCTGCGAGAGTGAAAGCTATCCAAACATTTCATAATCTCAGACAAAAACCTGGTGAACCGGTGCAGGATTACATACTTAAAGTAATCTGTGTGGTTACTGAGGCTGAGATGCTTAGGGCTGATATGGATGCGGACATGCAGATGATTATGATCATCAATAGCTTAAACTCATCTTTTTAGCAGTTTAAGTTAGACTATGAGCCTAACAGCAAGGATTATACCTTGAGTGAGTTGATGAATACCCTCCAAAGTACGGAGGAGATATTAAATATCATGGCTCATAGGCCAGAAAGTAATGTAGCATCTTTTTCTATGCCCAAGGGTAAGGGCAAGCAAAAGAAGAAGGGTCCAATGAAAAAGAAGACCCACCCCATGAAAAAGAAGACCAAAGAGGACACCAAGAGAAAGTGTTTCCATTGTGGTGAGAAGGGCCACTGGAAAAGGAATTGTGCGGTCTATCTTAAGCCCCTCAAAAGCAAACAAGGTATGGGTTGCCTAAGTTTATTAGGAACTAGAATTGTGGCAGATTCATCTAATTCATAGGTATTAGATTTAGGAGTCACTAACCATGTTTGCAATTCTTTGCAGGGGTTTCAGCAAAGAAAATGACTACAAAAAGGCTAGTTTAAAGTCAAGATAGCAGATGGATCCTATGTTTTAGCAGAATCAGTGGGATTAATTATCTCAGACTTTCCTAGTGGTCACAGGTTATATTTAGAGGATGTATATTACATCCCAATGATTGTAAGGAACATGACTTATATTTGGTTATTCCTTATATTTTGAAAATGTTGTTTCAATATATGAGAATAAAGATTTTATTTGTAATGCGATAATTAAATAGGGATTGTTCTTTATAGAACTTATGACAGGCTCACTAAACACCACAGAATTAATAAAACCAAGATAATCCAATGATTCTATGATTAAGTCAAAATATCTGTGGCACTTAAGAATGGGTCATATCAATCAAAAGAGACTTGACAGGTTAGTGAAGGATGGGATCCTTGCGAGCTTGAATAATGATCCATTACCCACTTGTGAATCTTGTATTAAAGGAAAAATGACTAAGACCTCATTTCCTTCCAAAGAAAACAAATATGAATCCACATTGGGTAGGTATATACTAATGTGTGTTGGTCCATGAGCGTACAAGCTAGAGGAGGTTATAAATATTTCATAACCTTTATATACGATTACTCTAGACATGGATATTTGTATTTGATGCATAAAAAGAGTGATTCATCTGAAAAGTTCAAAGAATTCAAAGCTGAAGCTGAAAAGTAGCTAAGCAAGCCATTAAAACAACTTCGATCGGATCAAGGTGTTGAGTACTTATCTGGAGAGTTCTAACAATTTCTAATTAACAATGGAATTGTTTCCAACTTGTCAGCTCCTCGAACACCTCAAGAGAATGTGTAGCAGAGAGCAGGAGTAGGACTCTATTAGAAATGGTAAGATCAATGATGTCCTACGCTAGCCCTTCCAAAATTGTTCTGGTGATATGCCATACAAACGACAACTTATCTTCTTAACTTTGCTCCATCCAAATCGGTGCCTAAAAGAACACCTAAGGAGTTATCGACTGGCTTAGTGCCTTCATTGCAGTACTTAAGGGCTTGGGGCAGCCCAACCCATGTTCCAAGTCTTGAATCCACAAAGATGGAACTAAGGTCAGAAGTATGTTTGTATGTAGGATATCCTATAGTTACACAAGGGTACTATTTTTACAACCCTTAGATGTGTTGGGCACCGTTTCTAAAACCCAACTCTTAATCAGAATCATGAAGCTTGAGCGTATTATCCTATAGGGTTATTTTCATGAACCCTTATTAGGCATCATCCCACAAGGGTGGTGTGCCCATAGCAACCAAACATCAAACAACTTATTACTTCAACTTAACCATATTATGAGGAAATCAATATAAACATACATACATAACTAAACTACTTCAATCTATCATTTTATTTCTAAAGCAACAGAGTGTGAAAAGGTTTATTTACATATTAAAAGCCACACCATTGGTGTAGCGCCCCCTTACCATAGGGTACACACCGGAACGCCCAAAGGTCATTCCGGCACATATCCTACGATAAGGGCACTCTACGTTCGATCCCTACATTCACTTCATATGGCATGGTATCACAGTTCACTTACAAAGTATCATAAGAAAATCACAATATTTTAAAACCAACTTTTTCCTCAATTCATTTCATAAAAACCTGATTGTCTACATTGTGACTTTCAACAATCTCATATGTACATCATCAAAACCTAAAACAATAGTACTACATGAATGAGAAAAATATGTACAATCTAACTAATCTGTCCAAAAATCCCAGCTGATCGACCTTTGAGCCATGACTTCTCCTGCCAATCACTATACACAGCACTAGAGCCTCTCAAAAGCTAGAGTCGTCCCTCGGTCCTAAAAAGATAACGTTGCAATTTTGATGAGTTTTGCGAACTCAATGAGGTAACCATTATCGATTGTTCTGTTGGGTCCTGATTTCTTGTTCTTATTAAATAAGCATGTTTAATTTATTTTGAGGATTAGTTTGCCAATTTTTCTTTTGGTTAAAATAAATTTGAGGTTTAAAGTGCTTAAGTTAATGAATTTAAATGGAGGGATTTAGTTTAAATTGGTGTTGGATGGAGTTAGAAATTAAAAGAATAAGATGATATGGGGGTAATTTAGGAAGTCCACTAATGTTTTTAAAGGTTAAGGTTTATAAGGAAGGGTATTTTAGTCTTTTAAGATTTAGTAAAAGAAGAAGGTATGAAGCAAATGGACTTGTAGCCGTATGTGTGAGGAGAAGAGACAAAAATTGCAAGTGTAAAGGGAGAAATAAGTGA
>JANVCQ010000004.1:12439074-12455702 GCA_025531925.1 Erythroxylum plowmanianum
CAAGCTACTCATGGTGGAGTCGGCGGTGGAAATGAAAGAATAAACCTATGCAACAATTGTCCCCAGGGAACCCCGAAAGGAACCCTGGATGGTAAGATCATGAGTCTCTTTTCTTTCTTCTTTGTTCTCTCTTAACTCGTATGTATCCTCTCTTCTGTCGAATGTCGATCCCCCTTTTAACCTAATTTGGCAAGGTTTTTATAGGATGGGTCGCGGGTCGGGTCGGAATAGTGAGAGGATTTTCTAAATTAAGTCTGGATACCCGACCGTTCGCCGTGACGAAGAAGGAGCTGCGCCGCGACATGTACTTCTTGGATCGCTCGTCGCGGCGGAACAATTAATCGACGCCACGATGCGTTGTTGCCTGTTGATGCGCCGCGGCGAAATAATTAGTTTTCGCCACGACGTGCCTTCTTCTGGATGCGTTGCGACGTGCGTGGAGAAGCTCACGTCCTGTTGATTTTCTGATCCTTTTGACTCCCTTTTCTTCTACAATACAAAATAACAATTTGCAGTATCAATTGTTCTTAGAAAAATTATAATGCAATTAATGTCAATTTGCAACAATTTTATTAACAAATTGCATAAAATATAAGCTAACCGTAAGGGATTAATTTAAGCACAAAATCACGAATTAAGAGTCAAAAAGTATATTAACAGCCATAAAAATATAGCCAATTTATAAGATAAACTTGGGCTCAATCATCATGTTATCTTAGATTTTTTTTAATTTCTTACATTAGTGTGAAAGCTATTTTGTACTTATATGTTTGAAAATGAATTTTATTGATTAGTTTGAAATTAAGATATTTATCTTAATTCTATTTAATAATACAAAACATTTGCTTAATCTTTTCTTCTTTTTGGCGAGAACGTTAATTCATTAAGTGTCAAATAAGTTATCCATAAGGTTTTTAGATAGGGATTGATTAATCTTTTTTTTTGTTTATATGGTTTTTTCAACGGGGATAAAGTAATATGTTTTTATCCTAAAAATGGAATGGATTTTTGGAAATTAAGGATTTGAAGATATGACCATGTTTCCTATTTGAGTAAGATTACATATTAATTTATTTTTTAAATTAAAACAAAAATCACATCCAAATTTTGTTGACTTTTACATCATAATCTGAACTTAGTTTTTGACCAACCATGTTTGCGCTTTAGGTGGCTTACATGGTTGCCTCTTGCTTTTCTCCATTCATTCCATTTTTGTCTTTTTACATCCAAATCGAACTCAATTTCACAAAGAACTATTTAACAATGGACATTTTTAAATTGTGTTATTTGGATAAGCCACTATCTTTTGAATCACCAACCATGATTGTATAATGCACCTTATAATTTGTGTCCTTTTATTGTCAAAATATGGACAAAGTATAAAAAAATTATATTGATTCTTTTAAAATTGATTTATGTATTACATTTGATGAGTGAGAGAATTTGCCTTCTATCTAAGTTAACTCACCATTTAACCCTTATTAAATTTCTGCTTTTGGTCAATGTTGTTCATAAGGTTCAAGTGGTTTTTACCCTTTTTGGGGTTTAGGTCCTCTAGGGACCTTCCCCAACGTTGACTTGAGGCTAAACTGGCTTGGGGGTAAAGAAATGATAAACAACTCAACCTAGAGTTTAAAAAAGTTTCTACTAAAGGAATTGTATAAAATGAACACATGTAGGAGGAGTTCCCTACTCTAACTTATTATGATTAGTTATTATTATACCAATATTAATTTTACTACACGTGTACGACATAACTATAACTAGTACTTGTGAAGACAATGAATACTAGTAATTATCGTTATCCTATTATTTAGTCTACGAATTTAATTTTGCTTTTAATAAGGAAAACTCTTTAAAAATTAAAATAAAGAAGGAAGCAATAACGAGCAGAGAACAAAGAAATCACTTAGAAAACAAAAACATTATTTCTAAATTCCTCAGATGTTAGTTAACCGGACCTTTGATCCATTTCTTGTTTCCAAAATGGACAATATTAGACTTCAACTAGATTGCCTTAGAAGCTAAGTCTCTTCTCAGTACCTGCAAAATCAACATTGCAATTTTGATGAGTTTTGTGAATTTAGCAAGTGAACCATCATCGATGTACTCACTTAAATAGAACATAAACGTCTTATGTATAAAACACAGTTCATTTACTATAACTCCTCATCCAAAATCAAATCCCATATATATCACTTTACTCAGCATATTTCAATAAGCATATTATGAATGCAAAATCTTCATATGGTCATTTCAGAACAATCCAATCGTTTATCTCAATTCTTCATATCAACAATATGTACACAAGCATTAAATATCATTATAACAACACAATTCAACATTTATTTGCAATCAATCACATGAACAAATGTAAAGATATAGATGCAAATGCATATGAGACCCACTTCCATTTTTATTTTGTTGAGACCGAGCGCTTATTTAACTATCCTGTACCTATTGTGAATACCGAGTTTATTTCAGATACGATCCTGTACCCAATATGGATATCGGACTCATTAATCATTGAGCCTATGGCTCTTTATACATATTCTGAGCTTTAAGCTCTTTTCACGTTAGTCACTCAAGTCACAACTCCTTTATGTGAACATGTATATTTATGTGATGAAGTGCAACATTTTAACATTATATATCACTAATCACTTTTTAGTCAAGAAACACATTTAATTACCATAATTCATCAGATCTATGTCTGACATTCAACATATAATTGAGAATTAATTTCCCTTATTCACATTCAAGTCACAAACACTCCTAATACAATCCCAAATATCAAACTCCTCGGGCAATCAATTGTCCGAAATCATCAATGTCATAATTGTATCAATATTGATTAAATATAGAGAAATCAAGTTTAATCAAAACAATATGAACAGAGCACATTTCTAATCGAGGTCACACATCTAGGTTACTCACGGTACACCTCCAGTTAGCTATTGCCTCGATGAACAAGCAATGTTTGGATGGTGTTGATCAATTTATGCCTCTAAATCAAGCAATACACACATGTACACATCCCTACTTGATCACTCAGATAAATACTCAAGTTTACACATGTATATGTGTTGTGTTCAATTCGTGCTCAATTGATCATTCCGGGTATGTAACCTTATTTACAAATCTTAATCATATATACATCCTGATTTGTACATCATTTAGTTTGCATTAGGTTTATGCCGTAAGTAAACTTGATCACTTTCCATTCATCATTCATAAATTCATCAATTTTTTTTCCTAGGATTATACATTCACATAATTTCCTCAATTCTTATTCAATCATACCTAATTCACCATACTCATATTCCTTATATCTCATTTACATTCATAAAAACATCTTTATACTATTAACAACTCATATTTTACACTTATCCTTGAACATTTTCATGATAAAAAACCTCTTATAACATACACACAATTGTTACTTTAAATCTGAAATTTCAGCAAGCTAAATCTATACATTCACCAAACTTTTTCCAGCAATATATTTTCATTCATTTGCTCAATTCTCATTCATAATTACCCCATGTTCTTCAATGCTCATTCATCCATACCTTATACACATTTCCATGTTATTAAGATCATGTTTGCATTAAAAGAACTCATTTATTCCTTTAAGAAACCATAATTTTACAGATTTGAACTCAACCATATCAAAACAACCCCTTCTTTAGGTTATGACTTCAATTAACTGCATAAATTTATCAAGATATTTTCTTTTAAGGAGAGGGGAATGATGGAAACCTAACTAAGGACATTCAAAGGATGGTGCAATCTGGTTCAACATATTTTCATGATCCATTATACATTAGTGGAGGCACAATAACTCGGGCTAAAGCTAAAATCATGGAGGAAGCTTTTAATGGACTAATTGAAGATGTTTCGGCTAAACAAGCAACAATAGAAGCTGATTTGGGCTTGGAGAGATCAATCAACCCTATCACATTAATTCACGCATTAAATAGGCCTAATTAGAATATTATGTTATTTTGATAATTTTAGGAGATCTTCAACTGATTTGGTCTACCTAAAAGTCCACTTTCTATATTTGAATTTAGGAATCAGTTTTGAAAAGAATTTTCTTATTTTTAGAAATAAATCATTGCTAGCAGAGTGGTTAGGGTTTTTTTAGCCTAAATAATCATCATCTTTGTACAAGAATTCATATTGGAATTGTTTTTTACGAAATTGGTGAGGTTATTCTCTTTGTTGGTTCTTCATTGAACTTGGAACTTATCAAGGTTATTCCTTGTAGTTCATCTGACATATCACTCTCAATTTCTTCTTTTCCTAGAGTGTGACGCTAATATCCTTCTTTATAACTTTGATTTGTATTTCTCAAAACATTGGTCAAGGTTTTCTTGAAAACAAAACTAATTTAGCTTTCCTGGAAATTCATTTCAACAACTTGTTCGTTGATTACTAGATCTTGATTTACGAGATTCACATCAGTGGGGGTGATTGACACCTTTGTTCTTACAAAAGGCTAAATCTAAGAAGTCTTGCTGGGCTTGTAGATTTGTTGAACTCTTAGGATTCAAGACGAAGGTTAGAAGTGCCAAAATTATTCCAACAAGGCAGTCTAATCCTTAGGTTAGAGAAGGCTCGACGGCGTTTATATGAGAATATTTCACAGTTATTAGCGTCCTTATACAAGAGATAGAGAGGATGAATCTCAATATAACTCCAGCTCTTTCAATATCCAAATTGTTGGTATAAATCTTATCCGATGTAAGATCAAAGGAATCTCATTATAACTCGAAGAAACTTTGGCCTGAATACTTCAAGACTACTTTGGGGGGGGTAATACAAGACTACTTTGGGTGGTAACTATTTTTGTAAACTTTTGTATATTTGTCATTTTAATTGTGCTTATATTTTGATAAATTAACGTTAGATGTTCTTAAATTTTGACTCTTTTAATTTTCTCTCCTTTTTAAGTGCTTATGTCAACAGAGTTCAAGAGCATTATGCTATTGGAAATTAAAAAGTTTAAAGATTAAGATGATCTGCTATTATGTTATTGCTAGCAAATGTGAAGTTATTGGTATAATCACATGCCACTTTATGACTGAATAAAAAGATTATTATTAAGTAAAGAAAAAGGTTTCTCAACATATGAGCCTGTAACAGAAATGAAAAGCAAATCTTCAAGGAACTATAGCAAAAGTTTCTAGTACATTATTGGAAACTAGGTATCAACCAGTGCCTGTGCATAATTCACTCTGCCAGTTACAACAAAGATTGCCATATGTAACTCTAGCTACTATAAGCTCACAAGGATATATCTTTGCCGAAAAGCCCACTTATCCCCAGCCGAGGATCCTTTTGTTTTACGATTGACTCACCAACCAAAACCTACGGCAAAGTAAAACAAGTTAAGCATTGACTAGATGCAGAATGTTTTGAAATGCTGTCATTTAGGACGTGTTCAGAAACGCAAGATACATGACACACGTTTTAACATTTGCATAAATGTTATAAACGCTTATTCTCAAGAAAATATCACGTGGAATCTCTCCACATGAATAGCTCACATGACAAGTCAAAATGTTTCATTTGGCTTGAAATGACGAGTCCTGAATACCAAGTGGAAATTACGTGCAAAACTTTCATCTAAAATAGTGATTAGTTTATGAAGCTTACCGCTTTAACCCCAGCTTCTTGCACATAAGCAATATCATCAGGTGTAAATAGCCCTGATTCCCCAACAACCTGAGACATCCACCAGAAAAGACGAACAAAATAACAGCTCATAAACATTAGTGAGCAACTTCAGAATACTTCCTTCAGCAAAGCAGCATACATAATAAAGAAGTCCATCAAACAAATAGCAGTCCAATTGACAAGAGAGCAACTTACAATTATGCCTTTTTGAGAGATAAGCTGGCCACGTGGTCCTTCAAGAAGCTTCCTTGTATTACTGATATCAACGTCAAAAGTTTCTGAGGCCAATAAAGACATTTTGTATCAACTTACAAATCTCACTGAGAATTATCTCACGATTAGTATCCTCAGGTTACTATGCTAAAGCAGATAAAACTATCATGTAATTTCAGCAGTAACTAAATTTATAAATGTCAAACAAGCATACCAAGGTTACGATTATTGATGCCAATTAACTCAATTCCCTCTATTCCAAGAACACGATCCATTTCTCTTTCATCATGCACCTATTCATTAATAACAAAGAACAAGGAAAGCGTTTCAGCGTGATAAGTATTTCAATTCTAATGTAAGAACTCAGATTTAGACATCATGCACGTTATCAGAAGAGAAATCAATGCATACAACTCAACTTCATGAGATAAAAGATACTAATACTCATACTAAGACTAGCTTTGAAACTTGGTATGAACAAAGGCAGTTCCTAAATAAAGATGAAGAAAGGTGGGGCTTAGTATATAGGCATTAAGAAACCATTATTTAACGTGCAAGTGATATACAATTCATAAAACCATTCATTCAACGCATATAATCCTCAAACTGTTCATATAGTAATTACAGCATCGACAGAATTATTGGAGGACAGTGAAAGAAGAACCATTCATACCTCCACAAGCGCTGCCAAACCAAGCATCTTGCAAATTTTGGTCATGTATTTGATGTCAAGATCAGGCAAAACCGCAGCTATTAAGAGAACTGCGTCTGCGCCTTTAATACGGGCATAGTAGATCTGCCATGCATCTATGATAAATTCTTTGCATAACAATGGGCACTGCACAATTTCCATCATTACAATGATGCTTCTATTTATCATTGATGTAAAAAACCATCTGTAGAAGACTACTAATAAAGTAACCCAAAAAAATCACACACCATACCTGTACACCAGCATTTCTTATTGCCTCCAAATTTGAGAAGCTTCCCTTTTGCAAAATCAAAAGAACAGTTAGAGGAGTTAACTAATTGATTGTTCTATAGTAGCTTTATTTTCTTCAAAGTTAGAAAGATCATAAGAGCACACTGAAAGTACACAATAATATTACTTACGAAGATAAAGTTTATTTTTACCTTGAAAAACTTTTCATCAGTCAAAACACTCAGACATGCTGCTCCACCATTTTCATAGGCTAGGGCGATTTCAACCTAATAAGGGAAACACACAGATTAATAATAAAAAGAGGAAGACAAAATGAATAGATGACGCCAAAAGTACAAAATAGTACAGAAGCAATAAACTAAATTTCATTGGTGAAGAATCGACCACTACATCACTTTTTTCACAATTTCATACCAATGGAAGCTAGTTAGGACAGCTGTTAGGCCAAACAACAACAAATTATGGAAATAATTTCCTCTCTTTACACATCTATTTATATTCCTCTCTATGTCTATTCTTTCAACTATTTCTTTCTCTCAATTGTTAGCGTTATCATATTTTGACTATCCTCTTTGAAACAGCAATTTATCAAATCAAAATATGGAATGAACTCATCAATACTGTAGGTGAAATGGAAAGAGAGAACATAAAACTATGGTCAAGTAGATGCTAGATTAAGCCTCTAAAAGATTTCTTTGACATAAGAACATAAGAAATATGTTAGATACCAAAAGAGTAGACCCCAACTCGTCCTATATATCCACATGATTGCAAAATCCAGTCTCACAGAAAAGTCAAAGGGCGTCAATTTACATAAATAAATGTATTTGAAGAATGAAATGTAAACTTTAGATGGAGTGGGAGAGACTAACAGGATCAAAATCCTCTCTTAGGATTCCTCTACTTGGAGAAGCTTTCTTCACTTCTGCAATCAAACCAGGCAGTCCAGTTCGACGATTAGCCTCCTTCAGAGCCCCAACAAAATCTCTGGTTGGAGGAGCGTTCTCTAGAGCCTTCTTCAGCAAAGAGAGCGGCTGTCTCTCCTTCATCTGTGAAAAGACCATCATTAACACAAAATGCAAGCATACATATTTCCAATTCTCCTAATAACAAAATCCCATTATGGAAACAAGAAAAGACAACCGCAAGCATACATATTTCCAAATCTCCTAATAATAAATCCGATTATGCAAACAAGAAAAGACAACCAAGTAAAAGAAAGAAACTTTACTTGTGAAATCTCCGTGTCCTTATGCCAAATGATTTCCTCGAGGATGTTCCTGGGCGTATTGCCCTCATTCTGTATCCGAAACTCAAAGGGTCCAACATAGTGTAATGGCGGTCCTGTTGGTGGCCGTCTCCTAATTCTAATACCCTGAGAAGCAGCAACTTCTTCTTGAAACATACCCAATTCCCATTCCTTCACTTTAAGCTCTGATATTTCCTTGTTTTCCACACTTACTGAAGAAACCAGAGCAGACCCATCTTTTGTATCAGGCTACACACCCCAATTACAATCTCTTTATTAGTCCCAAAATAAACTGCACTTACGTTATAATCTTTAAGCACTAAACAATGAAAACTCAAGACTAATGATCATTGTTCAAGTTAAGCTACCTGTTGAGCTCGGAAGGAAGCTCCAGAATGACGATTCGCTCCAAGTGGGTTCATAAATGGCCTGATTGAGAGGCCAGGTCTGTGAAAGACAGAAGGTGGTGACCGGAACGAAATTTTGGGTGTTGCTTTCAGTGAGACCAATCCCTCCATCATCAAGTTAGAGACGGTGTAGAAGTCTTCGTCTTCGGAATGGCCTTGATTGTATTTAATGCCGCAAAACAGAGGGGTGGGTTTGGTATGGGCATTATAGCAGCAAGTTCTGCGTATTTGGCTCTTTTCCTGTGCTTTGGTAAGTAGATCTCCCAAATCCAATATTGGTATTCCCAAATGGGAAATGCCAAGTTTTTCTTTTCCTGGCAAGCAAATGCCATTTTGAATTTCCCTACCTCTACAGAATTTGTGTTCAAATTACCATAAACGAACAATATTGGGTTATTACGAGCATAAATTTATCATACAAGAAATTGGAGATTTCATTACCATATGTAGAGAAATGAACTTTGGGTATGACATCGAAAGTGGCTATAGAAGAGGACCAATTATTTGGATTTTCGAATCAAGAATTTTAGTTGATAAAATTCAAAATATTTTGTTTTGTTAGAGTTACATAATAAAGTATTGATAATTTTTTAATAGAAGATATTAATTTTTAATAAAAATTTAAAAATTGTTCGTAAATACATTAGATTCTAGTCCCCAAATATAAATTTGAAATTAGGAAAAAAAAATGAAGAGCAAAATTATTTTCTTTTATCTTTTTATTTAAATATTAACTCTTATTTCAAATTCATTAAAAAAAGTGCATCTTCTATATTAAAAGTTAATTTATGATTTTCACCAACTTACATAGACGCTGGTCAAGTTTCATTGCAAAGTTATTTTCTTCTTTCTTTTTAATTTAAATATTAATTCTTTCTTCAAATATATAAAAAAAGTGCATTTATATAGAAGTTGGTCAAGTTTCAATAGAGAAGAACAAAGTTATTTTCTTCTCTCTTTTTAATTTTGATACTAACTTTTATTTTAAATATATAAAAAATGTGCATCTACTATATTAAAAGTTAATTTATAATTTTGAGCAACTTACATTGAAGCCGGTCAAGTTTGAGTAGAGAAGAGATACTCCATCTATAAAAGCTTAAAATTAGGTTTATATATTCGTTGCCATATTGAATTGTATTATATTCAATGCTATGTAGATTGTACTTTCTATATTATGATTAATGCTACATGGATTTATAAAGTTCAATAGAAATATACTTTTTTTTAATATATGCATGAGGCGTTAAGATTCCACTCCTTGAATAGACTTTTATATATTTTTAAATTTCCGAATGAAATTACTTGTTTCACTTACTACGTTTTTACTCTGTTTCGTTTCATCTCATCCATATATTTCTCTCAGTCCCACATAATTTGTACAGATGAGATGAGATGGATTAGAGTATGACATAATAAGTGGAACATGTGATCTTTTCTCTTAAAACTTCTCGTTCCTTCTTAGTATTAAATATACTTCCATTCTTGACCACATATTTATATTAAACTAATTTCTACATTAAAGTTAATTTCCTCACATCTTAATATTGAAATTAAAATAATTTATTTATTCATTTTTACGATTAGATATACTTTCACTCTTGATTGCACATTTATATTAAAATAATTTCTAAATTGAAATCAATTTCCTCACATCTAGAAATTAGAATTAACATATTTTTTATAATATGAATTTCTTGTATTCTTATTATCAGCTGAAATACATGTAAAGTAAAAGGAATTGAGATTAATATTTAATAACATCAAAATATTGTTGTTGTTATTATTATTATTTTATTCTTATTCTGATTGTCTTATTCTTATTATTATCATTATCATTATTAATTTTAATATTTTTAGAAAATAACAAAATATTTCAAAAGACAAGAAAAAATGGAAACAAATATAGTAAGCATGAAAATAACATTGAGTGAAAAGATTGTGCAAGATCAAGTCTAAGAGTTTAAGATGATTATAATATAAAATTCTCTCATCTCAGTTAATTTTTAATAGAAAAATTAGGGTTAGTTTATAAGTTATAAAGGGCTTCTTAAATTAAGGTATGTTATAGTATTAGGAAGTTAGAAGCTCAACCTCACATTTAAGGTTCATAAGCCAATTGCTCAGGTTAAAGGAAATTCTTGAAATGTGCTTTGGTTGTAAGATTATCCTGGTAAAAATACATCATTATGATTTGATAACTGGAATAAGAAAGGCCTTATTTTATATAACTCCTTTTGGAGCTTTTCTATTAATATTATTTGATACATTCCAAAAAAATATTTTGGACCATTTAACTTTAGACTTTGAAAAGTCATCCCTTTTTCCTACCTATAAGAAGCTTCTAAGAACTCTTTTAATTGCATTGGTTTAGGTGAAAGCAAGAAAGAGATTTGAGCACTATTATACATAGATGTTGTTGCGGATTGATTTTATCAATTAAAGACTTCCGATGTATGTTAAGAATTAACTATTCTAATTTCCAATTCTTTTTCTTAATTGCACCTTAGACTAGTTAGTGGCCTCTTTAATATAGTTTGGTGGCTAAGATAAGGATGCATAGGTATTTGAGGGATGGCTACTTGATGGGTTTCAAGATACTGACCAAATGGCTCTAACTGATGTTAGCAAGTTTTTTTGGACCCTGAATTTTTTTTTAAAGTTAAGCATGATTTGAGATAGTTTAGAGGTTTAGATAGATTAAATTTTTGGAGTTATAATTATGTCAAAGTTAGTAGGATTTATTGAATGGGTAAGTGAAATTAAAGTGTTAATATAATAAGAATGTTCAAGGGTATTTTTGGGAGATCACTTAAGCATAAAAGAACAAAAGCTTATAAGAAAAGGTAAGATGGACTTTTTGGGCTCATTAAGGGTACCAATAGAAAAAGGATGCACTGTCTTGCTTATAAGAGGAGGAAATATGAATTGAAGAGGGAGGAGAGTACAAAACGAAAATAGGAGAGAAGAAGAGAGGTTTTAGTGAAAAAAAAGAAGAAGAGAAATCAAGTTGTTAAGGTAGGTTAACCATCTTTTCTTCTTGCTTTATTAAAGGAATGGGTTGTATTGAGGATAAAGGAGTTAGAAAGAAAAGAGATTTGTGTGTGAAGAAGATGGAATAGGATACATTTTAGGGTTTCTGAACTAGATCTTAGATTTTCTAACCTAGATGGACTATGGCAGCTAACTCCCCTTCATCATCACTATCAATAAAAATTAAGTTATTTTCCAACAAGCTTTGCTTGTTCTTTTATGTTCTTAGTGGAATACAAATCTGGCTTATTAAGGGAGTGATCAACCTTTCTGGCGTCTTAAGATCGGGGTTTTAATGATTTACTTCCTTAAGGTTCTAATTTGATCATTCAACTTATTTTCTAGGATTCTGGGTATGCATAATGAATGGATCAAGAGTTCCGAAGGCAAGTTGCCTAGTGGGTTCATATCATACGGTATCAGAGCCTTAGGTTTGTAGAAACTAGGTTTCTATCCTTTAGTTATCATTGTTTGGTGTTCTTGTGATTTACAGTTTCAGTTCATTCTTTTACCTAAGGTCAGTTTTAGACTCATTGCAATTCTTTTGTTGTTATCTTTTAAAGCTTAAATTGTTCTTTTCATTTTGAATCAATTTCATTCTCGAGAAAAAAGAAGAAGAAAACCATGCTTCAAAAAACAATACAAAAAAAAAGAAAAAGAAAAGAGACATTGTGGATTGATTTGTGTATCTTATATTTGATTGAGTTATCAATTAGGATTACAATTTGATTCATTTTTGTAATCAAAGAATCATATTCTAAGGTAATTATGCATAAGATATATCCTTTTCTGAGTTTGGTTATTTGATTCTATATCATTTGTCTAATTCTTGAATAATTTTATGCTCCTCTCTTTGTTAGACAATTCATGCGTGATAAATCAACTACTAGTTATTCATTTCTCTTTTCGTGTTCTAATACATTCTTTTATATGTCTTTGGCTTCCTCTTGAAGTTATCTTGTTTCCTTAATTATTATTTTCTTTATGTTAACCATTTTTCTCAGCTAAGTTTTTAAAGTTCTGATTTTTAAGATTTGCCATCATCTAACTGATTACTCCTCTTGATTTGTTAGTCTTGATTCTCTTAAGAACATAAAAAGGATGGCTAGCTTAAGTGGAAAAGAAGGCAAGAGTGGTGAGATCAACATCATGAAAAGCCAAAAATAAAGTGAAACATAAGAAGAACTTACATTATTTTGAGTGTAAACACGTGAGTGAGTGTGTGAAGATCCTATATTGTTTTGCTTCTAATTTTTTCTTATAGGTTATAAACATGAGTAGTGAAGGAGAACAATATGAAATTGACATGAAATTGTTCATGAAGGTTGTCAATGAACAATTTAAGAAGTTGAATACCAAGTTGGATGATTTGCAATCTTCATTAGCTCCTAAATCCATTAAAAGGCGTGTGTTTGAGGAGGAAGAGGAAGAGGAATCAAAGTATGAAGATCCCAACTCTAGAAGAAGCAAGAAGGACATTTCCAAAAGGGATAACAATTTAGGCAATATAAAGATGATGATTCTAGCCTTTCAAGGAAATAATGATCCTAAGCCCTATTTGGAGTGGGAAAGAGCGGTTGAGCACGTATTGAATGCCATAACTACTTAAGGAGAAGAAAGTGAAACTTGTAGCTATTGAATTCATAGATGATGCACGTATTTGGTAGGACCGATTAGTAACAAATAGAAGGAGGAATGGTGAGAGATCAATTCAACCATAGGAAGAAATGAAGATGGTAATGCACAAGAGATTTATACCTAGCCATTACTATAGATATTTGCATAGAAAGTTGTAAGGGATAGTTCAAGAGTCTAAGAGTCTAGAAGACTACTGTAAAGAGATGAAGGTGGTCATGATTAGAGAAAATATAGTGGAGGACTGAGAGAAAATAATGGCGAGATTCATAGGTGGTTTAAACAAAGAGATTGCTGATGTGGTAGACTTACAACACTATGAGAAGATGGAGGAATTGTTATATAATGCCTTTAAGGTTAAGAAACAAAAAAATCAAGAAAATCAGGTTTGATTTCTAACTCTTCTTGGAAATCAACTTGGAAAGACAAAGACACCAACTCGGCCGTCAAATCGAAAGCAAATGTAAAGCCAAAGGATTCAGTTGCTTGTTTTAAAAGTGAATCCAAAACTAAATCTTCTTCTAAATCTTGTGATATTAAGTGCTTTAGGTGTCAAGAGCTTAGACATATTGCTTCTCAATGTCTAAACAAGAGGGCTATGATCATGTTGGAGAATGGTGATGTAGAGAGTATTGGTTTAAGTGATGATGAAAAGCCACCATTAGAGGACTATTCTAATGTTGATGTTGAAGAACTCATACATAGAGATATGTTAGCCATAAGGTGTGCGCTAAATATTCAGTCCAAGGATGAAAATATTCAGTTGTAAGTTATAATGTGGAGAAATTAAGGTGGCCAAACAAGTTTTAATGTCTTTTTATATTGACAGAAATAGAGATGAAGTTCATTGTGACCGATGCATGCTGGACACATTTATTAGGCCATTTTTGGCAATTTGATAGGAAGGTTAGACATGATGGGTAGACAAACTGTTACTCTTTTGTACTTAATAACTAAACCAATGTACTAACTACTCTTAAACCTTTTCAAGCTAATGAGGATCATATTAGGATAGAAAGTGAGTATAAAATGAGAGGAAATTTGATTAGTGAGTAAGAAGAAAAGAAAAAGAAAGAAAAATAACAATAAGATAAAAGAAAGAGAGTGAACCCGATAGGAAATATGAAAAGAGAGGTGTTTAAAAAAGAGAGAAAACTAAGAAATTAAATGTATTTGTTGGAAAAAGTGAGGTTAAGAGTGCTATGTTCGCAAGGCAACCACTACTTATACTAATGTACAAGGATGTTTATTTTTCTACTAATGAGCTTAACCCTACTTTGCCTAGTGTGGTTGTTTCTTTATTATAGGAGTTTGAGGACCTTTTTCTCAAAGAGATGCCACAGGGACTACCCCCTCTATGAGGCATTAAACATCAAATAGATTTCATACTCGGGGTTACTATTCCTAGTCAACTTGCCTATAGAGCCAATCCTGAGGAAACAAAGGCAATATAACGACAATTGATGACTTGGTGAAAAAGGACTTGTGCGAGCAAGTCTTAGCCTATGTTTAATTCCCGTAATCTTAGTCCTAAAGAAAGATAGAACATGGTGCATATGTGTAGATTGTCAAGCCATAAACAAAATAATAGTTAATTATAGACATCCTATCCGTCGATTACATGATATGCTTGATGAATTACATAACTCATGCTTGTTTTCTATGATTGATTTGAATGGATACTATCAAATTCTTATAAAAGAAGGAGATGAAAGAAAAATGACATTTAAAACTAAATATGGATTGTATGAGTGGTTAGTAATGTGATAAGTGTAAATTGCATCATGGTTTAGGGTATAGTTTAATAGGTGTTTAGTTGTTAATTCAATCATTTAGTATATGTTTAGGTTAGAATTGTATTAGTTTATTAATTATTTATGTTTTAAGTGTTTTACGGGTTAGTACAAGTCTTTGAGCTTAAATATTATATTTTTGAGGTACTTTGATGTGTTTGTTAGTGTTTCAAGACAACTCGAAGAAAGGAGAATTTTTGGAGACATTCGAGCCTAAACAACAGCCCATGATCGCGGTATGTGAAGACAAGATTATAATAGAAGCATTAGGTTTGGCCTATGCCATGATAGTGATAAAAGTCTAGGAAATGGCCCATTATCATGGCTTGTATTAGGTAGATGCATGGACACTTAAGAATGTCAAGTTTTGAGGGATTTTTTTGGACTTTCGGATCACAAAAAAACCCTAGGGTTACCTAGAACATAAGAGGATATTTAAAAAACATAAAAAGAGGCAAAAGAGGAGCTTTTTCATCAGCCACCTTGAGAAACCCTAGAGAGAAATCGTCGAGAGATAGAGGAAAAGAATAAGCAAGAGAGAAGAGGAGAAGAAGCCAACTTGACGTACTTCCCAAATCAGGAGGTTTCCCTATGTAGCTACCTTCCATCATCCATTTAGATCGTATTTCCTGTTTATTTTCAGTTTTATTATTGTATAGAATTGGATTGAACAATTGATGATAAGATCTAGAATGTTAAGGATGTTATAAACTCACCTTCAGAATTTTACTCTTGAATTAAAGAAAATTTTATTGTTTGTGTTCATTGGATTTGTTGTGGTTTGATTTTGTGATTGCATAATTCAATAATAAATTAAGAGGTGAATCGAATGAAAAACGATTAAATTGGACTAACAATAGAAACAAGAATTGAATCAGATCAAGAATTTGCGTGAAAAGAGATCTTGCATAAGTTTCCAATAGTTTATTAGAGAACTTCAAAACTAATTAGGGTTTTGAATAGGTTGTGAATTGAGAGACTGCAACCTCCATAATCTGATAAGTAGGGGTTTGAATAGGTTGTAAATTAAGAGATTGCAACCTTCATAATCTGATTAGGGTTTATGATTTAGGGTTAATGGTTATTGTTGGATTGAAAAATAACCATACAATATTTAGATAAAATAGTAGATTTTAAAACTTTTTAGAAATCAAAATTGTAGTGAAAGCAATATAACCAAATTAACATGTCATTCCAAACATGATACGGTATAAAGATAATATTTAACATAAGAACAAGATGGTAGAAATATACTGACTCCTTCACTACAACTTCAACTCCTCACTATGCTATCTTATCCTCAGTAATGTATCCTCTCCTAAGCGATGTGTCATCTTCCTATTATTGTATCCTCTTCTCGATATTGTATCCTTGACCAATCTGATCTACCACTTGTTCTTCTAAGACAACCTGATTAACAAGATTCTTTAGTGGGAAAGGAGAAGAAATCTTGAAGAGATTTTGCCTTAGAAGAAAGAAGCCAATGATGAGACAACTCTCATGCAAATTTTGACGAACACATGCAAGAAAGGAGGGAGAATCCAAAAATGCAAGAACACCTCTCTTACACCTTGTTAATTTTGGTTATGCATGAAAAGAAAGAAGAGAAGAGCATCCAATGCATCACTTCATTCTTTAATCAAACATAAAGAAGCCATTAAATGAGACTC
>JANVCQ010000004.1:12468260-12478592 GCA_025531925.1 Erythroxylum plowmanianum
CACAATTTCTGTTACTACTAGCAGTTGATAGATATTGCACTCTAAGCTGAGAAATCAGAGAACATAAATAATGAAGTGAGTAAGAAGAGAAAGAACTGGGAACAATCTTCAAAGAAGAGAATGATTGCCCTTATTCCTGAGAGGAGTATGAGAAGTTTTCACACACAAAGTGAGGTGAGAAGTAGTGGCTCCACTAAGAACAAGCAAGTAAAGGCAGTTTCAGTGTAAGCCTCAACTATAGGGGCAACAGAGAGATGGAGAGGAGTAGGAACATGAACCCCCAATGGGAACATTGTGGGAAATTTCATAGAGGAAAGTGCTTCAAGTTACTTAGAAGATGTTTTCAATGCGAAGAGAAGGGACATATGGTCAGGGATTGTACCCAAATGTCAAAGCAAGAGGGATCTCAGTTGTAAACCTCAAAGAGAGATAAAATGGTAGGAACCAACCAACCACTGAGGTGGGAAGTTTTGGAGCAGTAAGGAAGGTTATTACTCCAGGAAGGCTAAAGGGACAGCCATAGGCAAGGGTGTTTTCCATGACCAGAGATGAAGCGATGGCCGCACCTAAACTTGTTATAGGTATGGCTCAGTTATTTAATTCTGAAGTATATTTACTGATTGATTCTGGTTCCACACATTCTTTTATTTCTGTAAGCATGACATTACATGGTGTTAATTTGGTGTCACTGGATAGTCTATTAATTGTTAGTACTCCTTTAAGGAGAAAGGTGATAATAAGTCAATCATATAGAGATTGTGAACTTTTTATTAATAGTACTAGAGTGGTAGTGGACTTACTGCCTTTAGATTTAAAGGGCCTAGATGTTATACTTGGAATGGATACCATGGAGAAATATCATGCAAAGTTATATTGTAGCCTTAAGGAGGTAGAATTTGATCTTGGTAAGGGTGAGAAGGTGATTTTTAGAGGAGACAGAACATCACCATCAACGAGAATTATTTCGGCTTTGCTAACTGATAGGATGATGAGTAAAAGGTGTAAAACCTTCTTAGCACACGTTATGGGCATCAATGTGAATGAAGGGAAGTTCAAAGACTTTTTGATTGTGAGGAAATTTCTAGGTGTGTTTTTAGAAGACTTACCTGGTTTGCAACCAGTGAGAAAAACTGAGTTTGCCATCGATCTGATTCAAAGTACCGCACCTATCTCTGTACCGTTGTATAGAATGGCTTTAACTGAACAAAAGTAGCTTAAGGAATAGTTGGAAGAACTATTAGAGAAGGGGTATATAAGGCCAAGTTCTTCGCCATGGGGAGTGCCAGTTCTGTTTGTTAAAAAGAAAGATGGAATATGGCACATGTGCATTGACTATGGGAGACTCAACAAGGTAACCATTAAGAACAAGTATCCTCTATCACAAATTAATGATTTATTTGATCAGTTGCAAGGAGCAAGAGTCTTTTCCAAAATTGATCTAAGATCAGGCTATTATTAGCCCAGAATAAGGGAATTTGATGTAAACAAGGCAACCTTTAGGACACATTATGGGCATTATAAGTTCCTAGTCATGCCATTCAGATTAACCAATGTTCCAACTGTGTTTATGGATCTTATGAATAGGAGTTTTAAGGAGTATCTGGATCAATTTGTCATAGTGCGTATAGATGAAATTTTGATTTATTCCAAGAATGAAGAGGAACATAAGGAACATCTCCGGATAGTGTTGTAGATGCTAAGGGAGAAGGAGCTTTATGCTAAATTCAGTAAGTGTGAATTTTGGCTTCACAAGGAGATATTCCTTGAGCATATAATTTTGAATGATGGGGTATATGTTGATCCGTGAAAAGTTGAGGCAGTGGTGAAATGGCATACTCCAAAAACAGTGACAGAAGTGAGAAGTTTTCTAGGTTTGGTAGGATATTATAGGAGGTTTATTAAAGGATTCTCTATGATAGCTACTCCGATGACCAAGTTATTAAGGAAAAATTAGAAGTTTATCTGGAGTGATGAATGCTAGAAGAGCTTTGAGGAGCTTAAGCACAGATTGACAAGTGCTCCAATTTTGACTTTGCCTATGGGAGATGAGGGTTATACAGTTTATAGTGATGCTTCAAGAAAGGGTTTGGGTTGTTTATTGATGCAAGGAGATAAGGAAATAGCTTATGCCTCGCGACAATTAAAGCCTTATGAACTAAATACCCAACTCATGATCTAGAGTTAGGAGCGATAATTTTTGCTTTGAAAATTTGGAGACAATATCTGTATGGAGTTCAAACAAGGATTTTTACAGATCATAAATGTCTCAAGTACTTATTGAGCTAGAAAGAGTTGAATTTAAGACAGAGAAGTTGGTTAGAGTTACTTAAAGATTATGACTTGCTGATTGAGTACCATCCAGGAAAGGCAAATGTAGTGGCAGATGCCTTAAGTAGAAAATCCTCCATAGCCCATGTTCAAACAATTAATCTGCCATTGTTAAAAGAGATGGTTAAGCTTAGAATAAGCTTGAAACAGGAGGAACCTAATTACATTATATATAATTTCAGAGTGAGACCGATCCTCAGGGAGAAAGTTAAGGAGTTACAAGCACAAGATACAAATATGAACAAGCTTTAAGAAGAAATTAAGAATGACAAGAAATCTGAAGTGGTGGTGAGGGATGATGGGCTTATGGTTGTAGGAAATAGACTTTGTATTCTAAATGTCAAGGAAGTAAAGGATGAATACTCAACGAAGCACACAATATGCCTTGTGCCTTGCACCCAGGTAGCATTAGGATGTACAGAGATTTGAAAGAGAATTTATGGTGGAAAGGTATGAGAAGGATGTAGCAGAATATGCAAGCAAGTGTTTAGTGTATCAACAAGTCAAGGCTGAACACTAGGCACCTTCAGGCAAGTTAAGGCCATTGTCCATTCTTGAGTGGAAGTGACAAAGCATAACTATGGGTTTTTTGATAGGTTTACCCAAAACTAGTAGGAAGCATGATGTTATAAGGGTTATTGTTCATCATTTGACAAAGTCAGCCCATTTTATAGCAATTAAATAGACTGATTCTCTGCATGTGCTAGCAAAAAAGTATATTGATGAGATAGTGAGACTGTATGGGATTCCAGACTCTATAGTTTTTGATAGAGATCTTCGGTTTACTTTGAGATTTTAGGAAAGTATGCAAGAAGCTTTAGGGACTAAGTTAAATTTTAGCATGACTTTCCATCCCCAAATAGATGACCAATCTGAGAGGACCATTAGAACCCTTGAAGGAATGCTCAGGGCATGTGTGATGGATTTCAAAGGTGATTGGGATGAGCACTTGCCATTGGTTAAATTTGCTTATAATAATTCGTATCACTCGAGCATTCAAATGGCTCCCTATGAGGTACTGTATGGAAGAAGATGTAGAACTCCTATATGTTGGGATTAAGAAGGAGAAAGGAAGTTAATAGGATCAGAGTTACTTCAAATGATAGTCGATAAGGTCAATCTAGTTAAGCAAAGACTTAAAGCAGCTCAAGATAGAATGAAAAGCTATACTGATGCACACAGAAAGGAAATGGAGTATGAATTTGGTGAGAAAGTCTTTCCTAAAACATCTCCTTGGAAAGGAGTCATGAGGTTTCGCAAGAAGGGCAAGTTGAGCCTAAGATATGTGAGTCCTTACGAGATTGTTAAGATGATTGGACCATAAGCCTACAGGTTAGCACTGCCACCAAAATTGTCACAAATACATGATTTCTTTCAAATTTGCATATTGAGGAGGTATAAATCAGATCCCTATCATATCATTCAGACTACTGAGGTTCAGTTGAGAGATGATCTGACTTACGAAGAGATGCCAGTGGAGATTTTGGATACTAAGGAAAAGGTCCTTAGGAACAAGACAATTCAACGAGTTAAAGTCTTGCAAAAAAACCATTCTATGGAAGAGGCCATGTAGGAGTCCTTAGAGGCCATGAAGGAGAAGTATCCACACCTCTTTAGTGACTCAAGTAAGATTTTCGAGGATGAAATTTTTTAAGAGGGGGAGAAATGTTGGCCCTGAATATTTTTTATTGCTGTTAAGCATGATTTAAATAAATTATGAGGCCTTAATAGATTTAATTTTTTTGGAGTTAATTAGTATGTCAATGGTGGTAGGATTTTAGTACTTTGGTTAATTGAATTAAATTAGTAAGAGTGTAGTATAAAAAAAGGCATTTTTGGCAAGTCACTTAAGTTTAAAATCCATAAGGCTTTAAAGGAAGGGCAAAGTGGACCTTTTACACTCATTAAGGGTATAAAAGGAAGTAGAAAAGTGTTGTCTTGTCCTAAGAAGAAGAAGAAACGAAAATAAGAAAGAAAGGAAGAGAGAATGTTGTAATTCGAGAGAAAAGAAGGAAGAAAATTAGGGTTTCATCTTTTCTTAGTTTTTAAAAGATATTTTGAGGTTGTTCAAGAAGAGAAAAAGAAAGAGGAAGGAAAAAGCTTTCATTTGAGCCAAATATCCATTTATTTGGTAGAGATTCAAGGTAAGTGCAGTATGAATCCTTTGAATTTTTAGAAGGGTTTTACTTCATGAAGCTTAAGAAATGCATGGGTTTAAGTATTCTAGAATCAATTTTAGTGAATGTGCTTTGTGTGTTTTCAATTTGCATTCCTATTGAAAGGGAATTTTTGCCAATGTTAAAGGGAATTAAAGAAGGCAAGAGGAGCAAGAGGAGAGGCATCCTTAAGCAAATTTTTAATCAAGGAAATTCAAGGTGGGTTACATGTTTATAATTAAGTTAATAAGCCATTAATGTTCCTTTCAAATAAATGGAATTAAATGATTGCAACTACCTTACAAATGTGCATTTATTATTCTTTAAATGCTTTGAGAAAGTGCTATATGTTTTGTATATGAACTTTATGGATGAATTATGAAATGAAAACGGAAATGATTTTTGGAAATATATTGTGCTTATGAAATCATATTTTCGAAATGTGCCTTTTTGGGTAATATGTTTACAAGTTATGAAATACATGTTGTGTGGGTTTGTGGTGGTCCATTACGTTCTTTCAAGTGCACATTGACTATGTTAAAGGCTTCTCCTGCCTGCTCGCTCGTGGCTTGGAGATCCTTTATAGACTTCCTCATGTTACGACTACGTAAAACTATTATGTGAGATTGTGATAGCACATTCTGTTTATGAACTGCATAAGACCAATATGTGAGATTGTATTAGTACATTCTGTTATTTCTAAAGATTCACAAGAACTCCCCTATAGACATACCTAAACCATTCTGATTTGCTTATGTGTTTAGAATGTGTTGACAAGCTTGATGAATGCATGACTTATGTTACTTATGAATTGTTTGATAAGTTGAGAATTTGATAAATAAGTGTTTTATTATTTTAATACGGAATTACTATAGTTATAAAGATGTTAAATGGTTTTGCTTGTTCTCGAGTATAAACTTGTTACCAACGAGCTTTTAAGCTCACCACCATTTTGTCCCCATCTTCAGGTGATGAGCAAGAAATCAAGTGAACGAGAGGCAAGGCATCACTCCAATTTGCATATCGTTGTATTTTGAACTAATTTTTGAAAACACAAGGCTTTAGTCACATTTCAAGTTTTATTCGTTCATGTACTTTTGATATTTTTGGGTTATGGGAAAAATGATATATTGTGACTTGAAATGCCCATTAAAGCTTTTTAAAACTCTTTTCTTTTGATGGTACATAATTTTATTGGTATTTTAGCTCGTGAATTTCCAAGTTTCACATTTCTTTCTCAACAGATTAAGATTTGGAAGAAGTGCTTTTGTATATGTTTGTATTTATCTTTTGGTTGAGTTGTTAATGGATTTTAGGAAGTGAATATGTAAGTTTTGGTCTTTGATAGTTAGGTTTGGGAGTTTGGTTTTCGAAGGTTTTATCGCGACAAACCTTTCCCGAAGGGTATTTCTGTTTGATTTTGACAACTTTGCCAAAGTGAAGCCAAACTTTTTCCGTAGCGTATTTGTCCTGAGATGTACTCAGGTTTTGATCAGGGGTCTTCACCCTGACGAAGCTAGCCTTTCACTGTAACATATTGTCCCGAAGTGTCCATTCGCTCGAGTTTGAGACTTCTTCACGGTGAAGCCAAATGTTGGCCACGGCGAACTTATCCTGAAAGGTCCTTGGAAATGCTTCCATAGTTTCACCGTGACAAAGCATTAGTTTGTCGTAGTGAACCTGTCGTTGCTCTCGGAGAATTTTTCCTTCTAAATCCAATGTTTTCAATTATGCTTACGTTTTTGAGACTCCAGAGTTGGGCTCTAAAAATGAGTCCAATAGCAAGTATTCCTCTAATAAGCCATCGATCCTCTCCATTTGGCCATTCATTTGTAGATGGTTTGTTGTTTAAAAGTTTAAGTCACACCCCATAATATTAAAAAGAGACATCCAAAATTGACTAGTAAATCGAGCATCTTGTTCACTTACAATATTCTCCAAAACTCTAAAGTGCTTCACCATATTCTTACAGAAAAGTCTTGTAACAACATTTAAGGGATATGATGTTGAAGTTAACATAAAGACTGTGTACTTGGAGAACCTATCAAGTATCACCATGATTGAAGCCATGTCATTCACTTTTGGATATCTACCAATGAAGTCAATCAAGATCAACATCTATGGTCTTTCTTGAATAGGCAAGGGCTGCAATAATTATCTTTCTTTTTAGCTTATCTAATTAACAAATAAGGTAAGAAACTCTTATCACATGGCTTTTTTATGGACAACTTCTTTTAAACTTGAAAAAAAATATTAGTAATATTGTCTATACGAGTGACGAGTCTGATTCCCTCAAGGCAATGCACTACTGCTAAAATCTCCTTCTTATGGGTCAAGTATTGATGTTTGGCATTATTGAGCTTGCAACTTTCAAAAGCAATAAGATGGCCTTATTACACTAAGACTTCACCAGTGGCTTTATTTGACATATGTGTGCACCTCAAAAGGGAGATTGAAATTAGGTAGTTTTAACACAGGTTCGATTAAAATGGTAACTTTCAACTTCTTAAAGGCTTTTTAATATGCCTCCTATAAGTACCACTTTTGGAGCATCTCATAATGAAGAGGCAATAGTAATTTACCAAGCCAAGAAAGCTCCAAAGTTCTTTCACCATTTTTGGAACTTGTCAATCAATATTTGCTAGTACCTTCTTATGATCCATCCATACTTGACCTTTGCTCATTAAGTGTCTAAAAAATTTGAACTTTGATTGGGCAAACTCACACTTTTCCATCTTCATAAAAAGTTTATATTGTTGCAACTTCTTGAACACTTTCCTTAAGTTTTGTATATTTTTTACTATGTTAGTGTTATAAACCACCATAAAGTCATCCAGAAAGTCATATAATTAATTATTTTGGGAAAATGTTATAGGGGCATTTGTCAAACAAATGGCATGACAAAAAAATGTGATCCATACTTAGTTATGTAAGTCATCATATGCTCATCACCCTCAATAATATACACTTTTCAATGACCACTTTGCTAGCCTAACTTCATGATAAGTATAATTTTTGGGTTAACATTGGATATACATCTCTTTAATGTGTTGAAATTTTTATTTAAAATTAATGGACTTGTTTCTTAATTGTTATCAGGTGATTTTGAACACATGGGAGTTGAATGTGAATTAAAACAATGCAAGAAAAGCAAAGGCAATTTGAATTTCCAGCTAGCTGAAAAGTTTTGACTAAATGTGGGCATGTGCAAAGGAAAAGTTTATCATTGGAGTCTAATTTGAAAGAAGATTCGATAGAATTAGGATTCTAGTTATTTTGGGTGTTTTCCTCATAAGGGGATTTGCTACTTGATTTTGAGGAGGGAGTGTATCTAATCAGATAACTTTAAAAAGGGAGGATGACTCCCCTCTCAAAACGTATCATTCACGTTTTGTTTTCTTTTTTAGAGAGTTTTCATTTTTCTAGAAAAAAGGGAAGATATGGAGACCAGACACTCTGCTATTCTTCTGTCAAGTTGAATCATTATTATGGGTAGCCAAATCTTTCTTCTTAGTTGAAGGAAACCAACGTTATCATCTAGTATGTGTAAGATTTTTTGAATAAAGTTTATTTCATTGACTAATATTAAGTGTCTTTTGTATTAATTTTCATGATTGAATTGATTGATCTCTAGGATGCATAATTAGGAATTGAGTGATTTAATTTACAGCCAGATTAGAAGGATTTGACGTTCAGTTTTACTAATCCAAAGTGGCAAATAGGATTACAATCTTTTACATTAAGGATTGGAAATTCTAAGAAAGATATTTATCTAGATTAATTAATCAAAATATCTAAGTTTCTGGTTAATAAGAGTGATTATAATACATATTTTTATTCATTTAATCCTAAGAGAGAACACATGGATTTAATTTTGTATCAATGATCCATACTAGTTTGATAACGTAGGTGACTCAGAACCAAGGTTTGTTCATTAATTTTCTAAATTTGATTATTTCTATTTATTTCTAATTTTTTTGTCAATTTTAATTCCTTAGAATCCCGTTATTTAAAACCTCCCTGCCCCCAATTTGTTTTAGTTTTAACTTGTGAAACACTTACCAATAGATTCCTTATGGGAACGATCTTAACTCTTTACTAACTACATATATCATTATTAGAGTTGGTGTTAATTTGGTTGTAGGCACCAACATTACCAGATTTTGGCACTGTTGCCAGGGAATCTCTTGACAGTATATGCATGTTACATGAATAGACAAAACAAAACAGTTGCTATTTGATTCAGAGATAGAAAAGATAGCCAAGAAGTTACGGAAGCAGACAAAACAAAGATAACAAGCGCAGAAGAAAGAAAAAATGGCTACAAATCGTACCCTTCGTGAATTAACTACCCTACAGATGCTTAACAACCTTATTGCATCAATTTTCCAAATTTGAGGGACAACAATACCTTTGAATTGAAGTCGAGGCTGATTCAATTATTGCCAATTTTTTGAGGTCTACCGAGAGAGAAGAACCATACAAGCATTTTAAGGAATTTGATGTGGTTTGTATGGACATAAAGCCTACGAATGTGACTGAGGAGCAAATCAAATTAAGAGCCTTCCCATTTTCTCTCAAAGATGATGCTTAAGATTGGTTTTATTACTCTGCTGGTGAAAATATGCAAACATGAGCTGAAATAAAGAGACTATTCTTTGAAAAATATTTTCCAACGTCAAGAGTTACCACTATTGGAAAAGAAATTTGTGGCATCTGACAACATATAGGTGAGACACTATATGAATATTGGGAAAGATTCAATAATGTTTTTGCGAGCTGCCCCCATTACCAAATAAATGATCAAATTTTTATTTAATACTTCAATGAAGGTCTTTTGCTTATAGATAGGAGTATGATTGATGTTGTAAGTGGTAGAGCTTTGGTTGACAAAACACCGGTAGTCGCAAGAGATTTGATAGCAAACATGGCTTCCAATACACAACAATTTGGGACACGTTCTAGTCATTGTTCAAAGCAAGTGAATGAGGTGAATGTGTTAGTGTTGGAGAAGAGGTTAGATGATCTTACATCTTTGGTGCCACAACTCGTGGTCACAAAGAAAGAAGAAACAAAAACATGTGGAATATGTTTAATGATGGGACACTCTAGTGATGCATGCCCAATTTTGCAAGAAGAAAGTACAGAGCAAGTCAATACCATGGGAGGATTTGCTGGGTATACTCAAAGGAAATATGATCCATTTTCAAGTACTTATAATCTAGGTTGGTATAACCATCCAAATTTGTGTTATGGGAACTCTCAAGTACAACAAACTACTTCAAATTTTCAACAATATAGGCAACCCTATGTTCCTAGACAACATCAACAATTGAAACCCAATTTAGAAGGTAAGTCTTCTTTATAAGATATAATTAAATCTTTTGTAACACCCCACTCCCGCATGACCCGAACCCGACATCGATGGTGATATCCGAGTTTGTGCTCCACGAGGGTGACGTGCTACATCACTTAGTCAAAAACTCAGCGTAACTTTTTTTTTGAAAGCACAACACACACCATACAGGAGTCAATTAACATATACAATCAATAGTAATTACAATGACCACGTGGGCCCTTTCATATATACAAATCAATTAGTCATGTGTACAAACTGTTATACAGAAATAGGAAGACACTAATGCAGACGCAGACTGATCTCGACCTCTTCTCTCACTCACATGCAGTTGTTATACGCCCGTTGCCTAACGAGGTATTCTTCTAAGTCCTGAAAAATAATTGCAAATTTTGGTTGAGTTTTGCGAACTCAATGAGTGACCATCATCGATGGTTCACCCAGTCATAGAACACAATATTCACATATCTCACTTTATTTCATAGTGCACAT
>JANVCQ010000004.1:12493303-12503703 GCA_025531925.1 Erythroxylum plowmanianum
ATTGGCTACTTTATGATTGATTAATGAAAGAAGTGATGCATTGGATGCTATTCTCTTCTTCCATACTATGCATAACCAAAATTGAGTGTGTAAGAAAGAGTTCTTGCACGGTTTGACTCTCTCCCTCCTTTCATGCATGAGTGAACTGAAATTTGCATGAGAAGAGTCTCATTTTTGGTTCATTTTCTTCTAAGAAAATCTGGTCTAAACATTTCTTCTCCTTTCCCACCAAAGGATCTTGTTAACCAAGTTGTCCAAGAAGAACAAGTGGTAAATCAAGTTGGTTGAGGATATAACAACAAGGAGAAGATAGATTGACAAAGGAAAGGATTCAAAAGTAAAGGCTTTGGATACAAGAAGAAGGAGAGGATAGCGCAGTGAGGAATTAAAGCTGTAGCAAAGGAGGCGGTAATACTCTTCATCTTATTTATGTTTATTATTATCCTTATACCATATCAAGTATGGATTGGCATGATAATTTAGATATATTGCTTCCGTTGTAAATATGGTTTCTAAAAAGTTTTGAAGTCTACCAGTTCTCCAAATATAGCATGTTTTCATTTTCCGATCCAACACTACTCTCTCAGTAATCTCATATGGACCAATGTATCTAGGGATTAACTTATCCTATTTACGAAATCTCAAAAACACCTTTTCACCCACCTGGTATTCCATATCCCTCCAATGCTAATCGACATAACTCTTCTATCTATTTTGAGCCACCTTAATTTGGCTACAAATCAATTTCACTTTATCCACATTATCTTGAATCAATTATGGGCCTTTAATAATCCTTAAACCCTCTTCATCCCACTATAGTGGTGACCGACATTTCCTGCCATATAAGGCTTCATAGGATGCCATACTGTTACTATTGCGATAGTGATTAATATAGGCAAATTCAATAAGTGCTATAAACAGATCCCATGATCCTTGGAACTCCAAAACACAAGCTCTGAGCCTACCCTCAATAGTTCTAAAAGTCCTCTCAGTCTATCCATCTGTTGAGGATGAAATGCTATATTGAAATTTAGTTTTGTACTCAAAGCTACCTGTAAACTACCTCAGAATCTGGAAGTGAATCTGGGATCCTGATCAGACACAATAGATATTGGGACACCATACAATCTTACAATCTCATTAATGTACCAATTGATCTAATGTATTATTCTCTCTCACAGGTAAGAAATGGGCCGATTTCGTCAATCTATCAACAATGACCTAAATAACATCATGTTGTCTTGGAGTCCTCAGTAATCCTATAATAAAATCCATAGTAATTCTCTCCATTTTCACTCCAAAATTGGCAATGACTGTAACTTCCCAACCGAACCTTGACGCTCACCCTTAATCTACTGACAAGTGAAACATTTACCTACATACTCTGCCATCTGCTTCTTCATCCCTAGACACCAAAAATGTTGTTTTAAAGTACTGTACATCTTGGTAATACCAAAATGTATATCATAATCTGCCACATGTGCTTCTTCTAAAATCTCTCTTCTCAGATCATCATCATCAGGTACACACAATCTCTGCTTCAACCATAAATTATCATCTCTCAACTTAAACTCAAAATTCAAATTCTGTTTCAACTTCTCAATAAGCTTAAGAAATTATGGATCTTTACTCTAAACTTTTATGATTCTTTCATGTAATATTGGCCTAAGCTTCATTTTAGCTAATAATACTTCATTCTACCCCAATTTTAACTCAACATTCAAGGTTTTCAGTTGGATTAGGCTCGATAACCTTGAAATTTGAATCTATGCCACATTGCTATTAGACTTTCTATTCAATGCATCCGCCACCACATTAGCTTTACCGAGATGATACTCAATTGTACAATCATAATCTTTCAATAGCTCAATCCATCGCCTTTATCTCATATTTAAATCCTTCTAACTTAACAACTATTTCAAACTTTTATAATAAGTAAGTATCTGAAATGTCTCACCATAAAAATAATGTCTCCACATTTTCAAAGCAAACACCACCACAGCAAGTTCTAAATCATGAACTGGATAATTAAATTCATGAGACTTTAACTGTCTCAATGCATATGCAATCACTCTACCATATTACATCAATACACATCCTAACCCCTGGTGTGAAGCATCACTACACACAACATATCCTCCAGATCCTCATGGTATAGCTAACGCTAGTGCTGTAGTTAATCGGTGTTTTAACCCCTCAAAACTCCTTTGGACTCATTACTCCATCTGAAAGGTACATTCTTCCTTAGAAGCTTTGTCAAAGGAGCTGAGATCAATGAAATCCCCTCGACAAACCTTCTATAATAACCTGATAACCTAAGAAAACTTTGGATCTTAGACACATTTTTTGGGAATTCCCACTTCATTACTGCTTCAACTTTCTTTGGGTCCACCTGTATGCCCTATTTAGACACTATATGACCTAAGAATACTACTTGATCAAGCCCAAATTCATACTTAATGAACTTGGCATACAACTACTTTTCCCTTATTATCTGCAATACTAGCCTCAAATGCTCAGAATGTTCTTCTCTATTCCTTGAATACACCAAAATGTCATCAATGAAAACAATCATAAAATAATATAAGTAAGGTTGGAATACCTTATTCATCAATGCCATAAAAGCTATTAAAGCATTTGTCAACCCAAAAGGCATCACTAAAAAATCAAAGTGTCCATATTTAATCCTGAATGCACTCTTAGGTACATCAACTTCTACTATCTTCAACTAATAGTACCATGATCTCAAATCCAACTTAGTAAACACATAATCTCCCTATAGTTGATCAAGTAAATCATCAATCCTTAGTAATGGGTATTTATTCTTCACTGTCACCTGATTCAACTGTTTGTAGTCAATACACAATCTCAGGGTCTTATCCTTCTTCTTCACAAACAAAATCAGAGCTCCCTAGGGTGACACACTAGGTTTGATAAAACCCTTGTCCAACAATTCTTACATATGGGTCTTAAGTTCTTTTAGTTCTACCAGTGCCATCCTATACGGAGGAGTCAAAATAGGAGCAATACCGAGAACTAAATCAATCATAAACTTTGTGTCTCTTTATAGGGGTAAACCTGATAATTCAATAGGGAACACATCTTGAAAATCTCTAACAATAATAATATCCTCTTTAGTTTGGTCAATTTTGGGTATCAGTTACATAAGCTAAGCAAGCCTGACATTCACCTCCATTCAGTTTGAGAGCATTCATTGAGGAAATCAATCTAGCTAGCACTGCTTGACTAACACCTCGAAATACCATCCTTGGTTGATTAGGGGATTCAATAGTCACTTCCTTTGTCTAACAACTCATTACTAGCATATAAGTAGAAAGCCAGTCCATACCTAATATGAGATCTATCTCCTTTAACTGCAATACTGTCAAATCGACCTTTAATTTTGCTTGATCAATTTGAATGATACACTCTTTAAAGACTTCCCCACTAACTGCAGTACTTCTTACTGAAGTACTCACTACTAAGCCACATTTCATCACCTCTCTCTCACAATGCAATTTAGATGCCAAATGTGGTGCAATGAACGAATGTGTGGATCCTCGATCTAATAATGCAAATGCCTCAAATTGAAAGACATGTATCACACTTGCATCAACATCTGGAGAGTTCTATGCCTCTTATCTAGTAATGGCAAAAATTTTTGCTTGAGACTGTGGTTGATTACTCCACACTTCAGTCCTAACACTAGGACCTGCTGAACTAGTTTTGCCTCTACCTCTACCTCTTTGGTCCGCTCTACTGGCTCTACTTTCCTGGACAGTTGTCTTAGTCACTGAGCCCACTTTCACTCCAGATTGGGTTCTAGAAATTTCAGGACAGTCTCTAAATTGATGCTCATGAGAGCTACAATGTAAACAAGCTCCCGTAAACCTCTAACATTCTCCATCATGTTTCTTTACATGGTGCTCACAACTGGATCTGTGGTGATTGCCTGCTATATGTCTGCCCTTTAGACAGTTGACCTCTGCCAGAAGAGCCAAAGCCACCTCTCAACCTAGACCTGACTGCCTTGATCTCTATTGTGATTGTGATGGCCTACTCTGACGTTTACTAAATCTTCTACTAGATTCAACTTGAAATCCTCTAGATTTCTTCATTTTGGGCTCCTGTCTATACTTTACTTGTCCATACTTTAGTAATTGCTCAATTCGAATCGATGCAGCTCTCAGTTCAACATAACTACTCAGATTGGTAATGGCCACCTTAGTTCTAATTTCCATATTCAGTGCATCTTCAAACTGCCTACACTTATCTTCCTTATTCGGAATCAAAGCAGTATTATAACCAATCAACTCATTAAACTTCACCTCATACTCGACTATAGTAAGACTTCCCTGTTTCAGAGATAAGAACTCCTTCATCTTCCTATCAAGATAGATCTTGGGCATGTAATTTTCCTTAAAAACTCTTAGAAAATCATCCCACTTCAGTCTACATGATCGGCAGAACTGTCAGGAATAGTCTTCCACCATTAATATTCTGGACCTTGCAATTACAGGACTGCATAATCAAATCTTTCATCGAACTCACAGTCCATCTAATCAAACACCTGTTCAGTTCTCTCCAACCAACCTTTTGCCTCTGTAGGATTTGTACTTCCATAGAAGTCTATAGCCCTCTGCTTTCTAAGCCTATTGTACCTCCTTTCCCTTCTTTCAGAAATTCTCAGAGGAATCTGTTCAGACTAAGGTACCGGAGACTCTTTATTGGCTCCTATGGACTCAAGGTCAGTCAACTCTATGACTTGATCTCTTATAGCGAGTGACCTATAACAAATAATACACGTGATCACTATATGAATCTCTCACTATATATCATGTCTAAATTTTATTATATATCCTTATAGATGTTAAGCCATGCTCTGATTCCAAAACTTGTAATGCCCCACTATCATAGAGCGTATACTTGAACATCCAGAGGACACTCAAGAACATACCCTATGAGAATGACATGTTAAAGCAAACACATCAGCTTATTATAGCATCATAAAGAACATAAATATTTTAAGTTCAGGTCATCCCATTTCATTAACAAAACATAATTTACCTTGTCATTTCATTACACACTAACCATATATTTATATTATAAAACTATTTGTGACTTCACAATTTGATACAACAAGTTTTACATGATATGAGTTATTAAACAAAAACATTCTATCTAAATTCCTTAGATGTCAGCTGACCATACCTTTGAGCCATTGCTTGTTCACAAAAAGGACAATACTAGACTTCAACTAGATTGCCTTAGAAGCTAAGTCTCCTCTCGTAACTGCAAAATCAACGTTGTAATTTTAATGAGTTTTGTGAACTTAGAGAGTGAACTATCATCGATGTGCTCACTCAGACAAAACATAAACATATCATGTATAAAACACAGTTCCTTCACTATAACACCTCATCCAAAATCAAATCCCATATATATCACCTTACTCATCATATTTCAACAAGCATATTATGAATACAAAATCTTCATATAGTCATTTCAAAACAATCCAATCATTTATCTCAATTCTTTATATCATCAACATGCACACAAAGATTACACATCATTATAACAACACAATTCAACATTTATTTGCAATCAATCTCATGAACACATGTAAAGATATAGATGCAAATGCACATGAGACTCACTTTCATTTTTATTTTGTTGTGAATGAGCCCTTATTTAACTGTCTCATATTTGTTGTGGATACCGAGCTTATTTTAGATACAGTCCTGTACTTATTGTAGATACCGTGCTTATTAATCGTTGAGCCTATGGCTCTGTGTGCGCATTATGAGCTTTAAGCTCTTTTCACATTGGTCACTCCGATCACAACTCCTTTATATGAACATGCATATTCATGCAATGAAGTGCAACATTTTAACATTATATATCATCAATCACTTTTTAGTCAAGAAACACATTCAATTATCAAAATTCATTATGTCTATGTCCAACATTCAACATATAATTGAGATTTCATTTTTTTATTCACATTCAAATAAAAAACACTCCCAACACAATCCCAAATGTCAAACTCCTCGAATAATTAATTGTTCGAAATCTTCAATGTCATAATTATATCAATATCGATTCAATATAGAAAAATCAAGTTTAATAAAAAAAATATAAACAAAAGATGTTTCTAATCGAGGTCACACATCTGAGTTACTCTCAGTACAATCCAGTTAGCTATTGCCTCAACAAACAGGTAATGTCTCGATGATGTTGGTCTATTTGTGCCTCCAAATCAAGCAATACACACATATACACATCACTACTTGATCAATTAGGTAAATACTCAAATTTACACATGTATGTGTGTCGTGTTCAATGTATGCTCAATTGATCATTCCAGGTATGTAACCTTACTCACAAATCTTAATCATTTATACATCATGACTTGTACATCATTTAGTTTGCAATTATGTTTACACCTTAAGTAAACTTGATCACTTTCCATTCATCATTGATAAATTCCTCAACTTTTTTTTGAGCAATACACATTCACACAATTTCCTCAATTCTTATTCAATCATACCCAATTCACCATACTCATATTCTTTGGATCTCATTTTCATTCATAAAAACATCTTTATACTATTAACAACTCATATTTTGCACTTATATTTGAACATTTTCATTATCAAAAACCTCTTATAACACACACAATTGCTACTTTAAATCTGGAGTTTCAACAAGCTAAATCTATACATTCACCAAACTTTTTTCAGCAATATATCTTCATACATTCGCTCAATTCTCATTCATAATTACCCCATGTTCTTAAATGCTCATTCATCCATACCTTATACAAATTTCTCATGTTCTTAAGATCACGTTTGCATTAAAAGAACTCATTTATTCCTTTAACAAACTATAATTTTCTATATTTGAACAACAACCACGTCAAACAATCCCTTCTTTAGGTTATGACTTCAATTAACTACATAAACTTATCAAGATAACTTCTGGCTAAAATGTTTCACATAAGCATTAACAAGATAACTAATTCGAGCTCCAAAATCCCTAAAAATCAGGAAATAATTTAAGGTTCTTGCATAGGGGTCTGTCACAGACAGTATTAGGAAAACAAGCATAAGTTAAGCTCTAGTCACTATTTTATCAAGTCACTTTTACAAAGGTCGTGCTAAGACCTATATCTACAACTTTTATTCTTTGAGTTTCTTGAAATTCATATGTAAAATAGATCGAAAGAGGAAGATGAAATTGAAACTTAAATTTCAACCTACAGCTCTAATTTTCTATATTCAAGAACACTTCAATAACACCTATCTTTACCATAAATCCACCTTCATTTATACATCAAATCTCAACCTAAATTATCCATTTAACATTCTATAACCTACTATTTTTGTACTTGCAAAAGTAGAACAGAAAAGTACCCAAGGGCATGCGAAAATTTCTAGCACAATCAATTATTAACATTATTCACAATTCACCCTAATTCATCATCATCAATTCCCTATTATAACATGCCATAAACACTAATCTTTTACATACTTGTTCCATTTCTAATCCCAGCTGAAAAGTCACTATAAATCAGTACTCCAAACATGCAAAATCATCACACATTTGAGGTGGAACTTGGAGGGATTTCATCTAGGTTCAATGAACGACAACAATATGATCTTTTACTTAACTTTATGAAGGTAAAACATGGATTATTTGTGTAGCAATTGGACATGATCATAAACAAACACAGGGAGGTGAAAGAGAAGAGTGTTTTGGTGGTGTGTGAGAGGAAGGAAGAACAAGAATGAGCTTAGTTAGAGTTGCTCCTACTGAAGCTTACACCTAAGGTGTTAGGTGTCTCTTACTACAATGGCATGTGTCACCAAATTAAATTGCCATGTGTCTAAAGGCATGTACAACATTTATCAAGTAAATATGCAGCCATATGTCACCAATAATACTAATTCATATGTAATGTAATCACGGTTTCCAATTGTCATCAACTAATTAATCCATTTATCACACAATGATCAATGTCAAATGTCACTCAATTATAAGCTTAATCATCCTAATTTCAAAGTATCAAATTTTCTTACCACTTCACATTTTTCCTAAAATAAATGTACATTTAATTCATTAATTTTCCAATTATATCAATTAATTCCAAATTTAATACTTGTAATCAATCAAACCAAAATTCAAGGCATAAATGTTTTAGAATTCACACCATGAACATTTTAATCTTTTCATACCCTGGAATGAATCAATTGAGTGCATATGTATTCCTTGCAGTGTCTACAAAATCATAAATCATAATTCATAATTCATGACTGTATGCTAATGATATGCAAGTGAATGAAATGCAATTCGTGAATTCCCAATGACAACTAAAACTCTAACCCCAATTATGGAGAACAGGTTATTACATGAATCCCCTTAAAACCATTAGATAATTAGATTGTGTAAATTCCTATCATATGCTAATAACTCACTTGAGATTACTAACAACTAATCTTAGGTTTGTCAATCTGAGTAATTTTTAAGATTGCTTTATAGATTTGTGAATTTCCCTTTTACGTTTAACCCTAATCTAGAGGATTTATGCTGACTTATATCTAGGTATGAAATAAACTCTTTTCAATTATAGTAAATTTATTCATACACAAGATTTATCAATATCTATGTTACAGAATAAAATTATTTACTAATATTTTGGATATATTAGAACATATATTAAACACATAATTGAATCATAATAGTTCAACAAAAATGACAACATTAAATAAAATAGTTTCAATATATTGTTGCACAATTAGGGTTCATCACACTTAGACATTAATGATGTTTAGTTACACATGATAAAAAACAAAATTAAACATAAAAAAGAACAAAAAGAAATAAAAAAAGAGTTCATAATTCTAAATCAACCTTCTTTTCTATTGAATGTTCTTGCAAGGTAGGGTTTGATGTTAAATTCTATGGGATATATTGTTGATTTCTTTGTGTTTTCCACTTATTTGGATCAATATTGCCCCTTCTGAATGATCTTTGTGTCTAACATTGCCTCAGAATGTCTGCTCTTCTATTTTGCCACACATATTTTATAGTAGTTTATAGTGTTTCTAGGAGATATACGATCTGATAAATGAGCATGTATTGGACTGTGTAAAATCCAAAATCTCTAGAATTCGCAAATATGCACAAGCTAAGAGACTTATTACTTTAAATCTTCTTTTTATGTCACATTTTCATTTGAATTTTTTTCCTTTGAGTTCTTGAAAGTAATTATATGTAACATCTCATATTCGAGGCTAGACCCTAAAATTGTGAATTAAGTGTACTGTAGAGTGTATTGCATGTTCATGCATCATTGTAAATTCACACACATGTGATTATTTATTGTTAACATATTTAAAAAAATTGTTCATGCATTCATTGACATCTTTTGGGTATAATTGACTAATTAAAGCGATTAAAATGTGGATAGTGAATTATCTATGTTAAAGATTTAATTGGAGACTATTAATATTGTTTCAAAAATTTTGGTTATGTGAAATGTGGACTGGTTAAATTGATGGCAAATAGCCTATGTATAAGTGTGACACGTGGCAACATGAAACAGTGATAAGTGTAATTCATGCAAGAGAACATGTAGATACATGTTTTAGATGTTGTCTTCCTATTGCTTTCTCTTTCGTTGTTCTTCACTGAGAGTAGTATTGTTATCAAACGTACTTCTAGTTTACCAAACCCCGAACATCAAGTTGTGGTGATTTACTCTCATGATTGGCAATGAATCATGTAAGTAACTCTGATGATGTTTTACAGTGTTATACATATGTATATCATGTGAAGCTTAAGTAGTATAGTTTCGGTGAATAAATACTTTGAATTACTTAGACGAGGAACTGACTTTGTTAAGTGTATTTGGAATGAAATCTGAGTTTACTGAGTGTTGTAAAGTTGTGAACTGCTGAAAAGATAAAAACACAGTAGAGAGAGAAAAGATGAACACAATAGTGAGACAAAGTTTGTGTGAGGTTTCAATTAGCTTGCATATGACTTGTTTTGATTTTGTGTTGGAGTAGAAAGATAGGATATATGTTTAGGAAAGAAAAAAGTAGTAAAAGGGACTAAGAAACAAGAAAAAAAATTGTTCTGAGAGTGAAAGTGCACAACTCGTGCATGCACACACGGGTGTGCATGAGGATTGCACACCTGTGACAAAATATTGTGGGTTACTAATGAGAATAAAAGTCACAAACGTGAGAAGAGGGAAATAAATACGCTATTTTTCGATGTCTGAAGTCACGATCGCGAATCTATTAAAAGAATGATTGTTAGACCCCGACCCCTTTTTCCCTATTAAATAGGTTTGCAATTTAATTTGTCTTGAGGTTAGTATGAAATTAGGG
>JANVCQ010000004.1:12559050-12570531 GCA_025531925.1 Erythroxylum plowmanianum
GTTTAATTCACTCGTCGCCCATTCCCTTAAGCTTTTATGACGTTTTCCAAAACGTCGAGAAATAGCCTAGGTTTCCTTACTCCACCTTCAACGACGTTTTCAGAAACGTCATAAATAACAATCTACGACGGTTTTTTAACATTTGTGACGTTTTTAAAACGTCGCTAAAGGGGTATTTTTCTTGTAGTGATAGGAACATCAAGTTTCATTAGAAATGAAACAAATTGAATATTTCAAGTCTAGCACTTATATATGACATTACTTTCTCAAACGCTAATGATAAATCCATTAACACTCTTATAAAAACCCTACAACTTTTTAGATGATATCTAGTTTAGGAATGAATAAGAAAAAAATTTAATGGTATCTACTGCAGCTAAGAACTAAGAGTCTTATCTTTCTACAATCATTATTATACCTAGAAAAATCCTTACACATACGTGGATTTATGAATCAATGTAAAGAGACTAAGATATATTGATTATGCATGGTTACTAGAGAAAATTCAAAAGAAACGTAGCTACTAGGATAACAAATCACTTTCTTATGTTTTAAGGGTTTAAATTATAAATTATGTTTTAAACTCACTACACATTGATTGGACTGCTCATATATTTCTCTCTGAAGGCTTTTCCAAAGATATTGAATGTATGCTAAGAAAGTTTTTATGGTTTAGTAAATCGTTTAAGAGAACTTATTACAATATGAACAGATCTAAAGTATGTAAGCTTAAACAAGATGTTGGTTTGGTATAAAATTAGCATCAATTGTAAAATAAGGTCTTAATAGACAAATGATTATGGAGATTTACTAATTACAAGGAAGCATCTCAAAAACCCATTATGTAAAAAATATTTCTTATGCGAAACCATGGTATTTATTTCACTCAAGATTGGATTTTACGTTAGCCTTAATCTAAGAGCAGGAGGGTAAAGTGGATCTACCAATACTAACTCAAGTGCAAAAGCTTGTGGGAATTTAAAGCAAAACCACTTCATCATGGTTGATGTCTCAGCAGCTAAAGTTGATGGAACCACTTTCTCAACTGATAGTTTACATAATTAGGAAAGAGCAAGAAGCATCCTTCTCGTTTGATAATTGGGGTAAATTGGGTCCCATATATAGGATTGAACTAGTTCAAATCTTACGTCATATGTTCTCAACAAATTCCCGAGTAAGCTCTTTGGTAAGGAATGACATCAAGTTAGTCAATCCCTCTATGCTACTAATGGGTTACCTGATTACAGCCCCAGAGCTAATGAGGAAGAAGCTTGTATTTAGTTGAAACACCTATTAACAAACTTCAGAAATGCTTTCTTTACAGTTACTTTCCAACCTCATCTTAATCAATTTCCTTGGTACTATCTAATTAACATGTGGTTGGTATATAAGGAGATGTTGGCAGCCTTAGATAAGTTGAAGTTTCTAAATAGACCCCTTGCTTGTTACCTGTGCAGGTCTAGAAATAAGACCATACCCCATCTGTTTTTATATTATTAATAGTCAACTTTTACGTGGGTTCACATCTCAAGTCTTTGCAGATCAATGAGAAAAAGTATAAATTATCGGATACTAAGATAATCAAGGAGGGAAGAGGCTTTATAGAACTACAAAAATCATTTCAACTATATACTACATACGAAAATAAAGAAATGCTAAGCTCTTTCAAGGTCTCAATTGTACAAGGGAGTTTAAGAAGGCTAACATTAGATATAAAAGGGGCAAATTCTCACTGACTAGCTGCAAATTCTTATTAACTAGCTTCAAACAACGTGCACCTCAGATTTAGTTCGCTCCTAGAATCTATGAAAAAGCATATTTCTCTGGGCTTGTCTAATAAACATGTGATTGTCTAAGCAGATGAAGTTAAAGGAACAATTGGCAAGAATTTCTTAGTTATAGGGAATGTGTAGTCATCCAGCATATCTTCTAAGAATTTGTCTTAAATTATAATTAGGTGAGCTAATATTTCGTCAGTTATGGTGCCTAAAATACGACCTTATTACACATGATCTATTGATATTGTAAATCTATGCCAATTATTTTAGAGTATAAATTTTTTAATAAAAATAATACTATGTATCAAAATTCAATTTATTTCAATATAAATAATTATAGTTCTATTATAAATCAAACCTTCCAATGTGGTCACATGAAACATCAGTTCACTAATATAATAAAATTGTCTCCCCGTTAGTAGATGATGTAATATGGAAACAGACAAATTGATTAGCTTTGAACACCTCGTGTTCAACGCCCCTGAAGACCAATATTCCCATCCCATGCAATCCTTGCTTGCATTTATCATTCAACTTCATTTTGCATGTTACCTTCCCTACCCAAACAAAATATGGCATGTTCCTCACATGAAATTGTCCTCACTAGCTCTCCTAATGGCCCCATTACTGTTTACGACACAATTTCAGGCACCACCGTAGCTCGCTTCATTGGTAGTCGGTCACCTCGCCACGGCCTTGCCCTCGTCGGGAAGGCTTATATAGCAGCCTCTCACTTCTCCTCAAACACTGCTTCAGGCTCAATTCACCTATACAAATGGTGGTCAACCACAGCATTCCACCACCTTCCTGTCCCTGAACCTGTTGCTCCACTTGCTGCCACCGTCGACGGTTTGTTTCTTTTCGCTGGCGGTCTTTCCGGTCACGTCCATGCTCTTTCCATTCCTTCAGGAAACATCCTCAGATCGTTTCCTGCGCACAGCAAACCTGTATCTTGCATTATCATCAGAAGCGATTGGTCACTCCTAATTTCAGGTGGAGATGATGGAACTATTGCAGTAGCACCAATGCTTCAACTCTTAGATGCATCACGGGTTGACAGTTCGAGCAAGTTGATGTTGCAGAGATTCGTTGCACATGGTGGTCCGGTGACTGCTATTACTTCTTGCACGGGGTTATGTCAAGCAACTATAATCTCATGCTCAACAGACAACACGTGCAAACTATGGAGCCTTTCAAAAGGAACAATCCTGCGAACAATTATATTCCCATGTACGATTTCAGGTATTGTACTCGATTCGATAGAGAAAGAATTCTATGCTGCAGGTTCAAATGGTGTTGTTTACAAGGGTTGTCTGAGAGTTGGAATTAGAAAAGGGATGAAACATGGAGGAGAATTGACGGCATTAGCTGAAAGCCATAATGGGGCCGTGGTGTCATTGCTTATGGTGAACGGAGGGAAGAATTTGATGTCAGCTGCTGAAGATGGGAATATTTATTTGTGGGAAGTAGAGAAAGGAAAAGTGATCAATGTTCTTGGCAACAGCTTGGACAGCATTAGTGCAACTGTTTTGGGCAGTGGGCTCGGGGACAGTGCGGGCGTGACCAGTTATATGGATGAGCGTGAAGGTGGGTGTCTTGAACATTTCAGAAGAGGAGTTCATGACACGAAAGAAATCGGGGATGTTCTGACAGGAGCAGAAATGGATAAGAGCAAGGCCATTGATTTACTCGAGTCTGCAATTGGAGTTTATGAGAGGCTTTTGGAGCTCATTCTTGAGGAAGTCAACGGAGGCTATAGCAGAAATTGCGAAAAGAAGAAAGACGATGACCAGCATATGCCAAAAGAAAAAGTTTAAGAAGAATAAAATCCTGCCTATAATAGTACTTTTCAGTTTCGTATATCAAAGTTATTATCCACCTTTTTTCCTTTTGTCTTATTCGTCTTTATGTTTCATAAAGCAGAATTCTGTTACATAGAAAGGTTGACTACAAATCCTTCATGAATACAATACAAAGTATTCCCAAGAAGTTTTATATTCATTGCGAATGATTTACAACTTATTCACTTTCGCTGTAACTTTTGTGGATATCACAACTCTTTTTATTTATATTTATCAATAGTTTATAATAATGGCTTCAGGTGATACCATTCCTAACTCTTGGTCAGAGTGCTACGGGGATGACTAAACCATTTCAAGTATGTGGCATTGTTAGACTACACAATTCGAGAAACGCTCTTCCAATTTTGACTATGAAACTTTTCACAAATAAGCCTCAGGGAGTTGCATCATGAGTTTCTAGTCTATATATATTTCAAGTGATTTTGGGAACTAAATCTTTGTTAAAAATTATGATCATAAAAAGATATCTTGTAATAGTCAGTTTCCAAAACTACTAAGAGTTAGAGTGTTAAATTACCTAGCCATATGAATTACATCATATTAAAATGAATTTGGTGCATTTAGAATCTAATTTTATGATTTCATTGACATGTAAAATATGAGCATACACACATGAATTTTGATTTAGAAAAATTACACTCAATTGACAAGTTCTAGGGTATGAAAGTTTTTAAATAATTGTGACATGATTGAGAATTTCTAATGTCTTGTATTTTGATTTACCAATAAAAAGAATTGATGGATTAGAATTAGTAATTTGGAGTTATTTGTCACAATTGAAAAATTGATGGGTTAAAATGTACATTTAGACTAGGAAAATTTTCAAGTGGTAACATAATTGACATGTGAAAATTTAGGATGGTTAAGCCTATAAATTGAGTAAATATGGCAGTAGAATTAAGTGACAAATGGTAGAGGAACTAAATGAGATTTGGCAACTTAAAGAGTGGACATGTGTCTTGTTTGTGTTTCTTGAAAAGTGTCCATAAACTGATCTTTCACCTATACGAACATAGACACTTCCAGTATCATCTTCATGTTTCTGTTGTTTTCTTTCCCTCTCCTTCCTCTCACTGCCAAAACTCACTTCTCCCTCACATCTTGAGTTTTTATTTTAAAATTTGTCTATTACCACCTCAAAACCTTTTTCAATTTCAAAGATAGTTATATTCTGTTGTCTTCTTCTTGTCTCTACTAAAACTAATCATACTCCCTCATTGTTCCTGAGATGATTTTGCATGCATGTGAGGCAAAGCAGGCTTAATACATTGACGTGACATTTGAGCTGAACAAGTAAGTGAAGTACTAATCTATTGCTGCACGTGATCCGTATATGAAGGATATTGGTTTCCCGTCGCTAATCCGATTTAGTTAGGATACTAATCCGTATATGACGGATATTGGCTTCCCATCCCTAATTTGATTTAGTTAGGACACGATCAACTATGGTGGATGGAGATTCACCTTTGTTCCCTTTAGGCGACAAGGAGAATTTAATAAGATGGCAAAGGGTTGTTGTTTGTGAATTGGGCAATAACTCGTGTATAATCAAAAATAAAGGACCCCCTTTTATTTATGATGGCAATAGTCTTATATAGGCGTACAATCAGCCTTTCAATGAAATCCTAAAGCAAGAAGGAAAATAAAACCTATTCTAAGCTAATCCTATGTGAAGTAAAACAACAAATCATAACTGATCCTAACACTTGATAAATAGTCTCCCATCAGGTCGCGTAGTCTCTAAAAGATTAATTGAAGTCCATCCAATCCCTTTAGGCTCCTTGATTCTATCTAAAACCATGATTCTTATACTCAACTCTAAGACTAGATCAGATGTTGTATTTGATCCCAAATCAGGCTCCCCCTCTTCAAGAAAAGTTGACCTCAACTTTTGTTGCTCGGAGTCCTCCAAATATGGTGTCAAGTCCACAACATTAAATGTAGAAGCAACAGCCCCATATTTACTTAGTAGATCAACCTTATAAGCACTATCTCTAAATTTCTCAAGAATGCAAAATGGCCCATTTCCTCTTTGTGATAGCTTGTTCTTCCTTTTTTATGGAAAACATTCCTTTCTTCCCAAACAAGATCTCCAGGATCAAAGATAGGTTGGCGACGATTTTTGATCGGCACCAATTCGTGCATGCATATCTTTAAGGCATCTATTAGGTTTAAAGTAAACTATCTCCTTACGAGGTATAGCAACTAGATCAATAGGAACATATGGGTTGACATTGTAGACCACCTCAAACGGAGACTGACCTATAGCATAGGTTGGTGATCTATTGTATTCAAATTCAGCATGTCCCAACTTCCTATCCTAATCCTTAGTTGTCTTACTCACTAATGTCCTAAGAAAGGTACCTAGGATGTAATTTACCACATCCATTTGACCGTCAATTTGTGCGTGATGTGCTGCGCTAAACAACAACTTTATACCCAACAATTTCCACAAGGTTTTCTAAATGTAGCTAAGAATTTGAAATCCCTATCTAAAACTATATATTTAGGAATTCCATGCAATCGCACAACTTCATTAAAGTACAAATCAGCAATATATGAAGCGTCGTCTAATTTATGACATGGTATAAAATGAGCCATCTTAGAAAAACAATCCACAACAACCATTATGGAGTCCTTACCTCGTTGTGTCTTAGGTAAACCAAGCATGAAATCCATGCTTATGTACTTCTAAGGGTGATCTGGAATCGATATTGGTGTGTAAAGTCCCTTATGAAAGGAACTTTTAGCTCGATGACAAATGTCATAGTGAGCTACAAATGCTTGTACGTCCCTTTATATATGTGGCCAATAAAAATGTTCTTGTATCAACTCCAAGGTTTTATTTATGCCAAAATGGCCAGCCAAGCCCCCTCCGTGCATTTCCTCAATGGTGATGCTCCAAAGATTACAGTTGGGAATACACAATCTATTTCCTTTAATCAATTACTCCCCTTGAATAATATAGTCACCATGCATTCCTTGCAAGTTGGTCATATATACTTTCCCAAAAACCCTTGTAATATTTATCTTTGTAATATTTCTTTATGAATTCAAATCCAAGGACCCTTGTATCAAGAGTAGTGAGCACAAAAATCCTCTTGGATAATGCATCAGCTACGATGTTTTGTTTTCCTTCTTTATATTTTAAGGAAAAATTGAACGATTGCAAGAACTCGACCCATTTTGTATGACGGTGTTTCAACTTTTGCTACTCGTGGATATATTTAAGGGCCTCATAATTAGAGTATAGAATAAAATGTTTGGGTTGTAAATAATGTGCCCAATGGTCTAGTGCTCGAATGATCACGTAGAACTCCTTATCATAGGTGGAATAATTAAGTTTTGACCCATTGAGTTTCTCGTTGAAATAAGCTATGGTGCACTTTTCTTGAATGAGTACAACATCTATCCCGACTCTGCTTGCATCACACTCCACCTTAAAGAGTTTATTGGAATTTGGCAGGGCGAAAACAGATGTGTGACATAGCAGCTCTTTGATAGTATCAAATGCTTTTTGGGCTACTCTAGTCCACATAAATTCCCCTTTTTTGGTGAGCTCGGTGAGAGGGGCTATAATGGTGCTGAATCCTTTAATAAAGTTTCTATAAAAGCTTGTAAGGCCATGAAACCGACGTACTTCTATTATTGTTTTTGGGGTTGGCCATTGGCGAATGGCTTTTACCTTCCCTTCATCAATGGATAACCTTTCTTTGGAAACCATGAACCCAAGGAATGTAACTCTTGGCTGCACGAACTCACATTTTTCGATCTTGCCATAAAGTGTTTGTTCCCTAAGTTTCTCAAATACTAGCTTTAAATGGTGCAAGTGAGTTTGTTCATTATTACTCTAAACAAGAATATCATCTAAGTAAACAACAACAAATTTACCTAAGAAAGGCCTTAACACTTCATTCATTAACCGCATAAATGTACTTAGTGCATTGCATAGGCCGAAAGGCATCACAAGCCACTCATATAATCTGTTGAACCCCAAACTTTTTTTGAAAATTAGAACTATTAAATGAGAAATTATTGGCGATTATTCATGTGTAAAGGAAAGAATAATTCTAGGTAAGAAAAGGTGTAGGTATAAGATAGGTTATATGTGAAATGTTGGAAGTTAAAAAGCTAGAAAATGTAGTTGAAACATGTTCATTGAGTATGCTTTGGTGTTTTAGCCATAACTTTTTCTTTGGTTATCCAAATGAGATGATTTTTAATTTGGAGTAAACTACGGATATAGGGCTACAATGTTTTGATAAAATCGAGTTTTAATTTAGTCTTTATGAATATTACTTTTTGGATGAAAGTTGAGCATAGAATATTATTTCAGTATAAGAATAGTTCGGAAATGTTTAGGGTATAACTTTTAGATTACTAAACCAAATTGAAAGATTTTTTTGACATTAGAGGAACATTTTTCTAGAAGGAAGTGTTATAAAATTCTTTCGATTTTCCCATGATCATTAGTTAAGGAGTTAGAAGTATAAGATGTGAGTTATAAAGACATAAGAAGGGTAAATATGGAATGACCAATTAAATGAGGGGCAAAATGAGAAAGACAACTAAAATGTTGTCTTAAAACTTGAAGAAGAAGAGAGAATGTCGTGAGTGTGAGAAGAGAAGAGAAGAGAAAATGTGAGAGAAATAAAAGAAGAGAACAAAAATCAAAGAAGCTAGGGAAAAAGGAGGAAAATCATGGGAAAAAGAAGAAATCAAGCTTCTTAAGGTAAGTAATCATATTTTCTTCTTACTTTATTAAAGAAATGGATTGTGTTGAGAATGAAGGAGTAGAGAAAGAAAGGGGTTTTGTGTTGGAAGATGATTTGAGAGAATCCAATGATTTTTTAGGTTTCTAAATTAGGTATTGGGTTTTCTAACCTAGATGGATTATGGGTAGGTTAGATTTGAGCTTTATTTGTGTTAATTTCATTTGTTGTGATTTTAAGGTTTTAGGGATTTTATTGAATCGGAATTGATTGGAAGATTGGTTTGTTTTAGGAAATCAAGAGAAACCCTATCCAAGAGCAAGAGGAAGGGAACATTTGAGTTCAGATTTTCAAGCAAAAATGAAGTGGGTTTCATGTTTATAATTGAATAATGAGCCAATAAAGTTTTTCCAAATTAAGAGAATAAAAATGATTTCAATTACTTCATAAATGTGCATATATTGCTTTTAAATGAATTAAAGAATTTGTTTTTATGTGTGTATATGTTTAATTGATTTGGTTTGAATTGTTGTGAATGTGGGTAATATGTTTATAGTTGTTGTGTGATGGGTAAATGCCCTACTTGTGTGTTTATGCTTAAATTGCATGAATTTGAATTATTGTGAAGATTTAAAATGCATGATGAATTATGACCATGTTATACCTTGAAAAAGGTTATGACATTTTGAATTGAATGAAAAGAAGAAAAAACATGAAAATATGAGAATATGATGAAATGAAAGAAGCATGAGAGTACGAATTTGTGATTGACTAAATTGAGCATAAATTTGTTTGTGATTGGGCAAGAGAGGAACTCGTTTCATTAGTCACGTGCACGTTGACCTAAAGCCTTCTCCCGGTTGCCAGCTTGAGGGCACAAGATCTTGAGAAATCGGACTCGTTTCTTCAATTTGTTCCACGGAACTCTCGATCCATTTGTTATGCATTGCATCTGTGAATTGTCAAGTTCATGCATACATGATTTGTATTATTGTGAATTGGTTGAGAACTAGGTTTTTCTTGAATTCAATAAGAATTTTCTATGACAAATGAATAATTTCAATGGTTTTGCATGTTATCAATTATAAACTGTTACCCACGAGCTAAGCTCACCCCCACTCTCCTTCCCCTCTTTAGGTGAAGAAAATGAGATCGAGTAACCAAGAGATGAGGCATCATTTTATTTTTTGCAATGTTTCTATATATTAAGTTAGATTTTGTAAAAGTAAGACTTAATATGCATTTTGAGAATTATTGGATTTGGTATCTTTTGCATTTTGGATTTTTGATACCGATGATGTAATGTGACTTGGAATACCATTAAAGCTTTGTAAACTTCTATTTTGTTGTTAACGAAAAATGAATTGCGTATGGGTGTTGTTGAGTTGGAATTAGATATACTTGAAGAAGTTATCCACTTGACTTGATGAACTTTGAACATGAATTGTTGTTGCTTATAAGTGAGATATTATGGAAAAAGGAAAGATAGGATTTTTATAAATGATGCCAATTAGTTGTAAGGGATTAGTCAAATGAGTAACGATTAGGGAGTTTAGTGAAGTGAATTTGGTAGTTGAATGGTTATGCTCATGACTTTCCAAGTTGTACATTGCAAATTTCAAGTTTCTCATAAGGGTGAAATTGGGTTTTTGAATTCAATGGAAAATATGGATTGATCTAATTTGAATTAGACAAAATTGTCTTCTTAAAAGTTGTAGTTTATCTTTCTAGCCTTCCATTGATATAAAGTATGAAAATTTTGGACAATAGAGTTGAGAGATATGATCATTAGAAATTTATGATGCTGTTTAGGATGGACTTTCGGGGCAACAACATTGATTTCAAATTTTGACCCTTATAGAGGAAAAAATTGTTTCCTAGGTCTTTATGGAAGTTGTATAGAAGTCCCCTTCAAAACGGTCTTTGAATGACCTTAATCTGATATTTGTAATGAAAGTTATGCCCTTTGACCAACACAGGTCAGAGAAGAAAAGCATCGCGATCGCGACTCTACTGGACGATCGTAAAATTCGCGACTTCGTAGCCGCGAGCCCTATTGCAGGTCCTTCCCCCCAACCTGAATATGTTCCACTCTTTTGATCATAACTTTGTCGTCCAACCTTCAAATGACCTAATTTCTAAAGAATTGGGTTCTTAACACATTCTTCTATCTCTTCACCAAAATTTATACCTTTTGGTATTAATTTGAAGAAGTTTTACTGAATCAAAGTGAGGGGATCAGTTGGAAGAGTATGAGTTGGATATTTTTACTGAATATGCTTCAGTATTTTGGTGATATCTTGATATGTAGAGCTCCAAATGTGATGATTATTGCTCTAAATAAACTAGAGGCATAGAGCCACAAATTATATGAAGGAATAAAATTTTAATTCTGTCCCTAAGAATTTCAATTTCTGTAGTAAAGTTGGGTATAGTGTACTGTTTCAGTTTAATAATAGTCCGAAAGTGTTTGGGCCATAAGTTCCAAATTTCTGAACCAAATGGAATGATTTTGGTGTCTTTAGAAACTTAAAACAATGGGAAACAAATATTTTGAAGAAGTCCAACTAAAATTCCAGTTGAAAGTTTCCCAAACTATATTCTGAAATAGAAGAATGAGTTTGCTCATATTTTGTGACTCCGAATATTGGGCTCTAAAAATGGGGTCCAACATTGTTTGGTACCAGAGCCCATAATTACTATCTTACATGGGCATTTCGAATTATGTGTCAAGGTACATGCATTGTGAATATGTCATAGCAAACAATAGTGACTGATCCTTAGTCTGAGTTGCATATGTATAAGCCACGCGCATGATAAATTGTTCAGGGTTTGAGTTGTTAGAATTAATGGGAGATAAGGAAAGTTATGAATATTTAAAAATGAGAAATATTACGTAGTTCTGTTGGGTCCCGATTCCTCCTTCTTATTTAATAGCATGTTTAAATTTTATTTTTAAGGTTCGAGGTTTATTGCTTAAGTTAATGAAAATGAAATGGAGGAAATTAAGTTTAAATTAGAGTTTTGTATGTTGTTAGAAATTAAAAGAATAAGATGGCTTGGGGGTAATTTAGGAAGTTAACTTATGTTCTTAAAGTTTAAGGCAAGAAGGAAGGGTATTTTAGTCTA
>JANVCQ010000004.1:12582382-12593250 GCA_025531925.1 Erythroxylum plowmanianum
AATCGCTGTGTCAACTTCTCTTTACTCTTATCTCTCTTTAAGTTCAAAGTTTTGTTATTACTTAGATTTCAAACAAGGTTTTCAAAGTTTTGATTAACTCTGATTTACTGAAAGCTTCTGTAAAAAGAACTTGATTTTAACAAAACGTTTTTGAAAGAATTTTCAAAAAGGGGAATACACAATTCAACTCTCCCTTCTCGTGCATTCATATATCGTATATAAGCTTTGTAATAACGTGTGATTCATTTCAACAAGTAGTTCAACTGATCCAATTTTCATTAATAATATTGATCTTTTGCGAATTGGGTTTCTGAAGAACCGAATTTGGTATATGCCAATGACTTGGAAGATAGTTTTGAGTAAGAAAACATTGACATGTCATTTAGTGCATTAAATTTGAATGATAATGATGATGAAATTCCTCTCAATGATGAAGATTTTGTACTAAATGATAACTGGAGTCAGTGTAGTTATAGCGGATATCCTCCTGTAGATGATCGAATTTTGTTCCAGGTTTTTGTTTTTCCTCTTATTTTAATTTTACTTATATTTGATGTTTATGATAAATTTTATATATGTAATGTAATTGTAAATGTTTTTGTTTCAAATTTAACTTCTACTTGATTGTTTTCTTAACACGAACTCTTGTTGTAAATTGTAATAGTTTGAGAGTTAAGGATATTTATTGTTCTTTTTATTAGATGTTTTGGTGTAACTATTATTAATTAAAATAATAAAATTCTATTATTGTAATATTTTAAATACTTTATAATATTTCTAATTTTATACTTGTATGATGATGATTATATTTTTTTATATTAATTGTGGTTATTAACTTATATATGAAAATTTTAAAAATTATTGTTATTTCATATTAATTGTGATTATTATTTATTATTATAATTTTTAGAGACATGGTTAATGTAAACTTGTAAAGTATACAATACAATTGTACAATATACCAATGAACTATTTTGTAAATTTTAAAAATTTCAAGAACTATTTTATAAATTTAAAAATTATCTGAAACGATACTCAATGTTGACTAGTACTGTTATAGTACTGTACCAAAACTCAATTCGGTACCAAGTTCAGCACAGTATTCACAACTTTAATACATATCCATCCTTTCCTAGGAGTAACATAGCCAACAAAAACACATTATTTGACTTTTAGATCAACTTTACTTTGATTATATTTTAATTCATAAACATAAAAGATAGACCCATAAACTTAAAATTAACACTCTTTATGAGTAGCCCAATTTCTTTCTAAGTATCTGTTTAAATTGAATATTTTTTTTATATAAATTCTCACTTTTGTGTTTATGGATGTATGAAAATTAATATAATTAGGAGTTTAATTTGTTGGCGTTAAGAGAACTGCATGAACAAACTGGAACAAAAGGACCTGACAAATATTTAAAATATTTTAATATTTAGTGAATTCTATAGTCTACGTGACATGGCATTGTAGGTATTAAACTAAAACATACTCCTTCCTATCTAAAATAAGTGTCGTTTTAGAGGGATTTTAATTATTCAAAATAAGTGTCGTTCACGATTTTTCATGCATGTTTATAATTTTATTTCCAAAATTACCTTTTAATTTCTCTCACATCCTAATTATACAGATTACATTTTCAAGGCAATTATATCAAACATTTCACTAGCTTTCTTAATAAGTGTGCATCTCTCTAAAACGACACTTATTTTGAATAGGAGGGAGTATAATTTAACCCTAAATGTTATTAATCTAATAAATCAGCTTAATTAATCTATTAATTTAACTAGTTAATTTTAGTATCTAAAATAATTAACCTACATCCTAAATTAATGAGATAAGATCTTCTGTCCAATATTACTTATTCTATCTAATAGAATCTCAGCCATTTATTTTGCAGAATCTACGCGAGATCTATACGAGACTTACATAAATAAATGGCTGAGATTTATTGGACATAATAAGACACCATAATATTAAAGAGGGGATCTGAACTCTAAATTAATAGGAGCGAAACCTCTAGTGTGTCTGTTATTGTCTTTGTTAATGGCTTTGCTCATCCTTATCGCCATTATCGTCCCTCCGGCTAAAGGTATTCTTGTTGTTATGCATTCATACTTTGAACACGCCCCTATCGACCCAGATTTCATTGTAGAATTCCTGGACTGTTTGGAGAAGTTTTTGTTCTTAAACACGTCCTCCGGTCATGATGCACGAGAAAGTCTTCGAACATTACTGTAGTTGGAGAAGTTTTTGTTCTGCTACAAGGCAAAGTTCAAGTCTTTATCGTGTTTCTCCAAATTTGGGGACAAATCGGGAAAGAAGAAAAGTTTTACGGTGGACCAAAACACCAGGAGCTGAGTGTTGAAAGAGTTTTGGGCTGCAAGTTTGGAGAAACTGATGGCATGCACAGCACTCATTGGCGAAACCGTGGAGAGAAGAGAAGGAATTGAGATTCGGGTAAGTTGCTGCGGATCTCTTTGTTCCAGTACTGGAGTTGATCCAAATAAATCTGACATAACCCAACTGCATTGTGAAGTAAGAGATCCAAATAAACGTTAAAGATTGGAGCTTGAAGAAAAGAACATACCAAAATGCAGAAAAAGATTCGAGAAACAGAGTAAGGACATAGGCTTTCATTGAGAAAAAAACAGAATACACGGCAGAGCGAAGAAGATAGGTTCAATGGAGTGACACTGCATTTTTTGCTTTAGTGAGAATGTTTGTGGTTTTGGTTTTGTTTGTAGGGTTATAAATTGACGTTTAAGACACGCGCTGAAGCTCCGTGGATAAGGTTAAGTTAGGGATTTTGTTAAGTTAATCTATTAGGTTAGGTTAACAAAAATTAGCATTAAATAATTATACCATTCTCACGTCTAAAAATATTAATATAATTTTAAAATTTTATTATTTAAGTCTGACACAATCGTATCAAATTTATATAATAAGATCCACCTAGTTATTAAAATATTATAAGGTTATTACTAAATACTAAACATAAAATTGACGGCATTGTTAGTATAGAGTTGAATTTCAAATGTAAGAATTTTGTTGTTAACTTAAATGTAAAGCTTAAGATTAAAAATGATCATTTTGCCTATTTCCTTATAAAAGTTAAGGTTCAGGATTGCTTATAAGTTACTGTCGAATCGACAATAAATCACTTGTTAATTAAAGTCACGGAACTTGCCGTTATTCTTTCGTACGTATCTACCACTGCGGCATAGAAAGAACACTCCCGTATTCGAGAACACCTCTCTTCAATTCTCTCTCTCTCCATTCTTAGAGGATCGCGAGAGCCAACTGTAGTTGAGAGTTCAATTGATTTGCACTCTGGCTACATCCGTCTTTATTTCTAACAGTCCTTACCATTCCTGATTACCAGTGTATGTGGATGTGTTTTTCTTAGAATTGGTTGATTGGTTTCTTTTTCGCTTTTTCTCTGGATTTGAATTGTGATTCTTTTTTCTTTTTGCACTGATTGATTTAAGAGCTTCTGGATTAAGACGCGTTTCGTCTGGTCCATTGATCTTTGCCAAAATCACAGGTAATAGTAAATATTGAAATCCCTAATTTCGAGATTTTATTTCATTTTGCGTGATTGTTGGTGTTGATGTTGCTCTGCTTTGCTGATGAGGGGAAAAAACCAGCTTAAGAGTAGTCTGTACAAGTGGTGGACCTGAGAAAGTTTGCTTTAAACTGCCCGTTGTATGGTAATTTATGTTCTTGGTTTTAGAGTAATCTTTCCTTTGTCTAATTTTGATATTGAGTCATTTTAGGGGATTCAAGTTAAAATTACTTTTGTAATGTAAATGAGAGAAAATTAATGTAAGTGGCTTTTTTCACTCAGTAGTTCCTAAATTTCTTGAACCTCTTAGTGATTTACCAACTGTATTTCCTTCTATCTGTGGATGCTTGTTAATACAAAAAGGGAGTTACATTTATATTTGACCTTATGAACATTGTTTATAGCAAGACCAGAAACCATACTGGTCCCGTTTTGGTAACTCAATTCAGATGCAAAATGACTTTAGCATTACGCATGTTGCAATTTTAAGGTATGATGATGCGATTAAAATTTCATACCCAAGGTTGAAATGAGATGCAATGCTTGCTGGCGAGAACTGGAGGGAAGAGCTGTTTCCACTACTTGTGGTCACCTCTTGTGTATCCATTTTCTGGATGTTCCTGTTTTTTTCATTAAGTTCTCTTTGTTTAAGAATTGTTGCAAATTTCCTCAACCCTCTATCAAGGTACAGAAGATGCAAGCAAGATTCTTAGCAATGATGCAGCATGCCCAATTTGTGATCAAGTGCTTTCTAAAAGGTGCACGCCCCATAATTAGCACTGCTTGGGGAGTATGTATTTGTGCTGCAATGGATGATGGAAATGATAAAGCACAAAACTATAATTACCTAAATTAGTGAATCATTGTGAAAAAGAAGAATGAGAATATATTTCTGTATGTACACCTTAGATTTTATTGGAAATCCACATAGACTATAGGCATACTCCTTGGGTTGAATGCCCTTCCCACAATTATGCAGAGATATGATATGAATCACTGTGCAATATTTTTCCTTGTTTATGATGATGTTCTATCGACTTCATTCTTGACTATTATTATCAATTTTCTTTTTCCAGTCTTATGAAACCAGTGGATATCAATCCAAATGATGAATGGATAAATGTAAGCAAGTGTATTGTAGTATTACGTAGAATGTCTTTGCTTATCATTAATCACTTCACTCTGGTGAAAGTCCTTGCAATGCCATCACAGTATTTCTAATTCCTTGTTCTTCTGTTTTCTTTTCCATTCTCTTTGTTGCTTTGTCACTTTTACTTTAGATGGCTATGAGTGGAGTATCTCCCCAGATATGTATCCATTGATATTTATTCATGGTTTTGCACTTCAAAATGAAACACAAATTTAATGGATTGTCAAGTGATGCTTATAAAATTCCTGCATCATTAGGGAAAGTTATCAAACTGAAAAGGGAAGAGAAATACCACTTCCCTGAGAAAATTGTGAGGGGACAATTTGTGAAACAATGCGACTTCCTTAAATGAACTTAGTGATGAAGAGTGCATACAAAAGTGTGATGTTTTATATCGGGCAAAAGGAACTAGAGATGCAATACAAGATGAACAGAATTGTTACTCAGTGTCGGCAGAAATGTGAGACAGTGCAAGAAAAGTTCTGCGAAAAATTGGAGCAAGTGCATACTGCATATCAGAAAATGGCAAAGAGGTGTCAGATGATGGAGCAAGAGATTGAGAGTTTGTCGAAGGACAAGCAAGAACTCCAGGAAAAGTTTTCTGAGAAATCCAGGTTAATTCTATTCTTGTGCCACTGATTTGCTCGGTTTTCAAACTTATGGTGTATATTTTGACCTTGGTAAAAACCATTCTATTCCAATGTCAGGCAGAAGAGAAAACTTGATGAAATGTATGATCAGTTGAGAAGTGAGTATGAGTCAATGAAAAGATCAGCCATCCAGCCAGCAAGCAATTTCTATTCAAGAAATGATCCTGATTTGTTCTCAAATCCTGCAACCATGATCAACAGCAGAGACCCTATCCGAAAAGGTAAATCTTTTTCTTCTTGCAACAAAATTGGGATGATAGGTGCCTGCTTAGTGTCTGCTGAGGAATTTGTCATATTAATAAAGCTCTTGAGGATGATAAATTTGGGTTTTGCTGCATAAATATCTGCAAAGCCAGTTGACTTATTTCTTACAGATTGGTCCGTTTTCACTCCTCCAACTCCAGGGCCCAGGGAGGATATATGGCCAGCAAGGCAAAATAGTTCAAATTCCGGTCCCTTTGACATCTCAAATGGCTCACCAGCAAAACAATCAACAGTTCCAGTTGATACTGGAAACAGGAGAACCGCTGTTCCCGCTGCTTTTGGGTCTGGGGCTGGCAACCCCTCCATGACATTAAGAAATTTGATTCTCTCCCCAATAAAGCGGCCGCAGTTGTCTCGTAGCCGCCCTCATATGTTCACGTAAGTGGATAGTTTGTTTGCTACATTTCTTTGCTACCATAATATGGAATTCTTTACGTAACTTCTTCCTTCTTAGGCTCTAAGTTGATCTCTTGCAATTTGGTAGACTCTCCGTGTTGGACATTTCTCTAGCTATAAGAAATCTTTGCTTTCAATTCCTGGCCAATCTTATGTACGAGAAGAAAGAGAAAAGGGAATAGGATGCGAGGAAAGATGACGGATGCATCACTGACATGAAACACGATACAGTTGCCAACACCAAAATTTATCGGATTACTTTGATTGAATTCAGCACGCCCTTGAGCTTTCTGATTAGGAAGAGGATATATCAAACAAATAATATTACCATGCTGGCCTTGTGGTCCCAAGCAAACAAATATACGGGAGATATTTGATATGTAATACTGTCGTATTGCACCTTTTGCTTGGGGTCTGGAGATGCATCCTCTTTGAGATGTTTTTCAGCGGCTAGGTTTTGCTTCAAATCTATATAGGTATAGACAATTGTCATTCACACTAAGATCAATAAAAAATGGACTCTAGCTCATTTGATCCGCTAAGTTAACGTTAAAATTTTCGGATTAGTTTATAGATTTAATTTGACTTTGAAAAATCAAAGAGTGAGGATTTACTTGTATAAAAAGCTAAAAAAAGTCCAATATTTTATATTTTGTAATTGCTTTAATTTAACATTATCATTCAATGATTATTGTAAATTACTCAATTTTAAATACCACCACAAAAGATCTCGCTTCTCCTATCTTGAGCTCATGGCTTAAAAAAATCTGTTGATATTTTTGAATAAATCTTCTTATTCCTAATTATTGTATAAAAATAAGATACTGCTTCTCTATATGGTATCTTGAGTTCTTGGCTTGGATCTTCTTCTATATTAATCTTTTAGCAACTCACTTCACAATGCTCTTGGCAACCCCTTTTGCAGATCCCACCACCTGATTTTCCAATATGGTTTCAACATGTCCCAGACAGAAAATTTACTGCCACTTATCGCCAATTGTGCTTCCCCCACCAAACCTGATAAGAACTGCCCAACACATCCAAGTGTGTACCCTACTACCTCCTTTGCAGCAGAACCTATTAAAGAAAATTTGAAAAACTAGGGTTCAGGTTGTAGGTGAATTTGTACCAAATTTGAAGTGACAATACTCACCTCTGTGCAGAACAGACGGCACTCCATTGTCTCTCTAGCTTTGGAAATTCTTAGAGAAGGTGCCTCCAAATGGGAATTTACCTTTTTTTTGGCATAAGAACATCCTTCCATCTCATAAAATCTTGGCTCTCACTAATTGGAAGAAATATGGCATTAATGACATGTACATTCAAACGCTATCTCTCATTCTTCTAGGTTGTTGACTCACCACGATGTTTTCGTCTAGTGTAAACTTACACTCTCTAATAGACTCCAACAAACTCAAGAGATTGGCTATGAAATTTGAGAATTTTTCTCAAATCTAAGAAATTAGGATATGTCCTAGATAAGCTACTTTTCCAATCCTCTTGTTGATACCTCTAACGAGGATTAGAAAGCTTATAAGAAGCTATTAGATGATAGTGAGCTAGCTAGCTGTATTATGCTAGCTTATATGTTACTAAAACTGCAAAAGCAATATGAGGCTATGAATGCTCATACCATAGTCTATCATATAAGGGAACTATTTGATAAATAAGATTGGTTCGAAAGGTTTGAGACCTTTAGGTTGCTCTTCTACTCTAAGATGGCTGAGGGATCGTCTCTAGTATAGTATGCATTGAAGACGAATGGATACATTGAGAGGTTAGCAAGTTTGGCTTTCATAATGGATCATGAATTAAGTATATACTTAATTATGATTAGTTTGACTGATAGTTATTCACGATTTGTGCTTAATTATTGGATGAACCAACTATCCACCTTGATACTTGAGTTGATTAATCTACTCAAAACAGTTGACCAAATTGTCCGGAAGGGCAATAAGGCTATGATACTAGTGGACTTTGCTTCTGGTTCTTGCAAGAGGAACCAAAAGAAGAAGAAGAAGTCCAAGAAGCCAATGGGAGGTTTCGCCAAGAAGAAGGAAAAAAAGAATACTTTAAAGGGAATATGCTTCCATTACAAGAAGGAAAGGCATTGGAAGAGGAACAGTAAAGCCTATCTGGAGTCGTTGAAGTAGAGGAAGGCATTAGATGCTCCTGTGTCTACTTTAGGTATGTTATTTGCCATTGAGCTCAATACTATTTCTGATCATAATATTTGGGTATTAGATACAAGATGTGGCTTACATATATGTGTAGATATGCAGGGCTTCGTGGATAGTAGACAACTCAAGAAGGGAGAGATGAACCTACGTGCGGGAAATGAAGCAAGAGTTGCTGCATTAACCATAGGAACCTATGTTTTGTATCTTCCTAGTAGGTTAGAGTTAGTTTTGGATAATTGCTATTATATACTTGTTGTGACAAAAACCATTATATTTGTCTCATGTCTTACTAAATCGAGATTTCATTTAATTTTTTCGAGCAATGTTTGTTCAATTATGTTGAATGAAACGTTGTATGGTATTGCTATATTGTGCAATTGCATTTACATATTAGATATGTGCAATCCAATTTTAAATATCAATGACAATAAAAGACAAAAACATGATAATTTAAAATCATCTTACTTATGGCATAGTCGACTTGGCCATATAAGTGAGAGATGCATGTCTAAGCTATACAGGAGTGGTAGCTTAGGGTCATTTGATTATAAACCATATGACACATATGAATCTTGCTTGTTAGGCAAGATGACTAAATTACCTTTTAAAGGAAAGGATGAATGAGCGAATGGGTTATTAGACCTAATATATTTTGATGTATGTGGTCCAATGTTCAATCATGCCAGAGGTGGTTTTATGTACTTCATTATCTTTATCGATGATTATTCACGATATGGGTATGTGTATCTAATGAGATACAAGTCTGAAGCATTTGAAATGTTCAAACAATTTAGACATGAAATAGAGAAACAACTCAATAAAAATGTCAAGATACTTCGGTCAAATTGAGGTGGTGAATACTTGAACGAGGAGTTTCTAAGTTATCTCAGGGATAATGGGATTGTATCCCAATAGACTCCACCTTACACACTACAAAATAACGGTGTGGATGAAAGGAGAAACCGAACCTTGTTGGATATGATAAGGTCAATGATGGGCTTAGCAGATCTACTGAAATCCTTTTGGGGTTATGCGGTCGAGACTACTGTTTATGTGATAAATAGAGTACCTTCAAAAGCAGTTGATATTACTCCCTATGAGATATGGACTAATAAAAAACCCTATCATTCTTATATGAAAGTTTGGGACTGTCCAACTTACATGAAGTTGATTTAATCAGACAAGCTTAAAACAAAATCTCATAAATATCTGCTTGTAGGATATCCTAAAGAAAGAATTGGATATCAGTTATACAATGATTTAGAGCAATAGGTGTTTGTCTCAAAGCATGTTTTCTTTTTAGAGAAAGAGTTTCTTTTAAGAGAAGGCAATGGGAGAAAAGTTGAACTTGATGAAGTTCATGATGCTCAAACAGACGCAGATTAACTTCTTGAACCCGAGATTGTTGTTCATGGAGATGAGACAACAGTTGAACCTTCTAACACATAACATATTCATAGGTCAAGTAGGATACGTAATGATCCAAAGAAATATGGATTTCTCGTAGGTGAACATAACGACGTATTGCTTATAGAGAACGATGAGCCTACAACTTATGAAGAGGCTCTGAAGAGTTTAGAATCTAAAAAATGGCTTCAAGTCATAAAGTTCGAAATGGATTCCATATTTGAAAACTAAGTATAGACTTTAGTTGACCCACTCGAAGGGATAAACCATAGGGTGCAAATGGATTTTCAAAAAGAAAATCAACATGGATGGTAATGTGATTACCTATAAAGCGAGGCTAGTCATTAAAGGTTATAATCAAAGACAAGGAGTTGACTATGATGACACATTTAACCCTATAACCGTGCTTAAATCCATTAAAATACTCCTAGCTATTATTGCTCATTATGATTATGAGACATGACAAATGGATGTGAAGCCAACTTTCCTTAATAGAAACCTAGCTGAGGATGTGTATATGACACAACCTAAGGGCTTCATATCCAAAGATGGCAAAAAGGTAAGCAAGCTTTATAAATATATTTACATATTGAAGCAAACATCTAGGAGTTAGAACATTCGATTTGATGCAACAATCAAAGAGTTTGATTTCTCATAATATTTGGATGAACCTTGTATGTACAAGAAGGTTAGTGGGAGGGATATCATATTCCTTGTGTTATATATGGATGACATATTACTAATAGGAAATAATGTCTCAAGTTTGCAATCAGTCAAAATTTAGTTGTCCCAGAATTTCTCCTTGAAAGACCTTGGAGAAGCACCTTATATATTGAGAATAAAGATCTATAGAGATAGATCAATGAGGTTGCTAGGTCTTTCACAGTCTACATACATAGATAAAGTGCTAAGCAGGTTTAGCATGGAGTAGTCTAAGAGAGGTTTTCTTCCTATGACCCATGCGATAAAACTCTCAAAATATATTTGTCCCAAGATGCCAAATGAGAGGACTAGCATGAGTTTGATCTCATATGCTTCGACAATAAGATCAATCATGTGTTCTATATTATGTACAAGACCCAATATATCGTATGCTTGATTGAACCAAATTTATTATATAAATTGGCCTCATTTTCTCATCTGTTTATGCACTTGTTGACTCCTAATTGATGTTTTTTTGTGCTTAACTTGGTTCCTTGCACTAAGTTTTTAATATTTGCAATTTGTCAGTACTTTGTCGTGTTTTGATG
>JANVCQ010000004.1:12611699-12621868 GCA_025531925.1 Erythroxylum plowmanianum
GCTTTGATTGAGAATTTGATTTGTTTAGAGATTGAATTGGCTTCCAAGTTGTTCATGAAAGTTGTAGATTATGTTTTACTCTGTTGATTGATATAAAACTTGGAAATTTTGGCGAAGGGGATAGCAAGATATTATTTTTGGAAAAATGTGGTACTGTTGTGAATGGTAATGTGAAGGCAGTATTTTTGATTGAATTTTTGACACCCTTAGAGGTGAAATTGGTTTGTAAGTTCTTCATGGAACTTATAGGATTTTCTGTACTCTTTCCAATGAGATCTTATTTGTGATTTTTAGATATTTGTATGAAAAGATATGGGTTAAGAAAGGAGAGATGGATTATTAGTGAAAAAGGAAAAAAAAAAAGAAATTGGATGATGGAAGCTCGCGAGGGCTGCTTAATTTTTTATTTATTTATTTATTTTATTAATTTTGTATTTTCTTAATTTGTTATTTAAATTGACCCATTTCATTCTTTTGTCCATAACTTTTTCATCCGACATTCGATTGACCTGATTCTCGAGGCATCGGATTCGTGAAATATTTAATTTCATTATATGTGAAATTGGAAATTTTTAGAGGTGAAATTGACGAGGTTTGCTTAGGTCGAAGTAAGGGGATCGGATAATTATTTTTCACACAAAGACACTCCATTTTCGTGCAAAAGTTGTAACAAAATAAAGTATCTTTCTGTGAATTATTCACCATCTTCTAAAACACTCTGTCAAAGATCACAACACAAAGAGGTTTCAAGCTTTGCTCTTATGTGGATATCACTAAAGGTGTCCTCCTTTGGTCGTTGTAGTTTATGATAACCTGAAAAGGTGAAGACAACAAAGAATGAAGGAGATTGTAAGGTACACATCTTAAGTTCATGTTTTGTTTTACTACATCTAATGGCACATGTTTGATTAAGTATTTTTTGGGTTTCGTTTATTTTCTAATGTGTATTCTGATAATTGATGCATGTGATGCATGATTGAAACCCAACAATGCTATCAGAGCCATCTTGTGCCTATTAGATGTAGTTTCTATTACATGCGCAATAGGATTGCATGGTTGTGACAATTATGGGTATGTTCTTAGAAAATTTGAAATTAAATTATGAAAAAAAATTTCACAATTTTATTTCACTGATCTACTCATGAGATGTTAGTATATGGTTTTAGTGATTGAAAATTGGTTTCAATATTATTGAAATATATTTATTTTTGAATTTCTAACAATATGTTGAAAACTATCTTCTGCTGAACATATGTTGTTGGTTGCCTAAATTGATGACGTTTAGTATGTTTTATTGAATTTGATTATGGAAATTTATGTAAATATATTTAAAATGTTTTAATCCTCTGGAATTTTTACAGAATTAATTAAAAATTTTAATTAATTTTCAAGCAGTAAACAGATCTAGTCAATTTTATTAAAGTTGATGAAACTATTTTGTTTGATAATTTTATGTGTGTATGTTTCGATTACAGAACCTTAAAAATATTTTTATCTAATAAAAATGTTTTTTTTTATGAATAAAGCATATCAAAATGATTTTTTTGAATTGATATTTTTGGAAAAATTTTAGATATCAAATTTGTCATTATTAGCATCTCAATGGTGTTTTGATTATCTTGATAATTTTTGGGTGATTCCAAAATTATTTTGATGAACATGAAATGAACTAGAGATTTATGGAATCATGATTTGACGAAATTTTGGAAATTAATTTGGAATTAATTTAATTAGAGCATTATTTTTTAGTAAGACTAGAAATTGACATGGGACAAAATTAAAATGTTTAATTTTGACATCAAATAATCAATTTTAAGGTGAATTAATTTTAAATTATTTTTTGGAATTAAGAGTTTAATTTAATTTGATTAATACTAAATTCTAAACCTAAATGACATACATGATTAAATTCAGCCAAGATAACACTTAGGAAGAAATTCGATTTAAGAGTTAAATCAACTTCCAAAATGTAGGATCCATAACTTGACACAACCAAATTTGATGTGTTTAACTATTATGCATTAGAGGATGTATGTTAAGAGTATGTGTGGGCTTGCATGATGGATGGTTATGGGCTTAATCCCAATATGATTGGGGTGTCCATATCATGCCATATAGTTATGGTAACTATATATATATGTGTGATATATACAAATGAAACCTAAGTAGAAATCCCTCAGTTAAAATATTAAAAATAATGCCTTCCATTAATATGGTGAGAACCAGAGTTCTTTTAGAGTTAGGGATGATGGGAAAACCCAAGCCTACTCTACACGAATATGTTTGATCCATAGAAATGTAATTTCCAGATTAATGGGCTGGTTTTAACTAAAAGCATTGATTTGTTGGGCAAACCCAAGGTTATTGATTTGCGAGAAAATAGTGGGAGCCATATTGCATGTTATTAAAGTCTTAATTAACATGCATTTATGTATAGTCTAACACCATTTCTCTCCTTAACATTAGCTTGCAAGAATCAACACCATGACCACTAGTGTGAACCTACACTCACTTATGGAAGCCAATAAATTGACTAGACTTAACTTCCTAGACTGGCTTAAGAACCTAAGAATAGTTGTCAAGTCGAAAAAACTATACTAAGTTTTAGAAGAACCACTTCCCAATCCCCCTGCTTTTAATTCTTTTCATAGTGATCAGAAGGCATACAGAAAGCATCTCAATGATAATCTCGAGGTTGCTCTTCCACTTCGAGATGGCTAAGGGACCATCTCCAATGCAATATGCACTGAAGATGAATGGCTATATTGAGAGGTTAGCCTCCTTGGGTTTCTTGATGGATCATGAATTAAGTATAGACTTAATTTTGACTAGCTTGACTGATAGTTATTAACAATTTGTGCTTAACTATAGGATGAACCAAATATCCACTACAATTCCTGAATTGATCAACTTGTTTAAAACAGTTGAGCCATCTGTCAGGAAGGACAATAAGGTTGTGATGCTGGTGGACTCTTCTGGTTTAAGGAGGAAGAACTAAAAGAAGAAGAAGTCCATAAGGCGTAAGGGAGGTGTGCTTAAGAAGAAAGCTAAAGAGACTACCCCTAAGGGAACATGCTTCCATTATGGCAAGGATGACCCTTAGAAGAGGAACTGTAAGGACTATCTAGAGTCACTAAAGCACAAGAAGGCATTAGATGATCCATCTACTTCAGGTATGTTTGTTATTGATAGTAATTATGTGTCTATTAATAGCATATAGGTATTGGATACCAGTTGTGGCTCACATATATATACTGATATGCAGGACCATAGGAATATTAAACAACTTAATAAGGAAGATTCAGATCTGTGCATGGACAATGGAGCAAAATTTGGTACATTTTCTATAGGAACTTATGCCTTGATGCTCCCTGGTGGACTTGTAATAGAATTAGATGATTGTTTTTATGTACCTGCATTGACTAAGAATATTAATTCAATTTCCAGTTTTAATAAAGATGGTTTCTATTTAAATTTTAGTAACAATGGTTGTTCTATTAGTTTGAATGGAATGCTTTATGCTATGGGTACATTATGTAATGGAATATATATATATTAGATATGTCTAATCCAGTTTTAAATATCAATGACAATAAAAGACACAAATGAGATAATGTGAAATAATCATACTTATGGCATTTTCACCTTAGCCATTTAAGTAATAGATGCATGACTAAACTACAGAAGTATGGCAGTTTAAGGTCATTTGATTATGAATCATATGACACATATGAATTTTGCCTATTAGGTAAGATGACAAAGTTACCCTTTAAGGGAAAGGGTGAACTAACTATTGGGCTATTAGACTTAATACATTCAGATGTATGTGATTTGATGTCCATACATGCCAAAGGTGGTTTCATGTACTTCATTACCTTTATTGATGATTATTCACAATATAGGTATGTATATCTATGACAGTTGGGAAAAAGAATTAACACACTTCGATCAGATCGAGGTAGTGAATACTTAATCTAAGAGTTTCTAAATTATCTAAAAGATAATGGGATAGTATCCATTCGGACTCCACCTTACATACCGCAACATAATGGTGTGGCAGAAAGGAGAAACCATACCTTGTTGGATATGGTGAGGTCAAGGATGGGCTTAACAGATTTGCCAAAATCCTTCTAAGGATATGCATTCAAGACTGTTGATTATGCGTTAAATAGAGTCCCTTCAAAATCAGTTGATGTTACTCCATATGAGATGTGGACAAATAAAAAACATTATCTTTCTTATATGACAATTTGGAGTTTTTTGACTTATATGAAGCGGATTCAATCAAATAAGTTAAAAGCTAGATTTGACAAGTGTCTGTTAATATGACATCCTAAAGAAACAATAAGATATCAATTCTACAATGTTTTGAAACAAAAGATATTTATTTCAAAGCATGTTGTCTTTTTAGAGAAAGAGTTTCTTTTAAAAGAAGACAATGGGAGCAAAATTGAACCTGTGGAAGTTCAAGATGCTCAAACAGATGCAGATTAATTGCCTAAACTCGAGACTATTGTTTATAATGATGAAACAATAGTTCAACATTCTAACACACAAGAAGTTCATAGGTCAAGTAGGATACGTCATATTCCAAAGAGAGGTGGATTTATCATAAGTGAACATAATGACGTATTACTCATAAAAGATGATAAGCCTACTACATATGAAGGAGTTCTAAAGAGTTCAAAATCTAACAAATGGCTTCAAGCTCTAAAATTAAAAATGGATTCCATGTATGAAAACGAAGTATAGACTTTGGTTGAACCACCAATAGGGATAAAACCAATAGGGTGCAAATGGGTTTTCAAGAAGAAAACTAGCATGCAGGGTAATGTAGTTACCTATAAAGCTAGTCTTATAGCTAAAGGCTACCATCAAAGACAAGGAATTGACTGTGATGAAATATTTAGCGTGGTAGCCACATTTAAATCCATTAGGATACTCCTAACTATTGTTGCTCATTATGATTACAAGATATGACAAATGGATTTGAAAACAAATTTCCTTAATGGAAACCTAATCGAGGATGTGTACATGTCACAACACGATGGTTTCATATCCAAAGATGGTGAAAAGGTATGCAAGCTTCAAATTTCCATTTATGGATTGAAGCAAGTATCAAGGAGTTAGAATATCTTATTTGATGAGACATTAAAAGAGTTTGGTTTCTCACAAAATTTGGATGAACCTTGTGTGTATAAGAAGGTTAGTGGGAGTGCAATTTTATTCCTTATATTGTATATAGATGACATACTACTAATAGGAAACGATGGCTTACGTTTACATTCAGTCAAGATTTGGTTGTCCAAGCATTTCTCTATAAAAGACCTTAGAGAAACTTAACTTTTGGGGATAAGAATCTATAGAGATAGATCTAAGAAGTTGCTTTGTCTACATACATAAATAAATGCTAAAAAGGTTTCAGATGGAGCAATCTAGAAGGGGTTATGTTCCCATGATGCATGGGATTACACTCTCAAAATCTATGTGTCCAAAGACACAAGATGAGAGGACTCGTATGAAGTTGATCCCCTATTCTTCAGCTATAGGATTAATCATGTATGCTAAGTTATTTACAAGACCTGATGTATCATAATTTGATTAGAGAAATAATTGGTAGAAATGATGTCAAAATAGAGAGAGTGTGCCCATTGATCAAAATATTGTTGATCCTCTGACTAAGTCAATTCCCAAAAAGAGATATGATTCTCACATACTTGCCTATGGTATTAGATACAAAGGCCATTGGCTTTAGTTCAAGTGGGAGGTTGTTAGACAAATGCTCTAAAGGCAATCACCTTTAGCACTTAATGTACAAATCTTTATGAATAATAAAAAAGCATTTTTGATAATTTGATTTTCATGTTCTTTATGAATTGATAATGATCTTAAATCGAATTAATGAAGTCCTTGATACATTACATAGCATGAAGGAAATCATGATAAGATCATGATAATGAGATTCCTATCATTTGTAATTACATTAGTGTCTAAATTATTCCTAGTCATAGAGTTAATGAGAAGGGACATTATTAATCCAGATAGACTAGCACATGTTATACTACTTGATTAAATTAAGCAGTAGATCTTAAAAGTTGTAAGCATGAGTTATTTAGAGTTAACGTATGGATGCTTACTAAGAGTAGTAACTATATTGGATAACCTACCATGAGATAATCATATGGATAATCTATTCTAGTTTTAGTGATATTCTTAGCATAACAATGGTACAAACATCTTTAGACTTGAGGTGCTCAAGGATATCTTAGATACTAATCCTGTACTTTGACTACATTCCTCGTTGCCTCTCAGAGGTTGTTTATAGGGTTGTGATTGGGTACAACTTGAGGTGCTTGAAGGTTATTGGGTAACCAATAAAGGATTCACCACTCTTGATAGGAGAACATGATATCCACGGTCTCTTGTCGAGGTTATTTCTGGGGAATCTCTAGCCATAGTAGAAATGTCATAAAGATAGTCTTTAACAACATATCCAATTAAGTAATGAGCCTCGAGGATAAGAACTAGCATCGCTTGGGCTAGATGTGACATAGTCAGTCTAGTAGGAGTTGACACTTTAATCGTACTCTGAATCAGGTGGGATATAGAATGGTAAAAGGATAAATTACGAGAACATTGTCTATGGAAGGGTTCGTAGTCACACCATTAACTTTTCCGTTAATTGGGGGTGATGATGTGTTGCTAGATACTGCTTGTGACTTGCTTGAAGTAAGTGTTAATTTAAACGGTCAACATAACTGAGAACCTAATGGGTCACACACATCGGAGATGCGAAGAATGAGTAAAATGGTTTTAGATGAGGATCTAAGATATGAGAGATGCATAACTAAGCTACAAAAGTGTGTTAGTTTGGGGTCATATCATTGTGAATCATATGACACATGTGAACCTTGGTTATTAGGTAAGATCACAAAATTACCTTTTAATAAGCAAGATGACAAAATTACCCTTTAAAGAGCGGGTGAATGTTTTCAAGCTAAATTAAGTGGTATTAAAAGCTAATCAATTCCCACTAACTCTCCATTGATGTTAGGGGTTAGAGGGAGGCCAAAGGGTGTCAAAGACACTCCATTTTTGTGCAAAAATTATAAGAAAATGAAGTGACTTTTTGTGAATTGTTCACCATCTTCTAAAATACTCTCTCAAAGAACACAAAGCTAACAATTTATGTTTGTTCTACCATTCTTCCTAAGAGGTTTCAGGATTTGCTCTTCATGTGGATATCATTAGAGATGTCCTCCTTTGGTCATTATGGTTTACGATAACCTGAAGAGGTGAAGACAATAAAGAACGAAGGAGATTGTAAGGTGAAGTAATTCACTTGTTAATATAGAAATCATGTATAATATATAGAATACACAAAAAGGGGGGTTGAATTGTGTAAAATCTTCAGAGATATTAATCTTTGGAAATTTCTTGAATTTCTTTACAAATTCAGATGATCAAAAAACAATTTACTTAAATCAATAAGTAATGCAATCGTAAAAATTATTATCTACTTTTCTAACAACAAGAAAATTAAAGAGATAAGGGTTAGAGAATAGACATTGCGATTTATAATGGTTCACCCTTAACTTTGTGCTACGTCCAGCCCTCAGAGTTTGTTTGAGATTTCACTATACTCTTCAATGTTACATGTATTCTTTCTACACTTGCAGAGCCTTTTTAGGTCTCTCTCATAAAGTATTCTTTATCTACTTTCTTAGCCTCTCTAGGCTCTAGTCTTTTTTTCACTTGGAAAGATATTGTTTGAGCTTCACGTTACAGATGTATTCGCTCTCTTTCTTTCACACTTGAGTGTAAATTTTCTCTAAGTATGTAAATCAGATTTTCTCGTATTATTTTTTTTGTTGTAAACGTTGTTTAGTTTTTGAATATAACTAGTATTTATAACCTAAGTCATCAATTGTCTTCTTAAGAAAACTGTTTCTGAATCTTCTAGAAATCGTTATTAGTTGAGTCCTATAACTAACTTTAACTAACTAACTAACTGACATTCTAGAATAGTTTTCATTTGCATCGTCTAGTATTATACTTCTTCTAGCATTGTACTTTCATCTTGTGTCACGCTTTCATCTTGTGTCGACCTTATATCTTCTTATGTTGACCTTCTGTATCTTCTTATGTTGACCTTTTTTTATCTTCTTATATTGACCGTGTATCTTCCTATGTTGATCGTGTTGAGTCTTAAGTATCGTCTTGGGTTTTACTATGCATCGTCTTAAGTTGATAATTTGTGTCACTTACATTTTTCTGCGCACTTAACAGACTTATCAAAACAATTCACACACTTCTAAGATTATTATTATTATTATTATTTGATTTTCATCAAAATTAATAGAAGTCAAGTCTTCTTGACTTAACAATCTCCCTCTTTTTAATGATAATAAATAATCATAATATTAGAAGATAAAATAATATTCAGATGAATAAACAAATAATATGTAGACGAATAACAATCAAAGCAATACATAAGATATGCATAAGATATAAAATGCTTTCTAATATTCTCCAGTTTTCTCCTCTTCTCCCCCTATTTGTTATTAATCAAAAAGATAATTCATCTTAGACGCTTCAAAATTTTACAATACATATGTTGAATATCAGTGTTGATTGTCTTGAGGTCTTGTTCAATATAAACACATAGAAGTGTTATTTTTTAATGAAGATCACCCACTGAATCACCCAGTTCATCAACCTTAGTATGAATTTCCTTAATATTTTTCGCTAAGGCTTCCTAAACTCCCTTCTTCTTGTGACTAGCTTAAGTCCAATTGATGAAATGTTTCAAGAACTTCGAATTAACAGTAGCATCTTGTGGTATTTCACTAAATGGATGAAGGTGTTTAACAACAGATGGTTGTCTATGTTGGACCCCGTTTCTGGAGCCCAACATTCAGAGTTACAAAACATGGGACAACTCATTTCTTATAACTTCGGAGAATATTTTGGGAAACTTAAAATTGGAATTTGAGTCCATCTTCTTCAGAACATTTGTTCCCCATTGTCTTAACTTTCTAAAGACACCAAAAACACTCAATTTGGTTCAGAAATAAAGAAGTTATGGCTAAAACACTTTCAGGCTAATACTAAACCAAGACTGAACACTACACCTACTTTCACTCCAGGAATTAAAAGTCTTTTGGCCTAAATTGAAAATTGATTCCTTTAGATAAATTGTATCTCCATGTCTATAGTTTGTTTAGAAACAAGAATCAACTCATTTGGATCTCTACAGATCGAGCTATCGCCAAAATACTGAAGCATGTTTAGAAAAATACCCAACTCATACTCTTTTAACCGATCCTCTCACTTTGATTCAATCCATCTTTTTTAATTTAATATAAAAAACTACAAATTTTTATGGAGAGGTAGAGAAATGTCTTAGAAATCTACACTTTAAAAATTAAGTCAATCAGAGGTCAAACAAAAAAGTTATAAGCAAAAGAGTGAAGAGTATTCAGGTGAGCCAATGAGCCGTGTCGCGATCGCGAGTCGGCTTACAAAACAAGTCGAGTCGCGATCGCGATGGCTTTCGACAATGAGTCGTGTCGCGATCGCGACGGTTCGCAGTCGCAAAGCCGCCTGCTCCTCTCTACTTCTGACATCCCAACTTCTAAATTTCATATCTTTTGACCCAGAACTCAAATTTTACAAATTTGGTTCCAAAAGAAAGCTAAAAGAAATATCTACAACTTTTATGAAGAACTTAAAAGCAATTTCTACCTCTATAAGGGTCAAAATTCCACATCAATGTGGCTGTCTAAATATTTCATCCTAAACAGCATCTCAAACTTTTAAAAATCATAACTTTCTACTCCAATGTCCACAAATTTCATACTATATACCATTGGAAAGTTAAAAAGATAAGCTACAACTTTTAGGAAGACAACTTTGGCTAATTCTATCTACATTAATACACTTTTTCCTTTGAATTTTCTGAACACCATTCCTACACCTAGGAAGGCTTGCTAAACACAATTTTCTTTCATATTCACCCACTACCAAGTACCTTTCGGTACTCTTGAGCTTCACCTCAAACAATTCATCCCATACACCTTTCCAATCTCTAACATGCTGTTCAAAGACAAACAACCAATTGCAAACTCAACAAGGAAGAATATGCGCATACACATTCCTCTTCCACA
>JANVCQ010000004.1:12724246-12740131 GCA_025531925.1 Erythroxylum plowmanianum
TTAATTCCACATTAATACTACCAACTACCCATCTTTCCAACATTAATTCTAACTAATAAATAATTAAACACATAATCCAGCATGAATAAATCATTAAACAAATAATAATTAAAAATACAAAGCAAATCAGGGTCCAACAATTACATATCAATATTGGTGTTTAACAACACATCATGATCTCCCAAAATTTAGGAATGCCAAAGTAGTTTTGACTAATCTTTCTGTACATGATTTTTCTGTATAATTCAATCATTTCATCATATAATGCTCTGATTAGACAGGCATGTAATTAATATTTACTCTTTTTGAGTCCACTCATATTAGTTCTACAACATTAACTATTAATTCAATTGATGAAATTTGTAAATTATTTGCAAAGCATCATTCCACCTTAGCCAAGGATTTCCTGAATCAATAATAATTGAGAATAATGGAACATTATTCCTAACTATCTCCATATAGTTTATGCTATATCAAATGACTATCGATTGAATAACCTATTATTAGAATAAGCTATAAGTAGTATCAAAACATAGTAATTCTTATACAAGATAACTTTGAAGACCTCAGTTAAAGAATCTCTTATACAACTTGAAATATAATTACATAACCAAACAAAAGTTGTCGCCACAAAACTAAAGATGAAAATTTTAGTTTATACACTATAACTAATTGATTAGTTATAATTTAATGACATAATTGTTTAAAGACATTCTTTTATCTTTTTTATATTTTATATATATTCAAATGTGCATGATAAAGTTCATGAGATTAAAGTAAATTGCAAATAAAATTATATGAGATCATAATTATAAAATTCACATTATATTTATGTAATATTCGTAAATTGTTTCTATTCAATGGTCTACTTAGAGTGGATATTAATAGAGCATAAAAAGACTAACATGTCTTTTATTATAGAGGAAGTAGTCAATCTTATAAACTAAATTGTAAAGATATGTAAAAAAACATGTGGGTTCTTGTTAGAGAACAATTTCATTGAATTGACACCATATGAGAATTTCATTTGGAACATTACTTATTGTCTATGTAAATTTTGATTGTGATGATTATGTAAGTAATCCTTTAATATAAGATCTCCAAAGTATCTTGTATAGAGATTATTATATTTTGATACTACTTATGATATATTTTAGTCAAAGATAGCTCAATTGATAGTCACTGAATATAGTACGAACTATATAGAGAGAGTTGAGTTATTAGTATATAATTCATCACCCTAAAGTAATTAGGAAGAATGTTCCATTAATCTCGGTTAATATTAATTTAGAAAAATCTTCGACGAAGATGCAATGACATTTTGAGAATAGTTTTGAAATGTTTTTAATGGAATCATAGTTTTTAAATATCATTAATAAAATTAATTACTACCAGTAAAAAAATTGACATGATTAGACTATAAATAGGTAGACATAAATTTCATACCTTTTGCTTAATTAGAATATTATGTGACGAAATACTTGAATTGTATGAAAAACTATATGATTTAGGATTATAATTTATATCCACTTCCAATATATTTAGGAATATACTAGGTCACACAAAAAAACGAGTTAAAGAGAGAAAGAGTGTTTTAATAAAGTTGACCTTAATTATAAAGTTCAAGAAATTTTATGATTAAATATAAGATATTTAATAAATAAGGACCAATTTGAGATATCAGATCTTATATGAACCAAATTAATATTTAATTAAAATTAAATTAATTATAATTCCAATCAAAATTTAATTGAAATTAGAATTTTATTTCACTTAAATTACTAAAAGGTCCAAATCTTATTATAAATAAGCTTAGGCTCTGAAGAAGCTAGCACTTCTTGTCTAAACTTTTCTATAATAGTTATAGAGTTCTCTTAACATGTTTTATGAATTCTATCAGAGGTCAGACCTGACTATGGTAATATTATGAATATTGTACTGGTATCGATACTGGTACTAGATTTGATTTTAGTATGATACTGTACTAATACAGGTCAATATGGGTATCATTTTGGGTAATTTTTTAAAATTATAAATAATTCCTAAATTTTGTTAAGTTACAAAATAGTCCCTTAATATATTGTGCTATATAACTAATAATTTCATATCAAACATGTCTTCAAAAATTATAAAAATAGAAATTTGAAATAATCTTCCAAGTCATTCAAATTCATTGCATCAAATGACATGTCAATACTTTCTCATTCAAGATTATCTTCCAAGTCACTCTCATTTATCAAACTCGGTCGTTAAAAGCCCAATTCGACAAAAGATCGATTTGGTCAAGGCAAATTGGATCTACATAATTACTTATTCTATTAAAAATCATAGTAAAAATAAATATAAATAAATTATTAAGAAATTATATTCAACTTTAAAATGATAACAAGGTTCCTTTTTCCAAGCTTTAAATTTTATCAAATAAAGAATAAGTCATTCAATCTCTTATGTTCCAATACATTCCTTTTCTTGGAATGGATGAATTTAAATATGCCACTATTCCTTTCACACCTTATTGCACTCACATATTGACTTATAATTTAAATTACAAACCTTTGTAATTGTATAACTCCACTTCCAAATAGGTTGGTGACAAAAGTAAAAACTACGTACTTGGATTAAGTTTATCTCTTTGAAGAATAGTAATAAACATCCAAAAATCACCAGAAGCATCTTTATAAATCTCTATTTGTGAGCTTAAGAAATCTTGCATCATCTCATGGGAAACAATAGTTGCAATGGTTAATAACATTCCCCTATTAACTTCAACTTTCTTTACAAAACTTGGTCTAAAATAGACATTATAATTCAAAAACACCCTTGCTGCAATGAAGAGTAAAGTTACTTTTCTTATCTCTCATTGATAATTGTAAGATAATATGTGTACAAATAAGACCTATTTTTCATATTGACCATGATTGCTTCCTCCCCTCTCCATGCCATCATAAAAATAAACCATTGTGGTTTTCTCATCATTATCAACAGACAAAGTACTCTCATGAAAGGCTCACAAACTCGGATGAAAAATTGATATTGGGATGAAAATTTATGATCTTCAAGTATAATTCTAGAAATCTCCAATCTAGCATTAGACCTGGGATGTTAAGATACAGTTTATTTATTACTTGTAGACATTTACGTCAACTCTTTTTTTTTACTGAAGTAAAAATAAATTAGTTGCATATCTTGTAATAGTTGGATGACACAAATTTCTACCATTTGTGAATTCCTTTCTTATTAAATTTAGGATCCATACACAATTATAAATGAACTTAGTCACCTTATTTGCTTTATGTACAATCTCATAAATAATAGGAAAATATCTAGCATCTCTTATATTTTCCAACATATGCTCAATATAATGTGCAATACAAGGAGTCCAATAAAAAGAATTATATTTGCCTTACAATCTTCTTCCAGCTTCGTTATAAGTAGAATCATTGTTAGTAATAAACTGAACAATATTTTTTGGCCCAACTTCATTCACAACTTCATCAAATATCTAAAATCAAGTATCAACATTCCTAACAAGGCCAAATTCTTCAATAGACTTCAAAAACATTATCCCCTTAGTAGAATAAACCAATAAATTAATAATAGGTTTTTGTCTTCTATTTGTCCAACCATCACACATGATTGAATACCCATAAGCCTAAGTCTTTCTTCTTCCGTCCAAATGTTCTTTTATGTAATAAACAAAACTACTTAGAAGTTTACCTCTGTAGTCATCAGTTGAAGGAGCTTTTTATCTTAAACTGTAAGATGCAGTAGTATCTACCATAGGCTAATAATAATAAGACTAGACAACATTGAATGTTATAATTGAATCATACCACCATTTAGCCATTGCCATGTCTACATTATGAGTTACTTCTTTAGAACGTAAGGCATTATAAATTGAAGGTTGAGCTCCAAGAGTTGTGCATGGTGCATCAAAATTAGACGTATGTCTTCTTCTTTTCCTAATATCAAGTGTGACATTCCCTTCTTATTGGGTAAGAATACTACCACCTTTAACATTCCTACTATCATCTTAACCATTAACAAAAGAAATTTCACTACCAATTTTGTAGTTCAATATTTGCCTTCTATCATTCTCATACTGATACTCTTCAAGCAAACTCTCCATTTGTCATTTCACATCATATCTCACTTTTTCATAAGGCTCCACGTCAATTTTGACTCCCAAGCTAAATGTTGCTTTAATTTGGTGATTTCTTCACCTTTCAATTGCTGATTATAATACAAACAAATGATATGGTTCTTTATTCCAATAACCAATCTAGCATAAGCCTAAGCTGGATTACTAAATCTTCCTAGAGTGGCTGAATTATTAGGAGCACTTAAACTTCCTTCCATTTACCTATAAAAATAAATGAAATTTACCAACTTTATATCAAAATAAAGTTGTGTAAAAAAATAAAGAAATAAATAAATAATAGTTTCCCAATAACTCATGTTTCTTTTCCCAAACATCATATATATATATATATATATATTGATTATTGTACTTTCACAACTATAACTCATTTTGTTTGATTAGATCATTCAAACATAAGGTCACAACTATAAACTATTTTGTGTAATTATATAACTCAAAAATAAACTCACAATTATAAACTATTTTGTGTGATTATATAATTCAATCATAAACTCACAAATCACAACTATAACTCATTTTTGTGTTATTACATAATTCAACTATAAACTCGCATCTATAATTCAACTTATGTAATCACATAATTAAACCATAAAGTTACAAATATAACTCATTTTATGTGATTATATAATTTAAACATAAACTTAAAACTATAACCTATTTCGTATAATTATATGATTCAACCATAAACTCTTAACAATAACCTATTTTGTATGGTTATTGATTAGTTGATTAAATAATCCAATCACATACATAAATAAACTATAAATCATTTTATATAATTACTAATCATATAATTCAACCATAAATTAACTAATTCGTTTTGATGATTTCAAAATTCAATTTATAATATATAACTTAATTTCTAATAAAGTCTAACCTTTTAATCAAATTTCAATGTATCTTAATCTCAAATTTTAGACAAAGACAACCTTAAATTCATAATCAAACTCCAAATTTCAGACAACAAATGAATAATCTCAAAGTCATAATCTAATTCAAAATTTCAATTTCCAATCATAATAGAAACACAACCAATTCCAATTTCAAAGCAATACTTTGTTAATTTTTATGAAAGAAGCAAGTTCAAACTTTTATAATCACAATTCATAAGCCACACGCCACATGTCCACAAAACCATAACTTAAGCAATCACATTATTAATTTATCAATTATCAAACACAATTTTGGAGGATTTTTCCTACAAAATGCAACCTTGGCTTTATCTTTATCACAGGCATAATATTCACAGCACTAGAATTTTATAACACAACACAACACGAGGCCACAATAGATGCTGATGTGATGCGATGGTGGAGAACCAGAGGTGGAGTCTGGAGAACAATCCATAATGGGGTGAGGTGTGCGTGCGATGTAAGACAATGATTAAGATTGCTACAGGTTATGATGAGTGTTGGGAGACTCAAGATTATGACAGGCTACAACTTATGATGGGAATTGGGACTCAAGGCAGTGACAAGTTAGAGATTAGTAGTGACAAGGGTTAGAGATTAGTAGCAACAAGGGTTATTGGGTATAGTGACAAACAAAGAAACAATAAGGTGACAGACTAGAGGAGAGTGAAGCTGGAGGGATAAAGGTGAGGGATTAACATTAAAGAGGCGGCAGGGAAGCAGAAGAACACTAGGGTTTTTCTTTTTACATTTTAGTCTTTATATTTTTTAGTTTTCATGAAACAAACCAATATTTGGTTAGTATTTTAAATATTAGTCGATACTAGTCAATACAAAAAAAAAGGACAGTATAAGTCAATACCATTAGTTGGTACAGTATTGATAAATATTGTACCTTTTTTGGCCAACTTGTTACGAGATCCATAACATTAGAATACGGTAATTAAAATGAGTCAGTTTTAAAACAATTCAAGGGATATGACAACAAAAGGATGATGCTTCACAATAAGGTAAAAATTATGATTCATACTTTATTTTATTTTATTTTATAATCATGTTATAGAATTTTAAAGTGATCTTGGATTTTGAAAATTCATATAAAAACGTTTCATCATTATTTTGCTGCTTGTGGGATCGAATCTCGCCTTGATTTTCTAATAGTACCATTAGAGCCATCATTAATTTTAAAACATGATTACTTTTGTTTGATTGTTATTGATTAAAATTTTAGAATGGAATTAAAACCTTAATTAGGGTTAAAAGCTAACTCATATTAAGTTTGAGAAACTAAAAAACAATAAGCCACACGTGAAATCTAAAAGATTTAAACATCTTGAAATTCCAAAATATGAAAATCCTAAGACTAGTTCATAACTTACCTATAAGAACATTAAGATTTGGGTTTACGAAACCTATAATATTGTATAATTTAATAGAATTTGACTTTTAACATGATGTTTTCTCCATCTTCTCTTTATCATCGTTATCGCTATTTTTTCCTCCCATCAATTGTTTTTTAGTTTCCTCCTATTTACCATGTCATCCTTATTATCTAGTAATCTTCTTACTTTTAGCTATTTATTCCTGCACTATTCCCCTTTTCTCTCAAGTGGTTTCTCCTCTCTAGTTAGTTCAAATATCCTCTTTTCCTTTTCCGGCAATTTCTCTATTCCCTTATTATGATTTTTTATTACTCTTTATATTCACCTTTAGCTTCTCTATAACTTTGGATAGGTCAACCTTGGTTCTCAGATCTAACCCATTCGATTTTCTTCCCACCTTTATTTTTTACTGATTTATTAACAATATTCTAAACTTTTTCTCTTTTATTTTTTTTGCTAATTTTACAAGTGTATCCCAACACCAACTGGAGCTCCTTCCTCTTCAAGACTCCATTTCGTTTTCACCTCTCAACTCTAGCATGACTCATCCCCTCTCCAGCCTGCTTACTCTCACCTAGAAAAAGACAACAACAAAAATCCTTCCACACTTAAGGAGCTTGGCCCTTTTAAAGCTCCTTCAGGAAGAATTCAAAATCACATTCTGAGTGATTTTGCTAGAGCCACTTCCTTATCATTTTCCCCCATTTAGTTAATTATAGCGCCTTCATTGAATGTACTATAGGTAGGAGTGGTTAAATGGAAATCTTCTCTTATTGGTTTCTTAAGAAAATACTTGCTTATTCTCCTCTACAACTTTGGCATATAAGAGCTAGAATTCTTATGGTTTGCAGGAGGTTCTAATTTTGAAAGATGATCACTTTATCTTCAATTTTGGCTGACAACATTAAACTTAAACAATCGTAGACAATAGGCCATTGTGATTTAGGGGCATACCTATCCTCCTCCAAAAATGGCAATCAGGTGTAGTTTCTTTAGACCTTAAGAGTAGGAGAAATCTCTCTAGATCAATTTACATAATGTTTCTTTAAAGTATTAGAACACTAAAGGTTTGAGCTACATTATGAGCTATATTGGCAAACCAATAGTCATGGATGAAGTCAGAACCACGCTCAAGAGAATAAGTTATGCTAGGATATATGTATTGGTGGAATTAAGTCAATTCCTTACTAAATCAATTCCAATCATAAGACTAAATAGAGTGGAGATATGTATAAGACTTTATATTTGTATCATATTAATGGAAACCTTAATTCTCCAACTTAGTTAAGGTATGAAAACTTGTAGATAGAAGAATTATAAATAGAGAATATAATGAACTTGTAAGTAATGATAAAGAGCTTGCTAAAGCTATAAACATTTCTACTGCTTCAATAGTAATAAAAGGTGAAAATATAGAACAAGATGGCCCTAATAGTGAGCTAGATAAGAGTTATGAGTTAGATTTGTTACATAAGATCCAACTATTGGTGTATGTTAGTGAATGATAAATATGTAAGATTCAATTAAGTTAAATCTAATAGAAAATTTTTAAAGCCATGAAAAGGAGGATGATGGCATATGCTTGGCCCAAGTCTCTAAACTTATGGAATAGATGAAGTCTAGTGAAAATAGGTCCTCTACTAGCTTATGGAACAGATGAAGTCTAGTGAAAATAGGTCCTCTACTAGAGATCTTGCAACGATTAGTGGTCAGGAATTCACTCTAATTACTAGGAGGAAGTTAGATAGAGAGGCCAAGGGCTCTTGCTCTAAATCATCTAGAAAATGAATTTCTTACTAAAATATCATAAGGATTAATAGCCCTCCAAAAAAAATATTACTTAGAGATCATATTTAGATAATAAGACCTTTTTTGTTAGGTCTAAACTTAGTGATAAAGGTTTGGAACAAGTATTTTTCTTGAGGAATGATTGGGTGCATCCTCTCTAATCACATAGCTTATTACTATGGGAGAATTATGGTGATCTATGATCCTCAAAAGTTGAAAGTGATGAGCTCAATTATCACAAGCCAATTAATTCACCTAGAGTTATTTCTTTTATAGTTCAAGTTAACAATTTATGTTTCCTTCATTTATTCTTCAAAACCTTTTTAAAAAATATTATATATTAAATTGCTACATATATAAATAACATAGTTAAAGACTCCTATTACCACTATATATATATATATATATATATATATATATATATATATCAGGGTGTTTAGACTACTTAACTACTAATAGGAGTCTTTAACTGTGTTCTAAGCCTAACAGAAGTTTAAGGGAATTTTTACACTAGAAACCTATCAGATGAGTTGGCTAACATATATATATATATATATAGGGTGTTTGAACTCCTTAACTAGTAATAGGAGACTTTAACTATGTTCTAAGCCTAATAGAAGTTGAAGGGAATTTTTACACTAGAAACCTATCAGATGAGCTGGCTAAGTGTGCTTTAAACATTGAGCTAACTTATTCAAAAATTGAAGGTATTTTATTTAATTAGAGAAATAAACAACAAAATGTTTGGTTCCAAAGGAAAAAACTAGACAAGGTCATGGGGAACTCGAATTGGCTTTCCTATTTCCCTAATTGCAAGGCGGTCTTTGGTAACCTTTGCTTTTATGAACACTCACCAATCTACATCAAAAACTTAGAACTAGGTATATATGAAACATCATTCTACTTTTAAATTTAATAAATACTTAGTTTTGGATGAAGGTTTTAAGGAGGAAATAAAGAAGCGATTTGAGGTGAATGTGCATGGCACTCCTTCATTCATTTGTAAGGAGAAGCTCAAAATAATGAAACATAAACTTAAGCTACTGAATCTGACCATATTATCAAACATTAATGCCTTAGTGCAAGACATTTTTGACAAAGTCCAAAGCATACAATAGTGGTTATATATTTATCCCTCTAATATGATTCTTCAAAGTAAAGAGAAAGAAGATCTATTTACTTATACTAAGGCAGTGGAGGTCAAATTCTCTCTACTAAAGCAAAAATTAAGAATATAATGGCTAAGGGATAGAAATAGTAATAAAGCATGTTTTCACAAATCTATTCAGGCTATGAAGAATTAGAATATAATTACTTCCCTATGATTGGAAGATGGTACAATAGTCTTCTCCTAAGAGGATATTGTAAAGGTAGACTTTGATTACTTCACTAGTTCCTTAAATGCCAAGGATGATTCAGCTTCTTCTACATCTCTCCTTAGCTCCTTCATTATGGACAAATTACCATAGCATAGTTCGTTATCTCTAGTTCTTCCCTTCACCAGAAGTGATGTTGAAACAAAAGCTTTTTAATATTAAACCTAATAAAACCCTAGGTCTTGATAGTGTAATGGAATTTTAAAAAAATCGTGGCACTTGATCAAGGACATTGTTACAAATTTTATCCTATGCTTCTTCACCCAGTGTGAGTTTAGTAAGACATTTATATTTTTATTCCAAAGATCCATAATCCTTCATCATTAAGAGATTCTAGTTTCGACAACTTCATTTGTAAGGTCATCTTAAAACTTCATTCATTTAGGTTAAAGAATGCTATAAAACCTCTTATTAATAAATCTCATGCTGCTAATATTAAGGATAAGGATATTAGTAATAATATCTTCTTGCGCATGACCTTTGTAAGAACTACGAAAGTAAGAATTCTCCTATATCTTTTGCCACAATTTTGAATGTAATAAAATCTTTGATTCTTTAAGTTGGAGCTTTGTTACAAATTCCATGCAAGCTTTTGGATTTCCAACTAAATTGTGAGGATGGATTCAATAATGCCTCACAACCCTAGCATATAGCATATTAGTGAATGGAAAGCCAACACCAATTTTCAAAGGGGCACAGGGTATTAGGAAAAGGGTTCCCCTCTCCTCTTATTTTTTTCTCTAGGAATTGAGGTCTTTTCTAGACTCATCAAGCATTCTATTAGCCTTTAGCATACTTTTGAATATCAAAAAAATTTAAAATGGTAGGCATTCATAGTCTAACGTTTGCAGTTGATTTGCTTCTATTCTTGAGGGCAGATGACCATTCACTATAGGCTCTAACTAATTCTTTAAAGATATTCAAGCCTATGAATAAATAAAAAAGTTGCTTCTTCATTTTAACTCCCGCTCATTTGTTAAATTGATTCTCTTTAGTTTCTAGCTTAAAGGAGAAACAATCTCTATTTACCTACTTGGAAATTCCAATATCCCATAAAAGTCCTACATTTACGATTTTTTCATTTGATTACAAAGGTTAAAAAAGGATTGATAATTAGTGTAATAAGTCACTGTCACTTACGAGTAGGCTTTAACTCACTAATCAAATGGTAAATTCTCTTCATTACTTTCCTTGCTTCATTAATCAAGACTATAAAAAAGTGTCTTAGAAGTTTTCTATGGGCAACTTCATCTAATTTTTCATATATAACCAAAGTGGCTTGAAAAGTTATTTGTCTTCTTAAAAGAGAAAAGGGACTTAGATCACTCCCTTAAAGCTTACAAACAAAATTTTGTTAAACGTATTTAGAGACTGCGTATATATGGATGTCTTATAAAGTTAAAAAAGATTCCCCTTGGACAATGCAAAATATATTCAAACTTAGGAATTAAGTTTGGCCTTAGTTTAGAACTAAGTTTCTTGATGGTTTTAAAAAAGTTTTTTGATCGAATAATTGGAGTCTTATAAATGCATTAATGGATAATATCTCCCTCTTCAATTCAAGGATAAAAATCTTAGTTAGAACTAGATTACATAGGTTACTACACAAATTGTTGGGCAAATAAGTTAACAGAGATAAAACTTATTAAGTTGCTAATCAACCAAAAATCTTTTCCAATGGATCATATAAGGAAATGTTTGGAACTAAAGCTCCTAAAATGCCTGATCGATTGATTTGTTTTTCTCAAGCAATTCCTAGAAGTATTCCATACTATGGTTAGAAATTCATGGTAAATTATCAATAAAGGACTGAATGTAGAATATGGTTGGTAGATAATAAATGCCTCCTTTGCTCTCTAGTTATGGAAACTTTAGATCATATCTTTTTTCAATGCCAATTCTCTACTCATTTATAGAATCGAGTCCTCTTCTTACTCCATATCCCTTGTCCTACTTCTTTTTAGGGAGATATTCTATATTGGATAATGTAAAGGCCATGGAATAATAGTCGAGGATTTTTAACCCTAAGGCTATTCCTACGGAGCTTGAAATGTCTAATTTACAGGGAACAGAACAATCATATGTTTATGGGCACTAACAAACCCAAAGAGCTCAATTTTAGTGAGAACCTCAAAGGAGTATATGATTATAGCTCCATTACTACTAGGAACTCATGGACCAAAAAAACTTTATGTGAACATTTTTGTAGGTGATAAAGGAGATGCCATAAGATTAAAAAAAGATTCCTTAATGTTATAAGAGAACACAAATTCTCCAATATTCCTGACTCTTATTTTCTATAAACTCCATTTGCTAACTATCTATATTATATGAGGGATAATCAATATTGTAATAACCGCAAGTACACAATGTAGCTGTTGCCAGTACTAACAAGTAGAGGTAAATCCTAGAAAGACTATGAATACTAATACTTACCTTCCCTTATTATCTATCTTAGGGATTCATTTTGGATTTTTAATGAAAAGAAACTAAAACTAAGGTAATTAGTATCTAGGTTTCAAATCACCCTAAACCTTTAACAGATTGACCTTTTATCATATAATTGTTTTGATGATTTATTAGACCGTGAAGACTCCTATGGTATGTTAATAGTTGACCTTGAGTCTACTAATAACTAATCCTAAGGTTTCTAACTGAATTACTTAGGTTAAATCTTATAAGACTGTGTTACCATTTTATGAATCCTCTAGTAGGTTTGTCCCTAATCCGGAAGATTTATGTCATCCTATCTCTAAGGTTGTAATCAACTCTTTCCAATTACCATGGATCTATTCAAACCTAGGATTTCTCAATTGCTATGTATGAAATCACATTATGGTCTAATGTTTCAAAACACTAGAACATAAATAAAACAACTAATTGGATCACAACAAATAAATCAATCAATTGCATTAATAGAAAAATCAACACATGTTAAGGTATCAAAATATGGTTCTTCTATCCTAAATACTAAATGGGCATTTAGTTATACATAATTGAACACGAAATCAAACATACATTGAAAGAAAAATAAATAGAAAACAACGGGTTTATAATTTTAAATCTCTTTGATTGTCTTCTATCTAGTATTCTTATGATGTAGAGGTTTAATCTTGTATTCCGATGGAACTTTTGATGATTTCTTTGTGTTTTATGCTTCTTTAGGCCAAATTTGTCCCTTTTGTCCATGTCTAAAAATCACCTCCTAAAGTCTCCTCCCTTCTTTAACCACCAAAAATGTCTTTTTATATTAAAAACTAGGGTTTTTTTACTTACATGGTCTGTTAGATGACTGTGTATTAGACCATGTATGTCCAAAACTCGAAAAATCATAAAAGTACAAGGTTGTGTAGAAGTGCACTACTAGATGCATAGCCTTGCATTCCTTCAGGTTTTTAAACTTTATATATTCATATTTAGGTCACTATGTCTTCATAAAAATTGTAGCTCCTTCTCAGCTTTCCAACGAATCCTTTTTTTCTTAAAACAAAGCCATGTAGTTAAAGTTATGAGCCAAAAACCAAGGGAAGATCAAATTGGGCCAAGAAATACTTCGTATCTAATTCTCAGCATTTTTAGCGGCTCAAAACAACACTTTTGGGCCTTGAGTTGTGCATAGAAATTATGGCCCAGGATACTTTGTTGAATTTAAGCTTTTGAATAACCTCATTTGGATCTCAAAAGCCTCACATATGTCCATGTAACGCTCTAATGGTTAGGCTACCAATTCTAGAGAAATAAGTTTTATTTTGAACAAACAGCTTTTGGGCCAAACGAATTCGAACAACTACGAATATGTGCTTCTTGAAAATCTTAAGATGTATCTTGAGATTTCCTTTAATTATTCTCTAAAGATGACATTTAGGTTTGGACTCTCCATCTATGTTAAAAACTATGCATAACTTTTGTGCATCAAATCTTCACTTTAAGTCGTATTTTCATCCGAATTCTTCTCCTTTAAGTCTGTGAAGGCAATTATAATCTATGAAAGCACTTGGAGTGAATTAAGTATCAAATATAGGATAAAAATATAAAATATCAAGCAAAATACATCAAACATATATGTAAAAACATAGTCTAATATCCATTTATCAATGAGTTGAGCCAAATGCAAAAAAGTATAAATCTAACTAGATTCAGGGAAGGAAAACACTCACTATTTTTAGGACAGACTCTTGGGATGATCTTATGCCTCTAGCCTCTCACCTTCAACATAGTGCTCCACTTAGAAGACATAGTTAAATGTTGTTAAGGTTCTCTAAATAAACATACAAAGTGAAATTCAAAAGGAACAAAAGAATAGCATGCATGTTTCCTAGCTTCGCTAATATGCAAGAAGAAATCATTGGTGAACACTAGCTGGATGTAGGTTTTGGAGTGAGCCTTCCACTTATTTTGGGAATTGAAGCATAATGTCCTATATGTAATTATAACATGTCATAATGTGTGGGGATACATTTGTTAACCTATTTTCTAATTTACTCCTAAATTTCCTGATCATATAGTATATAGGTGTGCTTTGTATTTGTAGCCAAAACATAGACACCATTTAGGGGCTTAGTGTTGGACCCCAAATTTATTTATTTATTTATTTTATAATTTAGTCCATTAATTTAGCAAGCATGAATAGAAATTAGAATTTTTAAATAGAAATGTTAGAATTAAGCTAGAGTATAATAGGCATAATAGACTAAAGGAGTAAGTAGGCATTACATTAAATGTGGAAGGGTAAATTTGGAACGACACAAAAAGTGGTCTTGAATAAGAGAGAAAAGGGGAAAAAACGTGGAAATAAGAGAGAAAATGTGGAAACTAGGAAAGAAGGAAGAAGGAAAATGTGGAGAAGGAAAAGGAAGAAGAAGGAAGAGGAATCAACTTGTTTTAGGTAATCTCCGTCATGTTTTCTTCTCGCTTGGGTAGAAAAAGAATGAGAGAAATGAGTTTTGTGTTGGAAATAAAGGGAGAAAGAAGAGAACCAAGAAACCCAATTTGATCTTCATGGGTTTTTAAACTAGGTCTTAGTTTTTCTAACCTAGATAGACTATGGGTAGATTAAGCCTCAACTCAATTTTTATTTATTTTATATTTTTGGATTATTGAAGCTTGATGGATTTTTATTGGAATATTGGTTTGAATGAAAAGTGGTTTGGTTTAAGAATCCAAGAAAATTCCATACAAGAGCAAGAGGAAAGACAAACTTGAGTTTGGATTTACAAGCAAATTAGGTAGGTAATATGTTTATAGTTATTGTGGAAGATGTGCTAATTTTTCTTACTTGTGTATTCGTGCTAAATTTGTTTGATTTGAATCATTGCAATTGTTAGAAAATGCTATAAGATGTATTATCATGGTATGTCTTGAAAGATGTTACAACATTTTGCATAATCAAAGGCGGAAAAAAACATAAGAAGCATGAAAGTATGAACATGTGATGAAATAAATTGAGCATAAAAGTTTGTGTGTGTATGGGCAAGAGATACTATTTCATTCGTCATATGTACGTTGACTTAAAGCCTTCTCTTGGCTGCCCGCTTGTGGCATATGAGCTCATAAGAAATGGACCCATTTAGTTTATGGTGTAAACATCAGTTTTTCCATTTCGATCCATGGGACTCTCAAGCCATTATGTTTGTGCGTTTCATTTTGATTTGTTGAGTATGATATGTAATTGAGTGTTATCTTTTGATGGTTAAATATATATGATATGTTTTATGTGATAACATACTTAATTATGAATCTTTGAGATAGAATTGTTGATGATTTAATTGCTCGATTAAAATTATATATATATATATATTGTAGCACCCCCTTACCGTAGAGTATCCACCGGGACACCTATAAGTCATCCCGGTACATATCCTATGATAAGAGCGAACTACCGACAACAACTTTAAACTCCACATGGCATCACAATAATAAAACATTAATAAGGAATTGGAAACTTTTTAAAACCCAACTGTGGTCCATTACGTTTCATCAAACTCATTCATTCACTTACTATAAGTTTCATCAGTCTATACAATCTTCCAACCACTTTCCACAAAGTACTATACAATAAGACAAAAGAACAGTCTAACTAGCAGTCTCCAAAAGAAATGCCAAGCTGACCGACCTCTGAGCCATAGCCTCACTTGCCAATCCGATGTACGCGGCCTAATAGTCCCTCAGGAGCTATCAGTCTAATCTCGATTCTGAAAAATAGATTGCAATTTTGGATGAGTTTGCGAACTCAATGAGAAACCATCATCGATGGTTCTCCCAATTCA
>JANVCQ010000004.1:12785434-12800754 GCA_025531925.1 Erythroxylum plowmanianum
GCCCTCCTTGAAAGCCTTAACCTTTAACTTCTTAAGTGATCTACCCAAAATGCCCTTACATCATCTTATTCTTTTTAATACCCAAAAACATACTCCAATCTAATGTAAACTTAATCCCTCATTTAAAATCCATTAACTAAGCACTAAAAACCTCAAATTAATTTCTAAAGGGATTTAGGCAAACTAAACCTCAAAACAAATAATTTAAACATACTTAACTACTAAGAAAAAGGAATCGGGACCCAACAAGCCCTTTGGCACGTCGCTAGGCACCAACAGTGGGAAAAACAGCCGTTGGCATAGTAGTTGGACATCTATGTTGGGAAAAATAGCCCATTGGCACAGCCGTTGGACACCTTCAATGGCCAAAATAGCCCGCTGGCACGATCGCTGGAAACCTTCGGTGGCCTAAACAGCACGTTGGCACGGTCGCTAGGCATATTCGGTGCGAAAAATAGCCCGTTGGCATAGTCATTGGGCATTTTCTGAAACACAACCCGTTGGCACAGTCGTTGGGCACTTTTGGTAGCTGAAATAGGCAGTTGTCACGATCATTGGACACCTTCGATGGGAAAAACAACCCGCTGGCACGGTCAGTGGGCACCTTCAGTGACCAAAACAACCCGTTGGCACCGTCGCTGAGCATCTTTGGTGAGAAAAACAACCCCTTGGTATGATTACTGGGCACCTTCGATGGTCGAAAAAACTCGTTGACATGATCACTAGGCATCTTCGGTGGAAAAAACAGCCCGTTGGCACAATCGCTGGACACCTTCGGTGGCTAAAACAACCCATAGGTACGGTCGCTGGGCACTTTTGTTGGTCAAAAAAGCTCGTTGAAATGATCGTTAGACAACTTTGATGGTCAAAATAGCCCGTTGGTGCGGTCACTAAACATCATGGGTGGCCGAAATAGCTCGTTGGCATGGTCACTGAACGCCTTTGATGGTCAACACAGCCAATTGGCATGGTTGTTGGGCACCTTCGGTGGTTGAAAAAGCCCGTTGACACAGTCGCTAGACACCTTCGATGGTCAAAATAACCCATTAGCACGATCGATGTCACCTTCGGTGATTGAAAAAGACCGTTGGCACGATTGCTGGGCACATTTGGTGTAAAAAAAACCTGTTGGCACCATCGCTGGACACCTTCGATGGCCAAAACAGCCCACTAGTATGATCACTAGGCACACAGTCGAAGGGCATCTTCAATGGGAAAAACAACCCGTTCGTATAGTTGCTGGACACCTTCGGTGGTCGAAATAGACCGTTGGCACTGTCGCTGGATACCTTCGGTGGTCGAAAAAGCTCGTTGGCACAGTCACTTCGGTGAGAAAAACAACCCTTTGGGACAATCGCTGGACACCTTTGATGACCGAAATAGCCTATTGACATGGTCACTGGATACCTTCGACGGCCAAAAAAGCCCTTTGACACGATCGCTGGGCACTTATGGTGGGAAAAACAGCCCGTTGACATGGCCGTTGGACATCTTTGGTGGGAGAAACAGCTCATTGGCATGGTCACTGGATACTTTTGGTAGGAAAAACAGCCCGCTGGCATGCTCAATGAGCACCTTTGGTGGCCGAAATAGCCCATTGACACCGTCGCTGGCACCTTTGATGGTAAAAACAACCTCTTGGTACGATCGCTTGGCACCTTCGATGGTCAAAACAACTCGTTGGCACGATTACTGGTCACCTTCGATGGGAAAAATAGCCCATTGGCACCATCGTTGGACACCTCCAGTGGCCAAACAGCCCATTGGTATGATCGTTGGGTACCTTCGTTGGCCGAAAAAGCTCGTTGGAATGGTTGCTAGACACCTTTGGTGGTCGAAACAGTCCGTTGGCATGATCGCTGAACATCTTGGGTGGTGAAAATAGCACGTTCGCACGGTCGCTGGGCACTTTTGGTGGGAAAAACAACCCTTTGGCACAATCGCTGGACACCATCAGTGGTGAAAAAAGCCCGTCAGCACAGTCGCTGAGCACCTTTGGTGGCAAAAATAGCCTATTGACATGGTCGCTGGACACCTTCAGTGGCCAAAATAGATCATTGACATAATCATTGGGCACCTTCGATAAGAATAACAGTCCATTGACGTAGTCACTGGGCACCGTCGGTAGGAAAAACAGCCCATTGGTAAGGTCGCTGGGCCCCTTCACTGGCCGAAACAGACCGTTGGCACGATCGCTGGACACCTTCACTGGTCGAAACAACCCGTTGGCACGGTCGCTCGACACCTTCAGTGGGAAAAGCAGTTCGTTGGGCACATTCGATGGACAAAACAACTCGTTGGCACACCTTTGGTGATCAAAAAAGCCCGTTGGTATAGTTGCTGGACACCTTTAATAGCCCAAACAGGTTGTTGGCATGGTCACTGTGCAACTTTGGTGGCTGAAATAACCCTTTAGCACGATCGCTGGGCACTTTCAATGGGGCAAAGAACCTGTTGGGACAGTCGCTGGACACCTTTGATGGTAGAAAAAGCCTGTTGGCATGATCACTAGGAACCTTTGGTGGGAAAAATAGCCTGCTGACATAGTTGTTGGACACCTTTGTTGGCCGAAAAAGCCTATTGGCATGATCGCTAGACATGATTAGTAGGAAAAAGAGCCCGTTGGCATGGTTGCTGGATACCTTCGGTGGCTGAAAAAGGACATTGGCACTGTTGTTAGGCACCTTTATTGGGAAAAATGATCAGTTGACACAATCGTTGGATACCTTTGGTGGTCGAAATAGCTCGTTGGTATAGTTGCTAAGTAGCTTTGCTTCTCGAAACAGTTCATTGACACCGTCGTTGGGCACCTTCAGTGAAAAAATAGCCCATTGGTATCATCGTTGGACACCTTCAGTGGCTAAAAAAGCCCTTTGGCATGGTCGCTGGGCCCCTTCGATGGGAAAACCAACCCATTGGCACATTGTTGGATAGCTTTGGTAGTTGAAACAGACCGTTGGCAGAGTCGCTAGGCAACTTCGATGGCAGAAATAGCCCGTTCACATAGTTGAAGGGCACCTTCAGTGGGAAAAATAGCCCATTGGTACGATCGTTGGATGCGTTCGATGGCTGAAAATGCTCATTGACACAGTTGATGGGCACCTTCGGTGACTAAAAAAACCCATTGGCACGATTGTCGGGTACCTTTAGTAGGAAAAAAACCCGTTGGCATAGTCGTTGCACACCTTTGATGGCTAAAACAGCCCGTTGGCACGATCGCAAGGCACCTTCAATAGGAATAACAGCCCATTGGCAAGATCGCTCAACACCTTTGGTGGAAAAAATATCCAGCCTGTTGGCACGGTTGCTGGATGCCTTCGGTTGCACAGTCATTGGCCACCTTTGGTGACCGAAAAAGCCCATTGGCATGGTCCCTGCTCATTTTCAATGGGAACAAGCCCATTGACACGATCACTGGGCACCTTCAGTGGCCGAAACAACCTATTGACACAGTTATTGGGAAGCTTCGATGGCTAAAAAAATTGGTTGGCATGGTCACTGGGTACCTCCAGTGGGAAAAAAGCCTATTGGTACGATCATTGGGCACCTTCGGTGGGAAAACAGTTCATTGGGCACTTTCTGTGGACAAAACAGTTCGTTAATACGGTCGCAGGGCACCTTTGGTGAACGAAATAACCCTTTGGCATAGTCGCTGGGCACCTTCGAAAGGAAAACAACCCTTTGGCATAGTCACTGGGCACTTTCGGTGGCCGAAATAGCCAATTGGCAAGCATGCTGGGCACCTTCGCTAGGAAAAACAGCCTGTTGGCACATACGCTGGGCACCTTCGGTAGGAAAAATAGCCCATTGGCACGATTGTTGGGCACCTTAGGTGATTGAAATAGCACATTGGTACGATCGTTGGGCAGCTTCGATGGCCAAAAAAGTCAGCTGACATAGTCATTAGGCACCTTTGAGGGAAAAAAAGCCCTTTGGAACGGTCACTGAAAAGTTTTGGTGGGAAAAATAGCCTGTTAGCACAATCATTGGACAACTTCAGTGGTCGAAACAGCCCGTTGGCACGATTGCTGGGCACCTTCAGTGCGAAAAATAGTTCATTGGGCACCTTTTGTGGAAAAAATAGTCCGTTGGTATAGTCGGCAGAAAAAATAGCCCGCTGGCATGGTCGACGGAAAAAATAGCTCGCTAGCACGGTGAATGAGTACCTTCTGTGGCCGAAACAGCCCGTTGGCGCTATCATTGGGCACCTTTGGTGAGAAAAACAACCCCTTGGTACGATCGCTTGGCACGGACACTGGACACCTTCAGTAGGAAAAATAGCCTATTGGCACAGTCATTGGGCACCTTAGGTGGTCGAAACAGCACATTGGTACGATCATTGGGCAGCTTCGGTGGCCAAAAAAACCAGCTGGCACAGTCACTGGGCACCATTGAAGGGAAAAAAACCCCATTGGAATGCTCACTGGAAAGGTTTGATGGGAAAATAGCCTATCGACATAGTCACTGGACAACTTCGGTGGTTGAAAAGCACGTTGGCACGATCGCCGGGCATCTTCATTGGAAACAATATTTCATTGGGCACCTTCTGTGGAAAAAATAGCCTGTTAGTACGGTCTATGGAAAAAATAGCCCAATGGCATCGTCAATGAACAACTTCGGAGGCCGAAACAATCCTTTGGCATCGTTGCTGGGCACCTTTGGTGGAAAAAACAATTCATTGGGCACCTTCTGTAAAAAAAATAGCCCGTTAGTACGGTTGGTGGACACCTTCACTGGCTAAAATAGCCCTTTGGCATGGTTGCTGGGTACCTTCGAAAGGAAAAACAATTCATTGACACAATTGCTGGCACCTTCAATAGCTGAAACAGACGGTTGGCACAGTCATTGGGCACCTTCAGTGGGAAAAACAACCTATTCGAATAGTTATTGGGTATCTTTGATGGGAAAAACAGCTCGTTGGCACGGTTACTGGGTAGCTTCGGTGGCCAAAACAGTCAGTTGGCATGGTTATTGGGCACCTTTGGTGGCCGAAACAGCCAGTTGGCATAGTCACTGGGCACCTTTGATGGTCAAAATAACCCATTGGCGCGGTCGCTGGGCATCTTTGATGGGAAAAGAGGCCTTTTGGTATGGTCGTTGGGCACCTTCGTTAGGAATAAATAGCCCATTGTCAAGGTCGCTAGGTAGCTTCAGTGGACAAAATAGCCCAGTTGTACGATCGCTGGACATCTTTGGTGGCCAAAAAAACCATTGGCATGGTTGCTGGACACTTTCAGTGGGAAAAATAGCCCATTGACACGGTCGCTGGGCACCTTTGGTGGCCAAAACAACCTGTTGACATGGTCATTGGGAAGTTTCGATGGCCAAAAAGTCAGTTGGCATAGTCACTGGGCACTTTCGGTGGGCAAAATAGCCTATTGACATGGTCACTGGGCACCTTCGTTGGGAAAAAACAACCCATTGACACAATCGTTGGGCACCTTTGGTGACCGAAACAGTCGGTTGGCATGGTCACTAGGCACATTTAGTGGCCAAAACAACCCGTTGGCACGGTCACTGGACACCTTCGGTGGGAAAAAGAGCCTTTTGACACGATCGTTGGGCACCTTCGTTTGGAAAAAATAGCCCGTTGTCATGATTGACACGATCGCTAAGCAGCTTCGGTGTCCGAAACAGCCCATTGACATGGTCGATGAGCACCTTCGGTGGGAAAACAACCTATTGGCATGGTCAATGGGTATATTCAATGTTTGAAACAGCCCATTGGCACAGTTATTAACAACTTCGATGAGAAAAATAGCTTGTTCATGCAGTCGCTGGGCACCTTTGGTGGGCAAAACAACCTACTAACACGATCACTGGAGACCTTTGGTGGTAGAAAAAGCTCGTTGGCACAGTCACTAGGCACCTTCGGTGGAAAAAATAACTCGTTGGTACAGTCGTTGGACTCCTTTGATGGCTGAAATAGCACATTGGCACGGTTGCTGGGCAGCTCTATTATCGAAATAGCCTATTGGCACGATTGTAAGGCACCTTCGGTGGCTGAAACAGCCCGTTGGCATAGTCGTTGAGTACCTTTGGTGGGAAAAACAGTCTGTTGGTACAGTCGCTGGGCACCTTTGGTGGGAAAACAACCCGTTGGCATGGTTGCTCGGCACTATCGGTGGAAAAAATAGCTCAATGGCATGATCGCTAGACACCTTCGGTGATCGAAACAACCTATTGGCACGATCACTTGACACTTTCAATTGCCGAAATAGCATCTTGGCACGACAGTTGGACAACTTCTGTTACTGAAACAGTCCATTGGCCCGATCACTGGGCACCTTTGGTTGGAAAAATAGCTCGTTGGCACAGTCGCTGAGCACCTTCGGTGAGAAAAATAGCATATTGGCACGGTCATTGGGCACCTTCAATAGGCAAAACAGCCCGTTGGTACAGTCACTGGGCACCTTTGGTAGGAAAAACATCCTGTTGGCACGGTTGTTGGATGCCTTCGGTGGCTGAAAAAGCTCGTTGGCACGGTCGCTGGGCATCTTCGATGGGAAAAATGACCTATTGGCATGATCGTTGGATACCTTTGGTGGACGAAAAAGCCTGTTGGCATAGTCGTTGGGCATTGTTAGTGGGAAAATGAGCTCATTGGCATGGTCGCTTGACATCTTCGGTGGCCGAAAAAGCCCGTTGGCATAATTGCTAGGCACCTTCGGTGGGGAAAAAAGCTAGTTGATATAGTTGCTGGACACCTTCAGTGGTCGAAATAGCCCGTTGACACGGTCGCTGGGCAGTTTTGGTGGTCGAAACAGTCCATTGGCAAGGTCGCTGGGCACCTTCGGTGGGAAAAACAGTTCCTTGGGCACATTCTGTGGAAGAAACAACCTGTTGGTATGATCGTTGGGCAACTTTGGTGGTCGAAACAGCCCGTTGACATGGTCACTAGGCATTTTTTGTGGGAAAACAACCTAATGCTACGGTCACTGGACACCTTCGGTGGCTGAAAAGGTCCGTTGTCAGGGTCGCTGGGCAGCTTTAATGGGAAAACTAGCCTGTTGGCATGATCGTTGGACAACTTCGATAGTTGAAACAGACTGTTGGCACGATCGCTGGGTAGCTTTGGTGGCCAAAACAGCCTATTGACATAGTCGAAAGCCACCTTCGGTGGAAAAAATAGCCCATTGGTACGATTGCTGGACGCCTTCGGTGACTGAAAAAGCCCGTTGGCACGGTCGCTGGCCACCTTTGGTGGCCAAAAAAGCCTATTGGCACGGTTGTTGGGCATCTTCGGTGGGAAAATAACCTGTTGGCACAGTCACTACACACCTTTGATGGTCGAAACAGACCGTTGGCACTGTTGCTGCGTAGTTTCAGTGGCTAAAATAGCTCGTCGACTCAGTTGCTGGGCACCTTTGGTGGGAAAAACAACACTTTGGCACAGTCGTTAGACATCTTCGATGGCCAAAACAACCCGTTGGCACGATCGTAGGGCACTTTCAGTGGGAAAAACAACACGTTGGTAAGATTGCTCGGCTCCTTCGATGGGAAAAATAGCTAGCTCGTTGGGACGTTTGCTGGGCACCTTTGGATGGAAAAATAGTTCGTTGGGCACCTTCAGTGGACAAAATAGCACAATTGCACAGTCCTTGGACATCTTTGGTGGTTGAAAAACCTCGTTGTCACAGTCGTTGGGCAGCTTTAGTGGACAAAACAACCTGATTGCACGGTGGCTAGACACCTTTGGGGGCCAAAAAAGCCCGTTGGCATAGTCGCTGGGCACCTTCAGCGGGAAAACAGCCCGTTGACATAGTTACTGGGCACCTTCGGTGGAAAAAACAACCTGTTGACACGGTTATTGGGAAGCTTCGGTGGCTTAAAAATCTGTTGGCACAGTCACTAGGCACCTTTGGTGGCCGAAATAGCCCATTGGCACAGTCGCTGGGCAAATTTGTTGGGAAAAATAGCCCTTTGACACAATCACTGGGCACCTTTGGTGGTTGAAATAGCTTGTTGACACGATCGCTGGGCACCTTCACTAGCTGAAACAAACTATTGGCATGATCATTGGGCACCTTCTGTGGGAAAAAGGGCCTTTTGGCACGATTGCTGGGCACCTTCATTGGGAAAAATAACCCGTTGTCACAGTCGTTGGGCAGAGGCAACTTTGGTGCCCGAAAGAGCCCATTGGCATGGTCCCTATGCATCTTCGATGGAAAAAATAGCCCATTGGCACGATCGTTGGGCATCTTTTGTGGCCAAAATAACCAGTTGGTGTGGTCGTTAGGTAACTTCGGTGAGAAAAATAACCCATTGCCATAATCGCTGGGCATCTTTGGTGGGTAAAACAACCCTTTGGCACAGTTGTTGGAGACCTTCGGTGGCAGAAAAAGCATGTTGGCATAGTCATTAGGCACCTTCGGTATTAAAAAGTAGCCCATTGGCACAGTTGCTGAACTCCTTCAGTGATCAAAGAGAATGTTGACATGGTCGCTGGGCAGCTTTTGTTACTGAAACAGCCCGTTGACACAGTTGTAGGGCACCTTTGGTGGCCAAAATAGCCCATTGCCACAGTTGCTGGGCACTTTAGGTGGGAAAAATAACCTGTTCGTACAGTTGCAGGGCACCTTTGGTGGGAAAAATAACCCATTGGCACGATTAGTAAACACCTTCGATGGTCGAAATAGCCCATTGCCACGGTCGCTGGACACTTCTGGTGGCTGAAACAACACCTTGGCATGGTCACTAGGCAGATTATATTGCCGAAATAGCCTGTTGACATGATTGCAGGGCGGCTTCTATGGCTGAAACAGTCTGTTGGCTCGGTTGGTGGGAAAAATAGCCTATTGGCCTAGTCGCTCGACACCTTCGGTGAGAAAAATAGCACATTGGCACAGTCACTGGGTACCTTCGGTGGGCGAAACAACCTGTTGGCACGGTCGCTGGGCACCTTCGGTGGGAAAAACATCCCATTAGCACAGTCGCTGGACACCTTCGGTGGCTGAAAAAGCCTGTTGGCATGGTAGCTGGGCACCTTTGGTGGAAAAAACAACTTGTTGGCACGGTCACTAGCAGTTTTGGTGGCAGAAACAAAATGTTGGCATGGTCATTAGGCAGCTTTGGTGGCTGAAAGAGCCCATTGGCACAATCGTTGGGCATATTCAGTGGGAAAAATAACCCTTTGGCATGGTCTTTAGGCGCTTTTGATGGCCAAAACAGCCCATTGGTTCGATCGTTAGGCACCTTCGGTGGGAAAAATAGCCCGTTGGCACGGTCGCTGGATGCCTTTGGTGGCTGAAACAGATCATTGGCACGGTCATTGAGTAGCTTTAGTGTGACAAAAGAGCCCATTGGCATAGTCGCTGGGCACCTTTGATGACTGAAATAACCCATTGACACGGCCCCTGGGTAGCTTCGATGGCTGAAATAACCTGTTGGCACGGTCTTTGGGAATCTTTTATGAAAAAAACAACCCTTTGGCATGGTCACTGGGCAACTTTGGTGAACAAAACAACCCATTGGCACAATCGATGTTCACCTTTGGTGGGAAAAAAGCTCGTTGGCATTATCGCTGGGCATCTTGGGTGGCTGAAATAGCCCGTTGGCACTGCTATTGGGCTTCCTCGGTGGGAAAACAGTCTTTCGGCACGATCGCTGGCAACCTTCGATGGCCAAACAGCCCGTTGGCACGGTCAATGGGCACCTTCAGTGGGAAAATAGCCTGTTGGCATGGTAACTGGGCGTCTTGAGTGGCCGAAATGGCCCATTGGCACAGTCGTTGGGCACCTGTGGTGTGAAAAATAGCTCATTGGCACAGTCGCTGAACACCTTTGATGGCCAAAACAGCTCATTGGCATGGTCGTTCTAAACCTTTGGTAGGGGAAACAGCCCTTTGTTACAATCGCTAGACACCTCTGATGGCCAAAACAGCCCGTTAGCATTATTGCTAGGCACCTTCGGTGCAAAAGACATCCCATTGGCACAGTCGCTGGATACCTTCGATGGCCGAAACAACCTGTTGGCACAGTCACTAGGCACCTTTGATGAGAAAAACAACTCGTTGGCACTATCGCTGGCCATCTTTGGTGGCAAAACAATCCGTTAGCACGGTCCCTGGGCACCTTTGGTGGGAAAACACCCTTTGGCCCAATCGCTGGGCACTTTCAGTGGCCGAAAAAGCTTGTTGACATGGTCACTAGGCACCTTCAGTGGGAAAGATAGCTAGCCCGTTGGCACGATCGCTGGGCACCCTCAGTGGGAAAAATAGCCAGCCCATTGGCATGGTCATTGAGCACCTTTAGTGGTCAAAATAACCTATTGGCACAGTCACTGGGCAGCTTCAATGGTCGAAATGGCCTATTAACAAGGTCGCTGGCCATCTTTTGTGTGAAAAATAGCCCTTTGGCACGGTCGCTGAGCAACTTCAGTGACCGAACTGACCCATTAGCACAGTCGCTGTTCACCTTTGGTGAGAAAAATAGCCTGTTGGGACCGTCATTGGTCATCTTGAGTGGTCGAAACAGCCCATTGGCACGATTGCTGGGCATCCTCAGTGGGAAAACAACCCTTTGACATAGTCACTAACCACTTTTGGTGACCGAATAGCCCGTTGGCATGGTCATTGGGCACCTTTGGTGGGAAAAACAACCCATTAGCACATTCGCTGGGCATCCTGAGTGGGCAAAACAATCTGTTGGCATAGTCGCTGGGCATCTTCGATTTGAAAAATAGCTCATTGGCATGATCGCTAGACAACTTTGATGGCAGAAATAGCCTGTTGGCACGGTCACCGGGCATCTCTGGTGGGAAAAACAACCCATTGATATGATAGCTACACACCTCTGATGGTCAAAACAGCCCATTGGCACTGTCGTTGGGCACCTTTGGTAGGCAAAATAGCCCATTGGCACAATCGCTAGACACCTTCGATGACCAAAACAGCCTATTGGAACGGTCGCTGGGCACCTTCGATGAGAAAAATAGTCCGTTGGCACCATTACTGGACACTTTCGGTGGCCAAAATAACCCATTGGCACAATTGCTAGGCAGCTTCGGTGGTTGAAATAACCCATTGGCATAGTCGTTGGGCACATTCAATGGGAAAAGGAACCCGTTGGCACAGTCTCTGGGCACTTTCAGTCGCCGAAATAGCCCATTGGCCCAATCACTGGCCACCTTTGATAGCCAAAATAGTTCGTTGGCATGGTCGCTGAACTCCTTCGGTGGGAAAAACAACCCGTTTGCATGCTCGCTGGACACCTTCGTTAGGAAAAATGGCCCACTGGGATGCTCACTGGGCACCTTTGGTAGGATAAACAACCCGTTGGGACGATCGTTGGCAACTTTTGGTGGGAAAAAGGGTCTATTAGCATGGTCTCTCGACACCTTCCATGGCTGAAATAGCCCGTTGGCACGATCGCTAAGCAACTTTAGTGGTCAAAACGGCCTGTTGGCAAGGTCGTTGTGCACCTTCGGTGGGAAAAACAACATTGGCATAGTCACAGGACACCTTCGATGGACGAAACAGCCCATTGGCATGGTCGCTGGGCAGCTTTGATGGGAAAACAGCTAATTGGTATGTTCATTGGGCACATTTGGTGGCCGAAACAACCCGTTGACAGTATCACTAGACACCTTTAGTGGGAAAAACATCCCATTGGCACCATCATTGGACACCTTTGTTGGTCAAAACAACACGTTGGCACAGTCGTTGGACACCTTCTGTGATCGAGAAAGCCCATTGGCAAGGTCACTAGGTAGCTTTGGTGGTCGAAACAACCTATTGGCACCATCGTTGGACACCTTTGGTGGCAAAAACAGCCCGTTGACACCATCGTTGGGTAGCATCGGTGGTCGAAACAACCTGATGACATGGTCATTGGGCACTTTAGATGGAAAAAATAGACGTTGGCATAGTAGTTGGGTACTTTCGGCGGCACGGTCTCTGGACCTTCAATGCCCAAAATAGCCAGTTGGCATGGTTGCTGGCTATGTTAGTTTAGAAAAACAGCTCGTTGGCATGCTCGCTGGGCCCCTTCGGTGGGAAAAATAATTCATTGGGCACTTTCGGTGGAAAAAGCAGCCCGTTGGCATAATCACTGGCCATCTTTGGTGATCGAAATAGCCCATTGGCATGGTCACTAGTCAGCTTCGATGGTCGAAATAGCCCTTTGGGACAGTCGCTAGAGACTTTCTATGGCTAAAACAGCCTGTTGGGATGGTTGCTGGGCATCTTTGGTGGGAAGAACAGTCCGTTGGCAAGCTTGTTGGACACCTTCGATGGGAAAAACAGTTCATTGGGCACTTTCGGTGGGAAAAACAATTCATTGGCCACCTTTGGTGGGAAAAACAGCACGTTGGTACGCTCGCTAGACACCTTCAGTGCCCGAAATAGCCTGTTCACACAATCGTTGTGTAGCTTTTGTGGTCGAAATAGCCCTTTGGCACCTGGACACCTTAGGTGGTCAAAACAATCTATTCTCACGATCGTTGTGCACCTTCGGTGGGAAAAACAGCCTGTTGGCATTATCACTGGGCATCTTAGGTGGCCGAAACAACCCATTGGCATTGTCACTGGGCAGCTTTGGAGGTCGAAACAATCTTTTGGTAGACCTTTGTTGGCTGAAATAGCCCGTTGGTACGGTCGTTGGGCATCCTTGGTGGGAAAAACAACCTTTGGCATGGTCGTTAGGCACCTTCGGTGGGAAAAATAGTCTGTTGGCACAGTCATTGGGCATCTTGAATGGTCGAAACAGCTCGTTGGCGTGGTCGCTGGGCACCTTTGGTGTCAAAAACAGCTCATTGGCACAGTTGATTGGCACCTTCGATGGTCGAAATAGCATGTTGGCATAGTTGTTGTGCACCTTTGGTGGGAATAATAGCCCATTGGTATGATCACTGGACACCTCCTATAGCCAAAACAGTCCATTGGAACTGTCACTAGGCAACTTCAATGGGAAAAACATCTCATTGGTGTAGTCGCTAGACACCTTTGATGGCTGAAACAACCCATTGGCACGGTTGTTGTATACCTTCGATGAGAAAAATAGCCCATTGGCACCGTCGTTGGACATCTTTAGTGATTGAAACAACCCGTTGGCAAGGCCATTGGACACCTTCGGTGGACGAAAAAGCCCATAAGCACAATCATTGGACAGCTTTGGTGGCCAAAATAGCCTGTTTACATGGTCGCTGGGCACTTTCAATGGGAAAAACAGCCCTTTGGCACGGTCAATGGGCAACTTCAGTGGCTGAAAAAATTTGTTGGCAAGGTCGCTGGGCACCTTCAGTGAGAAAATTAGCTAGCCCATTGGCATAGTCACTGGGAGCATTCGGTGGGAAAAATAACCAGCTCGTTGGCATGATCACTAGGCACCATCGGTGACTGTAACAACCCATTGGCACAGTCACTAGGTAGCTTCGATGGTTGAAATAGCCTGTTGACACAGTCACTGGGCATCTTCAATGGCCAAAATAGCCCTTTGGCACAGTTGATGGGCAACTTCGGTTGCCGAAACAACCCATTGGATAGTCGCTGTTCACCTTTGGTGGGAAAAATAGTCCGTTAGCACTTAGTTGGTCATATTGGGTGGCTGAAACAACCCATTGGCACGGTTGCTTTGCATCCTCGGTGAGAAAACAGCCCTTAGGCATGGTCACTGGCCCCCTTCGGTGGTTGAATAGCCCGTTGGCACAATCGTTGGGTATCTTCAGTAGGAAAACAACTCGTTGGCAAGATCGTTGGGCACTTTCGGTGTGAAAAACAACTCATTGGCACGGTCACTAGATAACTTCAATGGCCAAAACAGCCCGTTGGTATGATCACTAGGCATCTTTGGTGGGAAAAACAACCCATTAGTAGGATTGCTTGATACTTTCAGTGGTCAAAATAACCCGTTGGCATTGTCGTTGGGCACCTTTGGTGGGAAAAACGTCTCATTGACACAGTCGCTGGACACCTTCGATGTCTAAAATAGCCCATTGACACGGTTGCTAGGCACCTTTGATGAGAAAAACAACCCGTTGACATCGTTGCTAGATACCTTTGGAGGTCGAAATAGCCCATTGGCATAGTCGCTGGACACCTTTGGCTGCCAAAATAGCCTATTGGCACAGTCGCTGGGCACCTTCGGTGGGAAAAACAGCCTTTTGACACGATCGCTGGGCACCTTAAGTGGTCGAGAAATCTTGTTGGCACGGTCATTGAGCACCTTCAGTGGTTGAGAAATCTTGTTAGCACGGTCGTTGGGCAGCTTCAGTGGGAAAAATAGCTGGCCTGTTGGCACGGTTGCTGGGCATCTTTGGTGAAAAAAATAGCCAGCCCATTGGCACATTCGCTGGGTAGCTATGGTGCTGAAAAAATCCATTGGCACCATCGCTGGACACATTCGTTGGCATCGTAGCTGAGCAGCGTCGGTGGCCGAAACAATCCATTGGCATGGTCGTTGGGCACCTTAGATGAGAAAAAGAGACCATTGGCACAGTCGCTAAATACCTTTAGTGGCCGAAATAGCTTATTGGCACCATCGCTGGACACCTTCGATGGCCAAAACAACCCATTGGCACGGTTGCTAGGCACCTTAGGGGGAAAAATAGCTCGTTGGCATGCTTGCTGGGCACCTTCAGTGGGAAAAACAATGCTTTGGCATGATTGCTGGGCACCTTCGGTGGTAAAAATAATTCGTTGTGCATCTTCGGTGGAAAAATCAACCCATTGGCACAGTTTCTAGCTACTTCGGTGGCCAAAACAACCTATTGGCACAATTGCTGGGCAGCTTTAGTGGCTGAAATAGCCTTTTGACCTGGTCGTTGGAGGCCTTTGGTGGCTAAAACAGCCTGTTGGCACGGTCATTGAGTACCTTCGGCGGCAAAAACAATTCATTGGGCACCTTCGGTAGGGAAAACAACACCTTGGCACACTCACTAGACACCTTTGGTGGCTGAAATAGCCCATTGACACGATCACTGGGTAGCTTTGGTGACCAAAATAGCCCTTTGACATAATCGTTGGACATCGAAGCTCGTTTGCACAGTCGTTAGGCCCCTTCAGTGGGAAGACTAGCCTATTGGCACAGTCACTGAGCACTTTTGGTGGGAAAATAGCCTGTTGGTATAGTCGATGGGTACCTTTGATGGCCGAAATAGCCCATTGGCACGTTCATTGGCACCTTCGGTGGCTGAAACAGCCAATTGGCACAGTCACTGGGCACCTTTGGTGGGAAAATAGCCCTTACGCACGATCGCTGGGTACCTTCGATGGTCGAAATAGCCAGTTGGCACCGTCACTAGACACCTTGATTGAGCCCAAGTTTAATATATAATTGGCTACACTTTCATGGTTGTTAATGCACTTTTTGACTCTTAATTCA
>JANVCQ010000004.1:12800854-12811087 GCA_025531925.1 Erythroxylum plowmanianum
TATAACTTTTAACGACCATTTTCTTATTTTTAGCAACCATTAATAATGGTTATTGAAACTAATTTTTCTTGTAGTGTTCAAAAAAAACATCCTTTTGGAACAATAGCTGGCAACTTCGATGGCTGAAACAGCTGGGTGACACAGTCACTAGGCACCTTCGGTGGGAAAAATAGCCCGTTGGCACGATCGCTGGGTAGCTTTGGTGGCCAAAATAGCCCGTTGGCACGATCGTTGGTCATCTTCGGTGGGAAAAAGAGTATTTTCGTAAGGTCGCTAGGCAACTTCGATGGGAAAAACGACCAGTTGTCATGGTTGTTGGGTAGCTTTGGTGGCCAAAAAAGACCATTGGCAAGGTCGCTGGACAACTTCGGTAGTTGAAAGAGCCCCTTGAAACGGTCCCTGGGCATTTTCGGTGGGAAAAACAGCCCGTTGGCACGATTGTTGGGCATCTTCAGTGGCCAAAATAGCCTGTTGGCACGGTCATTGGGCAACGTCAGTGAGAAAAATAGCCTATTGACTCAGTCACTAGGCACCTTCAGTGGCTAAAACAGCCTGTTGACACGGTTGCTGGAGGCCTTCGGTGGCCAAAAAAACCTATTGGCACAATCACAGGGCACATTCGGTGACCAAAACAGCCCGTTGGCATAGTCGCTAGGCATCTTTGGTGGGAAAAACAGCTCATTAGTATGGTTGCTAGGCATCTTTGGTGAGAAAAATAGCCCGTTGGCATAGTCGCTGAACACCTTTGGTGGAAAAAATAGCCCATTGAAACAGTTGCTGGAGACCTTCGTTGGTCGAAAAAATCAATTGGTACGGTCGCTGGACACCTTTGATGGGCAAAAAAGCTCGTTGGCATGGTTGCTGGATAGCTTCGGTGGTTGAAACAGCACGTTGGCACGATCGTTGGGCAGCTTCTGTTGCCAAAATAGCCCATTGACACAATCGTAGGGCACCTTCGGTGGCCAAAATAACCTATTGGCATGATCTTTGGTCGGAAAAATAGCCAGTTGGCATGATCATTGGGTGCCTTCGGTGGCCGAAACAGCCCGTTAGCACCATCACTGGACACCTTTGATGGCCAAAACAACAAGTTAACATGGTCACTAGGTAGCTTCTGTTACCGAAACAACCCGTTGGCATGATCGTAGGGAATCTTTAGTGGTCGAAATAGCCCGTTGGCACGGTAGATGGGCACCTTTGGTGAGAAAAATAGCCCGTTGGTTTAGTCACTGGGCACCATCGATGAGAAAAATAGCCCATTGGCACAGTCGCTGAACACCTTTGGTGGGAAAAATAGCCCATTGGAGACCTTCGTTGGTTGAAAAAAGCCCATTAGTTTGGTAGTTGGACACCTTCGGTGGCTAAAACAGCTCGTTGGTATGATTGTTGGATAGCTTCTGTGGCTGAAACAGCACGTTGAAATGATCGCTGGGCAATTTCGGTGGAGAAAATAAGTCAGTTGGCACGGTCATTCGGCATCTTTGGTAGGAAAATAGCCCATTAGCACGGTCATTGGACACCTTCGGTGGCCGAAAAAGCTTGTTGACATGGTCGCTTGGCACCTTCAGTGGCCGAAAAAACTCATTGACATAGTCACTGGGCAACTTCAGTGGGGAAAACAGCTCGTTGGCACAATCGCTGGGTAGCTTCAATGGTTGAAACAGACGGTTGGCATGATCACTAGATAACTTCGGTGCCCGAAACAACCCTTTGACACGATCGCTGGGCACCTTCAGTGGCCGAAGTAGCCCTTTGGCAAGGTCACTGGGCATCTTTGGTGGGAAAAATAGTTCTTTGGTATGATCGCTAGGCACCTTTAGTGGGAAAAACAGCCCTTTGGCACGGTCGCTAGGCATCTTCGGTGGCTGGACACCTTCTATGGCAGAAACAACCAATTGGTACAGCGCTGGACATCTTCGGCAGTTGAAAAAACCCATTGGCACGGTCGTTGAGCACTTTCGGTGGAGAAAATAGCCCGTTGGCATGATTACTAGACACCTTTGGTGGTCGAGATAGCCCGTTCGAGCAGTCATTAGGTAGCTTCGTGGCCAAAATAGCTCGTTGGTACAATCGCTGGGCATCTTTGATGGAAAAAACAGCCCATTGACACAGTCGTTGGACATCTTCGGTAGGAAAAAGAGCTTGTTGGCACAGTCAATTGGCACCTTTGGTGGCCAAAATAGCCCATTAGCATGGTCACTGGGCACCTTTGGTGGGAAAAGCAGTCATTGGTACGATCGCTGGGCACCTTTGATGGGAAAAACAACTAGTTGGCACAGTCGCTAGACGACTATGGTGGCCTAAACAGACTGTTGGCACGATTGCCAGACACCTTCAGTGGCCAAAAAAACTCGATGACACAATCCCAAAGCGCCTTCGGTGTGATAACAGCCCTTTGGTTCGGTCGCTGAACACCTTCGGTGGTTGAAACAACCTATTGGGATGATCGATGGGCACCTTTGGTGGGAAAAACGGCCTGTTGGCATCGTCACTGGACACATTTGGTGCCCAAAACAGCCCATTGGTGCAATTGCTGGGCACTTTCGGTGGCTGAAAAGCCTGTTGACATGGTCACTGGGCACTTTCGGTGGGAAAAACAACCCGTTGGCACAGTTGATGGCCAAAATAGCCCGCTTGTACGATCGCTAGGCATATGGTCGAAAGGCACCTTCGATGAGAAAAACAACCTGTTGGCATAGTCATTGGACACCTTTGGTGGCCGAAATAGACCATTAGCACTATCGTTGGATACTTTCAGTGGTCCAAAAAGCCCATTGACACAGTTGCTTCAGTGGGGAAACAACCCTTTGGGACAATCATTGGACAACTTCGATGGCCGAAACAGCTTGTTGGCACGGTCACTAGATACCTTCAATGGTCGAAAAAGCCTGTTGACATGGTCGTTGGACACCTTTGGTAGGAAAAATAGCCCGCTAGCACGATCAATGAGTGCCTTTGGTGGTTGAAATAGCCCACTGGCACCGTCATTGGGCACCTTTGGTGGAAAAGGCAACCCCTTGGTACGATCACTTGGCACCTTCGATGGTCGAAACAACTTATTGGCACGATCACTGGTCACCTTCGGTGGGAAAAATAACCCGTTGGAACCATCGCTGGACACCTTTAGTGGCTGAAATAGCCCATTGGTATGGTTGTTGGGTACCTTCGTTGGATGAAAAAGCTCGTTGGAATGGTTGCTAGACACTTTTGGTGGTTGAAACAGTCCATTAGCATGATCGCTGAACATCTTGGTTGGTCAAAATATCACCTTGACATGGTCACTGAGGACCTTCGATGAGTAAACAACCTATTAGCACAGTCGCTTGACACATTCGGTGGACACAAAAGCCCCTCGACATGGTCGCTGAGCATCTTTAGTAGGAAAAACGGCCTGTTGACACTGTCGCTGGATACCTTCAGTGGCCGAAATAGACCATTGATATAGTCGCTGGGAACCTTCGGTAGGAATAACAGCCTATTGGCATAGTCATTGGACACCTTCGGTGGCCAAAAAAGCTCGTCAGCATGGTTGTTGGGCACCTTCGGTGGGAAAAATAGCCCGTTGGTAAGGTTGCTGGGCACCTTCGTTGGCACGATCGCTGGACATCTTCAGTGGCCGAAACAACCCATTGGCACAGTTGCACGACACCTTCAGTGAGAAAAGTAATTCGTTGGGCACATTTGGTGGACAAAACAACTCGTTGGCACACCTTTGGTGGTCGAAAAAGCCTATTGGCACAATCGCTCGATACCTTTGGTGGCTGAAACATCCCGTTGGCATGGCAACTGTGCAACTTTGGTGATCGAAATAGCCCTTTGACACCATTGCTGGGCACCTTCGATGGGAAAAAGAACCCGTTGGGACAATCGCTGGACACCTTCGATGGTAGAAAAAGCCCATTGGCACGATCGATAGGCACCTTCGATGGGAAAAACAACCTATTGGCATAGTCGTTGGACACCTTTGTTGGGCGAAAAAGCCCATTGGCATGGTCACTAGGCATCATTAGTGGGAAAAAGAGCCTGTTGGCATAGTTGCTGGATACCTTCGGTGGTCAAAAAAAGGCATTGGTACATCACTAGGCACCTTCATTGGGAAAAATAATTAGTTGACACAGTCACTGGACACCTTCGGTGGTCGAAATAGCCCGTTGGTACGGTCGCTGGGTAGCTTTGCTGGTCAAAACAATCTGTTGGCACAGTCGCTGGGCACCTTCGGTGGGAATATAGTCCATTGGTATGGTCATTGGACACCTTAAGTTGCTGAAAAAGCCCATTGGCACGATCGCTGGGCCCCTTCAATGGAAAAACCAACCCGTTGGCACATTGCTGGATAGCTTCAATGGCTGAAACAGACCGTTTGCACGATCGTTGGGCAACTTCGATGGCCAAAATAGCCCGTTCGCATAGATGAAGGGCACCTTCAGTGGGAAAAATAGCCTATTGGCACGGTCGTTGGATGCCTTTAGTGGCCAAAAAATGCCCATTGACACGGTCGATAGGCACCTTCGATGGTCAAAAAAGCCCATTGGCACGATCGTCGGGCACCTTCGGTGGGAAAAAAACTTATTGGCATAGTCGTTGCACACCTTCGGTGGCTGAAATAGACCATTAGCATGGTCGTTGGGTAGCTTCCGTGGCCGAAACAAACTGTTGGCACAGTCGCTAGACACCTTCGATGGCCGAAATAGCCCGTTGGCACGATCGCAGGGCACCTTCAGTAGGAAAAACAGCCCATTGGCAAAGTCACTCGACACCTTCGGTAGGAAAAATACCCAGCCCATTGGCACGGTCGCTAGATGCCTTAGGTTGGAAAAACAATTCGTTGGGCACCTTCAGTGGGCAAAACAACCCAGTTGCATAGTCGTTGGTCACCTTTGGTGGCTGAACAAGCCTATTGACACGATCACTGGGCACTTTCGATGGGAAAAAAGCCCATTGACACGATCACTGGGCACCTTCGGTGGCCAAAACAACCTATTGACATAGTTATTAGGAAGCTTTGATAGCCAAAAAAGTTAGTTGGCATGGTCACTGGGCACCTTTAGTGGAAAAAAAGCCCGTTAGCACGATCGTTGGGCACCTTCGGTGTGAAAAATAGTTCGTTGGGCACTTTTCGTGGAAAAAACAGTCCGTTGATATGGCTGCAGGGCACCTTTGGTGGCCGAAATAGCCCTTTGGCACAGTCACTGAGCACCTTTGGAAGGAAAACAACCCTTTGGCACAGTCACTGGGCACCCTCGGTAATTGAAACAGCTGGTTGGCACGTATATTGGGCACCTTCAGTGGGAAAAATAGCCCGTTGGCACGGACATTGGGCACCTTCGGTAGGAAAAATAGCCCATTGGCACAATCATTGGGCACCTTAGGTGGCTGAAATAGCACATTGGTACGAATGTTGGGCAGCTTCGATGGCCAAAAAAGCCAGCTAGCATGGTCATTAGGCACGTTTGAAGGGAAAAAAGCCCATTGGAACGATCATTGGAAAGCTTTGGTGGGAAAAACAACCTATTGGCTCAGTCATTGGACATCTTCAATGGTCGAAACAGCCCGTTGGCACGATCACTTGGCAACTTTAGTGGGAAAAATAGTTCATTGGGCACTTCTGTGGAAAAAATAGCCTGTTGGTATGGTCGGTAGAAAAAATAGCCCACTGGCATAGTGAATGAGCACCTTTGGTGGTTGAAACAGCCTGTTGGCATCGTCGTTGGGCACCTTTGGTGGAAAAAACAACCCGTTGGTACGATGACGGACCCTGGGCACCTTCGATTGGAAAAATAGCCCATTGGCATAGTCGTTAGGCACCTTAGGTGGCCGAAACAACACATTGATACGATCGTTGGGCTGCTTCGGTGGCCAAAAAATCCAGCTGGCACAGTCACTGGGCACCATTGAGGGGAAAAAAGCCTATTGGAATAGTCACTGGAAAGCTTTGGTGAGAAAAATAACCTATCGGCACAGTCACTAGACTTCTTCGGTGGTCGAAATAGTCCGTTGGCACGATCGCTGGGCACCTTCAGTGGGAAAAAAATTCATTGGGCACCTTTTATGGAAAAAAAAACCTGTTGGTACGGTCTGTCAAAAATAGCCCGCTAGCACGGTCAATGAGGAACTTCGGAGGCTGAAATAACTCGTTGGTACCGTCGCTGGGCACCTTTGGTGGGAAAATTAGTTCATTGGGCACCTTCTGTGAAAAAAATAGCCCGTTGGTACGGTTGGTGGATACATTCGTTGGCTAAAACAGCCCTTTGGAACAGTCGCTGGGCACCTTCGAAAGGAAAAACAACCCATTGACACGATCGCTGGCACCTTTGATGGCCAAAATAGATGGTTGGCATGGTCACTTGGCACCTTCAATGGGAAAAACAACCATTCACACAATTGCTGGGCATCTTTGGTGGGAAAAGAGTCCTTTTGGCATGGTCCTTGGGCACCTTCATTAGGATTAAATAGCCCATTGTCATAGTCGCTGGGTAGCTTCAGTGGACAAAACAACCCAGTTGTATGGTTGCTGGACACCTTTGGTGGTCGAACAAGCCCGTTGGCACGGTTGCTGGACACTTTTGGTGGGAAAAACAACCCGTGGACACGGTCACTGGCCACCTTAGGCAACCAAAACAACCTATTGACATGGTCATTGGGAAGCTTCGGTGGCCAAAAAAGTCAATTTGTAAGGTCACTGGGCACTTTCGGTGGTCGAAACAACCCGTTGGCATGGTCATTGGACAACTTCGTTGGGATAAAACTGCTCATTGGCATGATCGCTGGGCACCTTTGGTGGCCGAAACAGCCGGTTGGCACGATCACTAGGCACATTTGATGGCCGAAATAGCTCGTTGGCATGGTCGCTGGGCACCTTTGGTGGGAAAAAGAACCTTTTGGCACGGTCGCTGGACACCTTTGTTTGGAAAAATAACCCGTTGTGACGGTCGCTAGGTGGCTTCGATGTCTGAAGCAGCCCATTGACACGGTCACTGGGCACCTTTGGTAGGAAAATAGCCCATTGGCATGGTCGCTAGGTATCTTCAATGCCTGAAACAGTCCATTGGCACGGTTATTCGACAACTTCGGTGAGAAAAATAGCCCGTTCCTGTAGTCACTGGGCACCTTTGGTGGGCAAAACAACCTGTTAACACGATGGTTGGAGACCTTCGGTGGTAGAAAAAGCTCGTTGGCACAGTCACTGGGCACCTTCGGTGGAAAAAATAGCTCGTTGGTACAGTCACTAGACTCCTTCGATGGTCGAAACAGCACGTGGGCACGGTTGCTGGGCAACTTTATTGTTGAAATAGCCCATTGGCACGATCACAGAGCACCTTCGGTGGCCGAAATAGCCCATTGGCACGGTCGCTGGGCACCTTTGGTGGAAAAAACCAGCCTGTTGGTACGGTCATTGGGCACCTTTGGTAGGAAAATAGCCCGTTTGCATGGCCGCTTGGCATCGTCGGTGACAAAACAGCCTAATGGAACAGTCGCTAGACACCTTCGGTGGTCGAAACAGCTTGTTGGCACGATCGCTGGACACCTTCAATGGCCAAAATAACATCTTAGCACGGTAGCTGGACAACTTCTGTTACAGAAATAGCCTGTTGGCATGATTACAGGGAAGCTTCTCTGGATGAAACAGTCCATTGGCCCAATCACTGGGCACCTTTGGTTGGAAAAATAGCCCGTTGGCACAGTCGCTAGGCACCTTTGATGAGAAAAATAGCACATTGGCATGGTCACTGGGCACCCTCGATAGGTAAAACAACCCATTGGCACATTCACTGGGCACCTTTGGTAGGAAAAACATCTCATTAGCACGGTCGCTGGACACCTTTGGTGGCCAAAAAAGCTCGCTGGCACAGTCGCTGGACACCTTTGGTGGCCAAACAAGCCCGTTGATATAGTCGTTGGGCATCGTTGGTGGGAAAAAGAGCCCATTAGCATGGTCACTGGACATCTTCGATGGCCGAAAAAGCCCGTTGGCACAGTCGCTAGGCACCTTCGGTGGGAAAAACAATCAGTTGACACAGTTGCTAAACACCTTTAGTGGTCAAAATAGCTTGTTGGTACTGTCGCTGGGCAGTTTTGGTAGTCAAAACAATCCGTTGGCACGGTCGCTGGGCACCTTCGGTGGGAAAAACAATTCCTTGGGAACATTCTGTGGAAAAAACAACCTGTTGGTATGGTCACTGGGCAACTTTGGTGGTCAAAACAGCCCGTTGACATGGTCACTTGGCACCTTTGGTGGGAAAACAACTTGTTGCTACAGTCGTTGGACACCTTCTGTGGACGAAAAAGCCTATTGCCACGGTCGCTGAGCCCCTTCAGTGGCAAAACTAGCCTATTGACACAGTTGTTGGATAGTTTCGGTAGCTGAAACAGACCGTTGGCACGATTGCTGGGCAGCTTCAGTGGCTGAAATGACCTATAGGCATAGTCGAAGGGCACCTTCGGTGGCCAAAATAGCCCATCAACCTAGTTGTTGGGCACCTTTGGTGGGAAAAACAACACTTTAGCACGATCGCTAGACACCTTTGATGGCCGAAACAGCACGTTGACACGATCACAGGGCACCTTTGGTGGGAAAAACAACACATTGGTAAGGTCGCTCGGCACCTTCAGTGAGAAAAATAGCTAGCTCATTGTGACGTTTGTTGGGCACCTTTGGATGGAAAAATAGTTCGTTGGGAACCTTTAGTGGACAAAATAGCCCAGTTGCACGGTCTCTAGACATCTTTGGTGGCCAAAAAAGCCCATTGTCACGGTCGTTGAGCAGTTTCAGTGGACAAAACAACCCGATTGCACGGTCACTGGACACCTTTGGGGGGAAAATAGCCTGTTGACACAATCACTGGGCACCTTCGGTGACTAAAACAACCTGTTGACATAGTCATTGGGAAGCTTTGGTGGCCAAAAAAGATCTGTTGGCATGATCACTAGGCACCTTCGGTGGCCGAAATAGCCCATTGGCATGGTGGTTGGACACATTTGTTGGGAAAAAATAGCCCTTTGATATGGTCGCTGGGCCCTTTTGGTGACCAAAATAGCCAGTTGGCACCTTCACTGGCCGAAACAAACCGTTGGCACAGTCGTTGAGTACCTTCGGTGGGAAAAAAGGCCTTTTGGCACGATTGCTGGGCACCTCCGTTGGGAAAAAATAGCCCATTGTCACGGTCGTTAGACAGAGGCAACTTTGGTGTTCGAAATAACCCATTGGCATGGTCCCGATGCATTTCAATGGGAAAATAACCCATTGGCACGGTCATTGGGCATCTTTGGTGGCCGAAATAGCCCATTGGCGTGGTTGTTAGGCAACTTCGGTGAGAAAAATAGCCCGTTGCCGCAGTCGCAGAGCACCTTCGGTGGGTAAAACAGCCCATTGGCACAGTCGTTGGAGACCTTCGGCGGCAGAAAAAGCATGTTGGCACAATCGCTGGGCACCTTCAGTGAAAAAAAATAGCCCTTTGGCACGGTTTCTGATCTCTTTCAATGGCCGAAATAGCATGTTGACATGGTCACTGGGCAGCTTTTGTTACCAAAACAGCCCATTGACACAGTCGCAGGGCACCTTCGGTAGCCGAAATGGCCCGTTGGCACGATCGCTAGGCACCTTAGGTGGAAAAAATAGCTTGTTGGTGCGGTCGTTGGGCACCTTTGGTGGGAAAATAGCCCATTGGCACGGTCACTAGACACCTTGGGTGGTCAAAATAGCCTGTTGGCACGGTTGCTAGATACCTTCAGTGGCCGAAACAACACCTTGGCACGGTCGCTGGGTAGCTTCTATTGCCAAAATAGCCCATTGGCATGACGCAAGGCAGTTTCTATGGCCAAAATAGTCCGTTGGTCTAGTTGGTGGGAAAAACAGCCCGTTGGCATAGTCGCTTGGCACCTTCGGTGAGAAAAACAGCATGTTGGCACAATCGCTGGGCACCTTCAGTGGGTGAAACAACCCGTTGGCACGATCATTGGGCACCTTCGGTGGTTGAAAACTCCCGTTGGCACGGTCGCTGGGCACCTTTGGTGGAAAAAATAGCCTGTTGGCATGGTCGCTAGCAACTTTGGTAGCTGAAACAGAATGGTGGCACGGTCACTGTGTAGGAAAATCCCGGTGCGTGCATCACATGCACGTAGTGCAAAAAATAAAAAAATTTTGTTCTGGGACTTTCCTGAAATCCAAGATCTATGTGTCTATACAAAAAAGTACCAGAATTCTCAAACCACAACGACCAAAGGAGATCATGTCTA
>JANVCQ010000004.1:12822440-12840525 GCA_025531925.1 Erythroxylum plowmanianum
ATTCTAATTAAAGTTTAATTGAAATTAGTATTTAATTTTAATTAAATTATTAAAATGTCCAAAGCTTATTATAAATAAGTTTAAGCTCTATGTAGCTCGTGCTTCATGCTTAACCCTCTCTGTAAAAGTTACAGAGTTCTCTCAACCTGTTCTGTGGATACTGTTAGAAGCCGGACATCTGTGCGACTACGGTGGTTAAGACGGATCGGTTTTGGTAACAGTTCGAGGGATGCATCAAGATAAAGATCAAACTTCGGAATAAGGTACGAATTAAATTTCCGCTTTATTTTGATTCGTGTTAATCATTTTATAGAATTAAATAGATCTTGATTTTCAGAAAATCAAAAGTCACGAAAAAGTTTCGTGATTATTCCGCTGCAATCGGATCAGATATGGACCCAATTTCCCAACAATTCAAGCATCTATATGAAACACAAGCTAGAAGAGAATGGAAGGAGCTGTACAGGATCAATCATTACAGCAGTAAATTGTGAGGAGCTGCCGAGAGATAAACAGTACCGTTAGTGTTTGTCCTTGATCTTGAATTTACCGCATATATATTTTTGATCTTATTTTGACTGCGTAAGGGATCAAACTTTTTAAAACTGGATCATAAGACCTTTACATCACAAGTATATTGCAAGCATCTTTTACTTTTACAATGTTCCTTATTTTAAAGTTTTGGGCCAGCTCTTCTCTTGGCTAATCATAAATCGGTATAAACCAATACAAATTTAGTGGGTAAGGTGCCAATGAGATGATATAGCTTTTGAGCGAATCCCTTCTAGTTACCAGCTTCAAGCTTCGGCCACTTTAGTGTAAATAACAGAGGCATAATTGGCTATTGTTGATTCAGGAGACTGTCGTAGCCGTCCAATTACAGAAAACAACTCCGATGAACGAAGGAAGTATCTGCACGGTGCATGCGCAGACATCTTTGCCAATGAAAACAGAGATATCTTCAGTGGCGATTCATTTACATTATGTTTCTTACTGGGGCTCAGGGCTATAGCCGTACAATCTGCAACCAACTTCAATAAAGCCTGGAAGGAAAAGACAATAAAGTCGGAAAATGAAGTTGCTCAAATTTTTCTTATGCAATTTATGACAACTTTGTAGAATCTGAAGATTGATCCTCTATGTCAACAAACCTGCAAAGCTCCTTTAGAGACAATATCATCACATAGCTTATTTGAGTTGCGAACAAGATTACTTAGTGCACCAGCAGCATTTGCTTTAGTCTTATCTTCCTCTGTCGAGAGAAGCAGATTTGCAAGATAAGGGATGGATCTTCGGAGTTCCTCGTATAATGAATCATTATGATAGGCCGCATTTCCGATCTACAAAGAGAGGTAGAAGAGACAAAGAGCATATGAAGATATCAGATTTTCCAGAAAAACTTGTATTAAAATGTTTTGTTAATATTTCCATAGAGTACCAACTATTCTAGACACAATGAAATTGTCGTCAACACGAAGAGACTTACAGCAAAACATGCAAATTTTCTTGTGCGTTTGTCTAGATCAGAACATCGATCAATCAGAAGACCAATTATGTGATGCCTTGCCTGGAAGGCAAATGCTCTAAGTTATTCTGGACTTGATGAAAATTTAATTAAATTTTAACTACACTTTTTAAGTACAAAAGTTAATAGAATAAACAGAATAAATTAGCACGACTCGGAATCCGCAGGGCAACCTTATTCCTTCGGACTTACAAGAGAGTCATAAAAGTAGGAACTGTGCCGACACATGTTTCCCAGAGCACTACATGTCTTAGCGCGTACGTTTGGATCCTCGTGGCTCAGAAATTCTTTCAAGAACTCCAGCAAAGAAGCTCCATTGATGTGGTCATAGAAGCCCTGCAAATCCATAGACCAAAGAGATTCTTAAGACAGGAAAATCTCACATCAAAGATTAAGCAGACTCAAAATCTATATCAGGATAATTTCTCAAAACAAACTTATTTGGTGGGAGCAACTCATGATTTGGCATAACGATGTCAAAATCAAGACATCCCCATGATTAAGTGGCTAGCTGGGATTGGGAAAGTGCTTATCATTGTAAGTTACTAAATGCTGATAGAAATATCTTGGCTCATTCTTTGCTCCTTTCTCCAAGATTCATCTGCAGTTTGACTAGCTGCGATTCGCAGAAACGTCATGAGACCTCCAACTCTGAGGCTAGTTCAGTTAACTGACACTAACAGGTCAACATTTTTAAAAAGTCTACTGTTTTTTAACATATAACTTCTGTAAAGTCTCGTAAAGGCACATCCAACATCACAAGGAACAAGGGAGATATTAAACAAAGGAATATGCAAAATGACTGAAAAGATTAAATTGGAGTAACCTTTCTGCGTGTCCTTAGACAACATTAGGTAACCATTTACATAAACTATTAGAAACCAAATGTGACGGAGGCAGGTTTGAAAACAAACTCAATTATCCCACCCATTTTAGAAGAGTCAAGGAGCCGCATACAACAAACTAAAATAACAAACCACATGACAGGAAATAGTATGCAAGAGAGAAGCAAGATAAAGAAAAACTGACCTTATCCATTCTAGCTAGATCAGAGACTATCATCAGAACATCAAGCACAACCTCTCTTGGACTTGAAACATCAAGTAATCTCCTCAATCTGTTTGGCTCAAGCAAGCCTTTGCTCACAAGTTGAATTGCCAGAGGGCGATGGCCTGACATTTTGGCAAGAAAAGCTACCGGCCTTCCAAGATCTTTCAATTCCATATGCTCCAAGCTTCGCAGTATAGCACCCGGCACTCCAACCTGAAAAAGTTTTGAAGCATTAGAATAGGACACAGTGAAAAATTGTTAGAACCTTCTGAAACTTCCCAATAATCCCACTACAATTGCTACTCCAACCATGATGGTCAGTGTTCCCAGTTAAATTGACAGATACCAACATGTAACAAAACATTGTGTGAAATCACCCAACTATTTAACCTAACAGAAACGACAAGGAAAAATGTAAACCTCAAGAAATATTTTTAAATATTTTCCCATGTCTTCCTCAATCGCTCTTACAATGTCCCTATCTTCCAGGCATATTTTGCCACCAGTTGATTCCATGTTGAGAAGGAACCCACTGTTCACAGAAGCTGTGGCAGACGGTAGTCGTGGAAGATTCTGTATAGCAACAAAAGGAAAGGCCAACAGGTTAATTACTACATTGATTATATCTCTGACTCCATCTTTCCCTCCACCTAGGCCAGTCCAGTTATTTACATGCTTGAGATGCACATCAGATATCAAATCTGTGATAAGCTTTACGATTTCAGTTTTCACTAAAATCTGACGGAAAACCTCAGCTCCACCTGTAAGGCAATGACAGATTGAAGATACTGTCCACACAACACCAATAGGAGATAATCCCACCAGATTTTTAGAGCTATCAACTACTGGAGAGAATGCTTTTGAATGGTTGTTGGCCAATAAACTAATAAGAAGCATAGGAGTATCACTTGCACATAACTGTCGTACAGCTAATGATCCTCCCCGTTTCAGTCTAGATTCTAACAAGCCAATACATCCATCCCTGAGGCCGTGCCAATAAGATAGAACACCATTAGCATCGACTTCATTTTCAATACCTACTGAAATCTTGAGGTGTCCACATAGTGTGGCAGTTTGAGGAATCAAATTCAGTGCAATTTCTGTGATAGAAGACTCCACAGTAGTTCCACTTTCAAGAGACAGAATAGATGCGAAAGCCAGCATGGCTGAGGCACAATGAGGTTCCAAAGAAGTTTTAACTCTCCCATCAGGAGAAAAGTGATGAGCAATGACAGAAAGTCGGGACATCTGCTTCTTTGGAGAGGTCGTTAACATAAACAAAGCAGAATTTCTTCCTGAGGACTTCAAGCGTTGAGCAATATTTGCAAGGATAATGCATGAATGCGAAACCAGTGCCAAGGGATTAACTAGTTTGCCTTTCACGTTAACTATTTCACCTGATTGAGGATCTCTATTTGAAGATAAAGTACACATGGATAGTGTGGAGAATAACTCTGACAAAATGGTTCCATCCCCGCCACCACTGACAATAGTTGTAACCGGGAGAGAACTGGGCAACCCACATAGAACACCAGAAATAATTGTACTATGCAGGCAGCATCGTGACAATAGCTGGAATATTTCAAGGAAATTGAGTAAGAACAAGATCCAACATATCAGAATCAACAAGATGAGATAAAAATCTATAATGGGAGACAGTTTAGATGATATAGTGCCTTCAATCATATTCAAGGGTAAAGACAATTTCATCAAAGACCATAGAACAAAAAGTGTGTCCACCTGAATACAAGCAATGAGGACAACCTCCATACGTTGATGAAGACAATAGTAAACAGCCATCAGCACAGCTTCTGATCTTAGGAAAGCCTTTGTCACTGCATCAGTAATTCTTGCTGAATCTGGGACATGCAATGAATCATTTTCATGGTCCTGAATGTCAAGACGAAGTAAAGTAGGGCTTCGGAAGGCATTTAATGGATATGAACAGATATTTCCTTTTGTGAAACAAGTATCCACTGCATCAATTAGTAGCCATATAATCCTGCAAGCTTCACAAGCAGCACGCAGCATGTTTGAAGAGCCTGAAATAAGACTTAAGCCAGCTGTTTCCAAACAAAGACATAAATGTTCAACTAGTCCACATGTCTTAGCATGATCTAAGATTTTCTTGATTGTTTCATCCACTGCAGGACTAGAGACTGCCTCAGAACCTGAAGTCAAAGCAGTTGCTCTAATAACCTGGGAGACCTTTGTTAAAATGACAGTAATGCAAGCACTGGACTCATACAGAACTCTGCCAGAAGCATCTTCCTTGTAAGTAACAACCTGCAATTTTTTTTAATTATGAAAAAAAGGAATCTATAAATTTTCCTCCAGAATATAACCAAAAAATGGTGAATATGTTATCAGAAATCAACAACATATAAGGTCATTACCTGTGAAAAAATTTCAGTCAGACCAACCCAGTGAATGAAATATGAAGCTGCAATGTCAGTTCCACTGTAGTCTAAAGACAGTTTCATTACAGAGAAGCTCTGCACAATAAAGAAACTTAACTGCTGTAACCCATCAAGAGTCATTAAAAAAAATCAAAGGTGACAACAGGTGCAGCAATGATGATTTAAGGTGCTCATTTACAAAATTCTGAAAGAGATTTGAGAAAATAAAAGTTATTGTTTTAAATGATTTGTTGATAAGTTTCTAACAAGATTTGTGTATGGAAGGAAGAACAGCTGGACATTTTCTCTTTTTGGGTTTGTGAAGTGACTTGAACCTAAGTCTATGAGAAGGGGACTAGTAGCATGGAACTATAAGATTTACTTGCATGTCTTCAAATTTAAATGAAAGTACATTTCTGGAAATAATAACATGAAAATTGTAGGGCAATAGGTTGAAGTGATGTGTGCAGCCAATATTAAATCAAAAGAAAGAAAGATAATTTACAAGCCTTAAGCTGCTTTCACAGGAAAAGATAAAAGACGTAGACATGGCAGTTAATCAATAGCAAGCAAACTTATGTTTATAGTAAAACTAAGAATTGATATATACCTTTACTAGCAAGTCGTTGAACTTTGAGGATTTTAAGCCAAGTGTAATGGCACTGAAATCAAGAACTTCACATAATATCTCATCAAACAGCTCACAAGCTTGTATTATGCCAGATGTAGCTAAGTTTGAAAGAATTCTTAGAGACTGGCTTGAAGTAATAACAGCTTGTTCCCTGTATCAATTTTAAAGTCATTTAGGTTAGTATTCTAACCACAAAGCAATATGCAGAATCTGGAGCTAGAGTAAAGTAGAATGAGATCATGTATTACCTATCTCCTGTAAATCTTAAAATGTAGAAAAGTTAATCTTGAATAACTTTAGAAGTTGTTTATCTTGTTTAATGCCTTAAGACAAGGTCTAGTCCTTGCTTTTTAGAAATTAGGCTGCAAAGTCTTCCATCTTGCTTTCCAGGTTAGTTAATAACTCAGTTAGCAATTATGAATGGGTTTGATCATGCTGACATCGTTTAGACCCAAGAGTCTCTACACCACCCACCAATTTCAAGGTTGCCATCCAACTTTTCAGCCTTGATTGTTTTTTTATTTTCACTCTTTTCACGATTTCTCTGTCAAACTAGTATACAATTAAGCTTCAGATGCATCTCAATTCAGGAAATGAAACAGTGCCCTTTAAAGCCAAGGTAAAAGAGTAGATCATATAAATATATTAAAGGATATAACTCCACTTTACCCATAAGAATTGTGCAATTCTTTTGACCATCTTTTCAATGGTAGCAAGACAGCTTTTAATGCTGCATTATCCTGACCAATAATTTGTGCTCCTTTAACTGTGCGGGAGCTATTTTCAAGTTTGTCCAACATCTGGCTACCTGAATAGAAAGGAAAAAAATGTAAAATTTCCATATGAAAAATTAGATGATGTAGAAAATGATAAAGTTGTGCGATCGAAATTATTTGAAATCTAGATTTCAGGTATACTATAAAAAACCAACTCCGAAAGGATGTTCTATTATGATAGTACAAATGTTAGCATTCAGATCATATTTTAAAACGTTATCAATGCAGAACTATTTGCATTGGGAGGCTAAAGCATCAAGCTATATCCTTTTATTTTGTCTTTTAGGAAAGTGTCACTTGAGATAACTACAGAAGTTACAAAATAATGCATGAAAAGCTAGAATTGCATTGCTCATACAAAGCAGAAGCAAAATAGATGACAAGTGATTATGCAATTTTTTTCGTAAACATACAAAATAATGTCAATTCAAGCTAGTTATAACATGACAGTTAACCTTAAAGAGAATAGACTGAACATGAAAAAGAATGTACTCATCAGCTAGCAATAAGCTGTGAATATTTGAATCAAGAGCCACACATTTCCTATACATTATAGCATATAAATGTTACTTGAATTCAAGAAAAGAATCATCTATCCAACAGCTGCTATATGATATGAGAGATCATTACAGCACAAGCGCTAGATATAACAAGGGATCAAGGAGAAACATATCATGTTCCTTCTACTAAAACATAAACTATTTTCTATCCAGTTTCAAACATAAAACCAGCAGGTGGAACATATTAAGCTCCATTGCTCCTACAAAACAAACATCACATACCTGACTGTTTAGTGTTGTTAGGACTTACAAATCCAGGGAACTCCTCAGTTGGTGGACAATTGCCTGCATCTGTGAAAGGACTACCTACTACATGAGGCTTTGGTGCAGAGCATCTCTCCAAAGCAGAAAGAGGTTGGATTTTAACTACAATATGGGAGTTAGCAAGTTGTAAGCATTAGGACACTGAAGCATGGAACCTTGGTATCATTCAGTTAAAAGCATACCCTCAGGACTCGTGATAGACAAATCAATTGTGGCATGTTTCATATTTTCTTCACCCCTCCAAACAGTATCACACCCTCTTGCTGATGCTGTTAAAGAACAAGTTTCCTACAGGAATTTTTTTTCTCAAAAACATATTCATTGGATCGTAGCAAAAGATATCTAAACTAGTAGCGTATTTATTAACAGAAAAACAACACTTCATACTAGATGATGCCTCTATATCCATTTTGTAGAGAAATGAGCATTATGCCACTTTTAAATGGCATTAAAGTTTGACAATTTTATCCTTAAAATATTCAAAGGAAGAACAATGGCAAGTATGAGATATAATACCTTGGCCTCCACTTCATATGAAGTGTCTTTAACAAATGGGTGATCAAGAAGTGCAGGCCAAGTCAACCGATTTTGTGGTACCTGTTTGGGAGGAAAATAAAAATCAAATCCAACAGAAACTGGCAATTAAGATTGAGGATCAAGTATTGGCTAACCTTATTTAGCAAACCCTTAAGAAAGCTTTTGAAACTGGGACTCATGTCATCAGGGTATTTAACTGGATCCTGTCAGTGTCACAAGCTTTGCTACTTCAGACATCATAGCCTAAAATTTAAGCAAGAATACTGGCAAGGTTTAAGTTAACCCACCTTGACAATATGCCTAATGAGTGCATAAACTGAATTTGTATAAAAAGGTGGTTGACCAACAAATAATTCATACCTGTAGGATTATGATAAAGTAGTTTCAACAAGGATGCAAAACAAACAAAGGTGTCAGAATAAAAAAGGGCAAATTCTAACAAGTTGTCAAGATAATCATGACCTACAAAATGATGCACATCCCATTGATAGGAAAGATGAAAATAATCCTAATTGATCTTTTGAACCACAGAAATCTAAATTGGAAGTTAACTTGAGAAAAATAATCCAGGTGAAACTTTTAAAATATCAAAGTGGTTAACTCACACATCTGGTCAAAGGAAAAAGAATTTGTGGAAAACATTATAGAATAAACCATAGAGATCAAACATTAATGCAATATAGAAAAATGATTTCAAATTTAGGCAACAATTTTGGTGAGCAAAAACAATGGCCAGATAACATGAGACCCATATGAAAAACGAATAAGGGAAAAGGAGAGTAATACAATATAACCCCAAGAGACCACAAGTCAGCAGTATGATTGTATGGCTGCTCTCTCACCAACTCTGGGGCCATATACAAAGGTGTGCCTAATAAACAATAAAAAGAACATAATTGGTTAGCCCTGGGAAGGTGCATAACTCGAAAAGAATGTGAAATTCCAAATAGAATTATCAAACACAGACCTTTTATTGATCGCAAAACCACTGTATTTATGGACATGGCGCGTGCAAAGCCAAAATCACAGAGCTAAGATAAATAGAAAAGAGTTAAAAATAATAACCACTGGTTTCTGCTACAATTTCATTTAAATGAGGAAGTAACTGAAAAGTACATAGAACATCAAGAAATCACGTAAACTAATATGAATTCAAGCATTTTATGAGATGAAATTTTCTAAGAAAGCATTATTGGGTTGCAAGAACATAACTGAGCGTAAACAAGCTAGAGAAAGAGATTATTTGAAACTTTTTGTGTGTATTTGCACCCAGGCATCACATCTAACCTTAACAACTGACCCAGCACCAATGAGTATGTTTTGTGGTTTCATATCCCGATGAATGATACGATTAGAATGCAAATAATGTAACGCCCTCACCTGTAACATTTAACAAAAGCAAGCTTAAGTGAAAACAATGAACTCGATACCAAATTAACTTAAGGAATCACTTTTAGAAAGAAAATCACTCATGTTTGAAATTTGGGGAAGGGGAAGTACCAACTGCTTTGCAATAGCCTGAACTTGTATTTCAGGAAGGCACTTATCATCTTCCAGTATCTCAAAAAGCTCACCCTGAATATGAAACTCTTCAATTAACTCACCACTGCACCGCATGGTAACAGTTCCATACGTTTGGTCGGCATACAAAGGAGAAGAGATGAGACAAACCTGTGCGAATTCTGTGACCACGCAGAACTCCTGGGGGCTTTCAAATGAATCAAGCATTTCAATGATATTCTCATGTTTCAACTTTCTAAGAATCTACAGAACTCTCATAAATTGAACAAATCAAACCAGCTCAAACACTAGAAGGCAGCTATCAAGCAAAGGATACAGCATTTGTTCAAATCTTGATGTAAATTTACTAGAAAAAAATTCATTAAATTACCTCAATTTCCTGTCTTAGATTATGAATATCCTTCTCGCTCTTTCCATGCTTCATAATAAATTTCATGGCAACAGTCTGTAACCAACAAAAAAAACAAAACAAAACATTTTAAGTTAAATAGAGGAAACGAAACAAAAAGAAAAAGATGAAATCGGAAGAGAACTACCTGGCCAGAGTACTTGCGCCTTCCTTTATACACTTTTCCGAAAGAGCCTTCACCAACCAGCTCGATTACATGATAGTTATCAACTCCCATTTTCAGTTCTTCCTCTGAAATTACCAACAAAAGTACGAAGAGATAGAAACCTAAACTCAGAAATCTCTACTACATACGTAAGGACTAAAGGGAGAGCGAAAAAACCTTTCCGAAGCAAAAATAGAGCATTACAAATCCAGGAAGAGAAATATCTAGAGTGAGAGTGAGGACGTGTCAAATATTTCCCGCTTATACCAAATTCAATTTGAAGCAAATAAAGGGCCCATTATCAAGGCCGAGACATTTTGTATTTTGGGAAATATTTCCTTTTTTTCTAATTCTATTATCTGAATTTCATTTTGTCTATAAGATTGGGGATTATCACAGATTCTCATAATAATTAACAAATGGTTGAAGGTTAATTGATCAAACTAAAATACCTTGTTGAAAAAAACCCATTTAAAAATAATTTGGCAAATAATTAAAATTAAAATTAAAATTTTTTATTTAAATTTAAATTTAAAATATATAGATTTGATTAGTTGTTAAACACTCATTTAATCATATAATAAGTATAACTTTTTTTTTTATCAAGTTAGTCCAATCTAATTTAAAGATCATTATTAAAGAATTGAAATAGCTTTCTTCTTCAATGCATAAAAGAATTAAGATACATGAAAGAATTGAAACGATTTTCTTCTTCAAAAAATAAGTTCATTGTTGAACTTTAATGTGCCTTCTTCAAATTTACCATCTTTGATCTTTTAATGTATAATCAATAAGTTAGTTGAAGTAGCATTGGACTTATCATATTTTCCTCTTTCCCTCTAGCTATTGCTCTAACTTGAAACCCTCCCTATTTAAGCTCTTCATTCTTGTTTTTTGCCTCTACTTTTCTTTGTTTCAACTCCTATATCTCCTCTCCAACTCCTTAATCCTTCCTCTCTCCCTTTTTTCTCCTTTCTAACATTATGTTTTAGTTCCCCTATTCATTTTGTGGTTTGTTTTGAGTCTTTCACCTGTCTCCTACTTTTTTTGGTTTTCTCCTTGATTGATAGTTTGGATGGTCCTCTACCTACTACCTTCCTGTCCAAACCCCTCTGCAACTCCTCTTTTCTATTTTCTCTCAATTCCCTTTGTTTGTTCCCAATGATTGTTTGTTTATATAAGTACACAATGTGAATGTAGCTAACACAATTAAGTAGAGGAAGATCCCACAAGAACTGTTGGTTAATTACCCAATATTCACAAACTTAACAAATTAGGCCAATAATTATAGATGGTTGAATAAGAAAATAAAATTAATAATAAATATAAATACGAAAACAATGATATGATCAATAATAGATAAATCTATGGATGAACTAGACTTATGCGAGAAATTTCGTAGGACTTTATTATATTCAACTTTTCCTTGATTTAATGAATGTATCTAGTTTCTCAAGCCACTAAAGGTTTCTAACTTAAATCATATTCTCTCTTAAGACATGAATCAAATAAATCTTCCACTTTCACTTCTTCAATTTAATCAATATAAAAACATAGATATACTTTGAAAAAATAAAAATAAAAACATAGATATGATCTTTAAAAACTAGGAGTTCATTATATCAAAAAGTCAATCAAATTATATAACATCCTAGGTTCATCCTACCTATATCAATATCCCAAATTAGCTCATAATTAAACAAGAAAAATAATAAGAAGTAATAAAGAAAATAAGATAAATAAATTATTGTTCATAAATCTTAAATCTTAAATCTCTAAAGAATTATTGTTTGGATCTTTTTCTATCTTTAAAGAATAAATAAATGTTGATCAAAACTGATGTAGAACAACTTTGAAAATGACCTTTTGATGCTTCTTAACAAAATAACTTCTTTCTTTGCCATCCCTTTTTCTTTAAATAAGAAACTTTAGTTTTTAATAAGCTATACAGACCCAACATGGTTTTGTATAACTAGATGTGTTTCACGTGAAATTCTCCAAAAAAACTACAACACCTTTATAGGACCTCCTCAGGTCTATATATGGTGTCATGTTCTTCATCCAAAGGGCAATATGGGAGTGTGTAAGATAAACAAAAGCATCCACCTTTGAACATGGCCCTTAACACGGTAATATGTAGGTGCCATATCCATAGGTCCATATCCAATTCTTTTAAAATTACTCCAAGTTAGTCCAATAATTAGAAATATTTTTTTGAAAATTTGAATTTATTAATGAATAATATGAAAATAAATTGGAGAGCCTAACAAATAATACTTAGCCACTAAAGAGTAGCTTTGTATTGTCAAACAAGCTATGAACTTGTGCATTCTACTAAAGTAAACAAACCATAAACATTGAGATCCATTCATTTGACTAGGCCTGCTTTACCCCTTTATGATAGAAACATTTAACGTCAACATTACCTCTCTACATTCATTATGAAATATGATCTAAATAGCCTTCTATTCGTCTCTAACAATAAAACATGAACTGAGTTAGTGGATAAGTCATTCACCTTCTTTGTTCATCTAGTTACGATTACAAAAATTCAATAAATCCTTCCACTCCTTGGGAGTTTATTGATTACATTTTCTCATGACATATTTTCAAATATTTAAAGCGATTTTGCATTTAAAAAATAGATTCTCTAATGTTTCATCATTAATCTTGCATAGGGCATATGCTCCTCATACAGTTGCAAAATTCTTCACTCTATCTAAGGTGAGTTTATCTTTGAAAAAAAGTTGTAGAGTTAAGGAAGCTTTAGGGAATGCTTGTTTGAATTAGATCAACCTAAACTAAGATACCTTAGGGAGTGGTGCTTTCAACATATTCTTGCAAGATAGGTTTATAAATTCCTTGGAAGAATTGAGAATCTAATAAAACTTATTAGCTTGTCCTAGAGTTAATTGACAGTTAATAGAAAGTGAAGCAAAGAGGCTTAACAAATTACAGCATAGTACATCTTTGACCAAGGCATTTCTATGAATCAAGCTCTTTTCAGAACTAAGCAAGTTGAACTCACTGAATGACCCTAATGATGACCAAATATCATATTAGAAAGATGTTGAAGCTCTATCTCCTAACTTGTGACTTATCCTCATTCTTACTTTCATTCTCAGGTTGAGTAAATGTAACATGGACCAAGAAGTTCTAGTTTTAGGCTTTATACTCCAAATGCTATCACCTATTAAGTAATATGCATGGATCCACCTCACTTATAAAGCACTATTGTCCTTCAATACTCTCCATATCTTTTTTGCAAACAATACTTGGTTAGTAGTTTTGATTGACTATATTCCTAACCTTCCCACTTTTATAGGCTTCCAAAGCTCAGTCCATTTCACTTTTGTTAGCACTGAACTTAGTTCACTCCCAAATGAAATAAAACTCCTTAATAATTTTTCTTTTGTTTTAATGATACATTTTGGAAACCAAATATGAGCAGCTTAGTATACATTCAAACTATTAAAGATAAAGCAAACTAATTGGATTCCCCTAGCTAAAGACAAATTGTTACTGACCTAGCTTGATATTCTCCTCTTAATCTAGTCAATGAGTGGTGAGAATTCACTATAAGTGAGCGTATTGTTACTGACCTAGCTTGATATTCTCCTCTTGATCCAGTCAATGAGTGGTGAGAATTCACTATAAGTGAGCGTTTTAGAGGAGATAGGTATTACCATGTATAATATAGAAGGGATATATGATTTCAATCTTATGATGCACTCAAAACATCCTACTTAATCTCTAGCATTAATTGAAATAAATAGCTACTCTTTTCTTTATTGATGTTTAAATTGGATAGAGACTTAAAGGACTTCAAAGCTATCATAAGATGTTCACTAATTTTGGATCTTCTTTTGAAAATAGAATAATGTCATCAATAAAAGATTGGTTGAAAACCTTCAAAGACTTGCATTCGGATGGTCCAATTACATGTTCAAAGGCTAAGAAGATAAAGGAATCTTTAAATGGGTTGTTTTAAGAGATTTAGGCTTAAAGAGTGCTTTTAGGCCAAAAACTAAGTGTGGAAGATGTAAAAGGCTTGCAACAAGTCATTCACATTCTTTAAGTATTAAGTAGACCTCTTTTAAATTCAAATGGTCATAAATGTCTTAAACAACACAATTTGGCTACCTTAAACTTTCAAGAATAATTTAATCTTATGGGATTCAAAACTTAGACTTATCATTATTCTTCTCATTTATTTCTAAAGTGTGGAATCCATATCCATCTTTAACTTTGGCTAGTTTTGACACGACCTAGTATCACATCGGGTACATGACAACTACCACATACCTGGGCTAAGAGCACTTATAGTACCCTTAATCCGACTATGCAAGGCTAATTGAATTCTTTTTTGAAAATATTTGGGCAGCATAATGGCTATATTTTTAAAATCCCAAACTCAATCAAAACACCTGCAAATAATTTTAAACACACTTCTATATTCACATTAAAATTCTACCATAACTTCTAGACTTTTAAGTCCACTCAAAAGCAATCCCAACAACTGTACAAAAAGTTCATACATAAGGTCTTTTACAAATTACAAGACAGTCAAGAGTTACTTTATAAAGTCATAAAGATTATCAACATAACCAATATAATAAAAACAGCTCATGAGCTACTATACAACAAAAACACAAAATAGAGACTACCCACGTGCTATAATGCCCCGAAAATGTCAAAAGATCGCATGATCCACACAGAGCTTCAAGCTCACTAAATTAACCTGCATGGTTGGAAAGTAGAAGGGGTGAGTATACTATGTACTCAGTGAGCAGGAAAAGCATATATTGCAAATAGAACTTGATGCACACCAAGACTGTATAGATAACCTATGAAGTGAGCATACATCACATAGAAACACATAGGCCTAGCCTATGACTCATTGTATGCTGGTTAGGAACTATATAAGCCTAACCTATTAATCACTCATCCGATGAATATAGTTTTCAGTTCTAGGACACAAAAACAAAAAAACATCTTATTTATAAATCAAATCTCGTTAGAAAATAAATCTCAGAATAAGCTAAAACAATCATAAGTGTCATCACTAGTCAGCCAAACTAGTGTGCACACCTAACAATTCCCGATGTTGGCTCGACTTTCATCCTTGGTGAGTCCAGACTATAGTCGACAAGAGTATCATGACCTTAGGTGATGGCCTTGTCAATGTCCAGACCCTAGGTTTGGAATCACCCGCAAGTCTCATAGAAAGGTATTGATAAGGGGATTCGACTTTTATGTACCAACGTCAAGGGTATGGGTGTCACTTAATATGTTGTGCCTAGAACATGATTAGCCAATCATTACCTCACTGAATCACAAAAATCATATAAAAATATTAAGTACAAAAATTAAGTAAGGCTTCATGGCTTTATTTATCGGTCCAATCGATAAAATAGAAGCTTACTATGGTTCCAAACCAAAAGAGAACATATGCACGCATCATACATGACTCAATTATGCAATGTAAATTCCAAAACATTATTTCATGCAATAAAAGTTATCTTTTGCACTCCAAGTGCAAAATTGTTCAAAAATATAGTTTTAGAAAATAAAATATTATTCTTTTTCACTTCAAGTGTAGGTTTGTTGAAAACAATATCATTTATCATAATACGTAATAAAAACATCAGTTGCACTCTAAGTGCAAAGAGTTATTCAAAATAATTTCATTTATTAAATATACGAGTATACTAGCATCTATTTGAGATTCAATTCTACTATGCATGATTAGATTCAAAATTCACATACAAGTTATCATGCATGTCTTGGGATGTCCTAATCCCATTTAAGAGATATAGTTTTCAAAAATCACCTCATAAGAAGATATACACTCCCTCAACTTCAACAATTCCCAGTACGAGCTCCTTGATTCGCAACTCCCGAGTCTTTATACATAAAAGAATTATACAATGTATTTACTACTCAAACATATATCTCATACTAATACATCATCACATAAGTGTATAAAACACAATATCACTATCTTTAAGCTAAAAGATTCGGCCATTACTCATCAATTTGTGCAAAATTCAAGTTTACTATAAGTAAACATGAAAGCTGCTTTCCAAGTATATCATTAGGAATCCTTAAATCCTAAGCCAAGTTCATTTAGACATTTTATCAAACGCCTAATGTGCATGACTTTCTAGTCATATTTTCAATACCTTTTCATAGTAATTCATGCTCCTATCTTATTATATAATAAACATTTCCAAGCAACAACATATTTCACCACTCCATTCAATCCAATTCCTTTCATTTAAGCCATATTCATCATAATTATGCAACTCATTGCATTAATCCATTCCTTCTCCCATCATTTTAACCAAGCCTCATCCAATGTACATCTTCTTCATCTTTCATCATCAATTCACATTATACAAATACAATTAACACCATAGAATTTATTTAAATCATCGATTTCAAAAGATATCCAAAAATTCACAAAATTTCACCAAAGAGGGGGCATTTTGGTTTTGATTTAAAGGGGCTTCTCCATGACTCATTTCAGCCATCTAAACCATGTTTCACGTATATTCAAGAATGGAGAAAAAAATCTTAACACCAATCTTAAAATCATAAAGTAGAGAGGATGAGACAAAACTTACCTAAACCTTCCTTTGGTGATATCTTAAAATCCTTTGAGAATTTCTCATATCTAATGATAGATTTGAGTTATTTAATCCCAAATTAGTTTAGAATATCTTGATTTGGGTTGGAGAATAAAAAAGGTAAGATTTTAGTGATAGCTAAAAATGGCTTCTTCTCCTTTCTTTTAATTAAAACAAAATGTTCCAAGTCTTTACTAATGGGTTGCACGGCCATACATGAAGAAGGGTATCGAATATTGACTCTTCTTTGAACAAAATATGGTGAAAACCTTTTTGCCCTTAGGTTATGTGAAATTACCACTTTACCCTCCAAACTTTTCCTAAATTTGCAATTAAGCCCAAAATTTGGGAATCTTCAAAACTTTTATGTTTATTTTAGTCCCCGAACTTTTGGAAATAATAATTAAGCCCCTTAAATTTATAAAATTACATATTGGTGCTCTATGAATTGAAAATTTACAATTAAGTCCTTTAACTCTTAACAATTGATAAATAGGCCCCTATGTACATCAACTTTTCCAATTAAGCTTTCTAAGTGTCCAATAAGTTTATAAATCATGTCTAATCACTTCTAAGGTATTAGAACACATTTAACTCTGCCACCATAGTCATATCCATCCAATGGACTCGGTTTTACACACTTAGAATCTTATATATCAGAAATCTCCAAGATTTCACATACTAAGGAACTCTAAGTTTATGTAAGGGCATATAACATTATAAATCACTGACATATATACCTAAAAGGATTTTAAATACATCTTTGAACTCATATACAACCATGTATATAACAATATAAAGTAGTATTTTCAAATACAGAACAATACAAAAAGGCTCAGAGAGTTCAGTGTTACAAGTCCTCCCTTCCTCAAAAGAGTTTCATCCTCGAAACTCCTAAGTCGAGGACAAATAAATGGGGGTGTTGATGTCTCATAGTACCTTCAAGCTCCTATGTCATCTCCTCCACCCTATCGCTTTTCCAAAGAACTTTGACCGTGGGTACCTCCTTGCTGCGTAATCTCTTTATCTATCGATCCAAAATTTGAACTGGTTTCACCTCAAATCTTAAACCTTCTCTCAGCTCTACTAGAGGTGTCTCCAAAACGTGAGATGGATATGGTATGTACTTTTTAGCATCAAGACATGGAACACATTATGGATCCTATCTAAGTCTAGTGGCAATTCGAACCGATATGCCACAGTCCTGTCACACTCCAGATTATGGAAAGGTCCAATATATCGAGGGTTCAACTTCCCTCGGCTCTAAAATCAGATAATACCTTTCCATGGTGATATCTAAAGGAAAACCATGTCACCAACTGCAAATTCTAATGGTCATCGCCTCTTATTCGCATAACTCTTTTGACGATCTTGGGCGACTTTCATCTTTTATCGAATGACTTTTTGTAGCGCCCCCTCACCGTAGGGTACACATCGGGATGCCCGAGGGTCGCTCCGACACGTATCCCACGATAAAGGTGCTCTACCAGAAAATTTTCGCTAATAATCCATATGGCATCGCAATACATTAAACCACAATATAATAGAAATCAGTGAATTTAAAATCCAAATATCAATCTGATACAATCATCCAATAGCAGAATAGACAAGTCTATCAGTTCCCTAACAAAACCAA
>JANVCQ010000004.1:12854209-12871680 GCA_025531925.1 Erythroxylum plowmanianum
AATGCTCACACAAATAAAACCAAACTCTTTTGTTTTAATAATAATAAATATTTTCATTACAAAACTGTAACTGAAGAAGATAAAGTTACATGTAAATACACTTGCTTTCTAGGACACTATATTTACATAACTCCAACAAGAACCACTTCTACCTTAGCTGGATTTACTTGGTGCTAGGTATCACCATTGTGTAATGACACATGTCACAATGCATGTAATCCATTTGTTATGAATATATATTGCCATATGTCACTTAGTTATTAGTCCATTTGTCACACAACCAATGCTGCCAAATGTCATTCAACTATACTACCAATTGTCTCTTACTTACTTATGCCAAATGCCACTAAATGTATAGGTTTAGTCAGCCTAATTTTTTCATGTGTCAACTTGTCTTAACACTTGACAATTTTCTTAGTCCAAATGTACATTTTAATACCACAATTTTCTAATGGTAACAACTAATTCCAATTTACTAATTGTGGCCCATCAAACCAAGATTCAAGACTTATGCAATTCACAATCATATCACAATTTTAACACTTATCACTTATTAACACCTATCACATATACTTTCATGAACAAGTAACATTTGAAATGGGATATAATTTGGGACCTTACATTATAAAGACAGATAAAAGGACCTACGCATGATTTTCATTGATTTAGACAAAGACTATGACAAGGTACTTAAAGAAATCATATGAAGGTGTTTAGAAGCGAAAGGATTTTTTTTGCCTATTTATGAGTTATTGGGGATATGTATGAATATGTCAAGACTAAAGTAAGGACTACAAGAGAAGATATAAAGTATTTTTCTATCGATATTAGGCTACACCGAGGATCCTCGTTTAGTCCCTTCTTATTTGCAATAGTTATCGATGAGTTTATCAAGAATATCCAATGGGATGTGCCTTAGTGTATGTTGTTTATTGATAGCTTTATTTTAGTGGATGAAACAAAAGTTGATGTTAATATTAAGTCAGAATTTTGGAGGGATATGCTAGAGTAAAAAAACTTTGCATTGAGTAGGACTAATATTAAATGTTTAGAGTATAACTTTTTAGGTCGTAAGGTTGCAATCGATGTGGAGATCAAGATTGGTACATAAATTATAACATAGAAAGATTATTTTAAGTACTATGAATCCATCATCCAAAGTAGTAGCAAGATAAATGAAAAAATAGTTCACAGTATTAAATCAAAGTATTAAAGGGTACATCAAGAATTTTATGTGACAGGAAAATACCACTCAAGCTGAAAGATAAATTCTATCATTTAGTAATTAAGCCGATCATGCTCTATAGGGCAAATTTGTTGGCCTATCAAATAAATACATAGTCATAAGTTAATGGTAACGGAGATGAAGATGCTCTATTGAATGTATAACCTTACAAGAAGAGATAAGGTCAATAATGTAGTAGTAAGAGACAAGTTGAAGGTAGCTAATAGTAAATCAAGGGGGATAAAGCTTAAGTAGTTTGGAGATGTTAAAAAGGAGACAACTTGATGCTTCAGTGAGAAGATGCAAGAGAATTATACTTAGGAGTGTAAGAGAAGAATATGAAGACCCAAGAAGAATTGAGGGTAGGTGATTAGGAATAATATCGCTCTACTAAAGCTTACAGAGGACTTGATCCTTTATGGAAAACTTCAGTGAAATAGGATACGGGTAGAGGGTCTTACATAAAAAAGTCTTTCTCTTTTTATAGGCCTTTTGAATATTTTTCTCCAATTCTTGTATTTTTAATTAGCCTGAATAATTTTATTTGTAACACTTACTCTTTCGGTTATCTTATTTATTTCTTTATTTCGGATTTTCCACCATTGTCTGTTTGTTTTGTTGACTTACTTGTTTTTATTCTTGTCTGCTTATTTGTTTTACTTATTTTTATTTTTTTGATTTTTTGATCTTTATTTTTATTTATATAGATAATTGTTTATGTATTTCACTATTGTTTTTAATTGTTTTCTAAATTTATATAGATAATTGTTTATGTATTTGACTATTGTTTTTAATTGTTTTCTAAATTGTTTCCTATGGTCCTATCAAAAGCAATTTCTTAAATTTTTATATTTTTGAACCTCTTCAGATCGTGTATATTAACAAAAATCGTACTAAAAAGTTTGCGGTATTTGTATTTTAACATTCATATAATACAGTAAGTAGTCCAACGCAGCATGCAACACTACACTGCACTACGCACATTGCTCCCTCTCATTTCCTAGCAGACCCTTTTGCCCTCTTTTTTATTTCTTTCTCACCATGGTTTTGAAACTCGGATCGGACCGATCGGTTCTATCGGTGATCGGTAGGCTATCTGGTCCAGATGACCCTTAAAAATTAGTCCCTAATTGAACCAGTGCGAATCGGTGAAAACTGAGATTGGTTGAAACGGTTGGCCACTGGTTCAATGATTTTTTTTGTTTTTTTTCTTTCTAAAATGCTGATGCGATTTTTTTTTTCAAAAGTAAAACCCATTTTTTCTCCAAAAATCTAACAAAAGTATAGAACTTAAAGAACCCAACCGGTTATTTATATTTATTTATATTATTTGGTATATTTTTTTTATTATTTTTTAATATTACTAATATTATATATAATTAAATATAATTATTGTATAATTATGACATCACACTGATTCAATCTGTGTTCAAACTGGTCAAATCAGTAATCAGTAAGGCCTCCAATTCAACGTCTGATCCGACTTTCAAAATCTTGTTTCTTACTACACTGCACTACGCACATTGCTGCCTCACTTTCCTGGCAGACCCTTTTGCCCTCTTTTTTATTTCTTTCTCACTACACTGCACTACGCACATTGCTCCCTCTCATTTCCTGGCAGACCCTTTTGCCCTCTTTTTTATTTCTTTCTCTTTTCTTCCTGTTCCTGTTACCTTAGATCAATTCAAACACAAAAAAAACCAAATAAACGCACAATCAGACTTGTACTAGCCATCCCTATTTCTCTTTTAACCTTTAATTCTCAAGAAAACATATCCGTTTTCCTCTTTAGCTCCCATCATTTTAGACTATATGGTAAAACATTTTGGTATTCTTTTCTATTGATAGTGAACTGGAGAAGATGAGTAACACTGGGGCTAAGCTTTCAATTCCTAGCACTACAAGGAAGATGATCCAGAACATAAAGGAGATCACGGGCAATCACAGCGAAGAAGAAATCTATGCAATGCTTAAGGAGTGTTCTATGGATCCAAATGAAACCACTCAAAAGCTTCTCCTTCAGGGTAAATTGTTTTGATTATTTGCTTTTTGTTGCTCTTGTTTCGTTATTATCCCGCTCTTTCCTCCAGCTCATTTTTGTACAGAGCATGAAAGGAGGCTTTATGTTTGATTAACCATTTCTACGAAATCGGTCACTATATTAGATTTGGTTTTCAAATATAGCCTTAAAGAGAGGTGGATTGAAATGGGTTTCATTCTTTTTTTTTAATTTTTTTAATTATTTTTTAACTGATGGATCTAAGTTACCCCTTTTAATTAGACGAAAGCTTTCGGTTTTATTTTTCTTTTGGTAAATTTGATTTGGGATTGGGCGAATAAATGGTTTTGTTTTCCCCCATCCTCTTTCACTGCTATTGCTGCATTTCAAAGCTAATACCTTTTATTTTCTAGTTTGTATTGAATCTCGCTGGATTTCTAATGAACTCTGTACTTTTCTGCTCAAACAGGGAGTAATAACCAGTAAAGAGAACTAGAAAAGTAGTTGACCATATTGTTTGTGCGTATTATTTCGAGCCTTTCCATTTGAATTTTCCTTGTTAACATATTAACTACTGTCTGTGTTGTTTTGCAGACACATTTCATGAGGTCAAAAGAAAACGTGACAAGAGAAAAGAGGTAAGATACCTTTCAGGAATATGTATGTCGATGTTGCTTCATTCTAGTTGAGTTGTTCATCCGATTAGTTTTTATTGAGTGAGGATAGACAAAGTCAAGGAGTCTTAGTTAGTTCAGTTCAAAATGCAGTCATGGAGTCCTTGTTAGTATTTGTTCAAAATATAGTCATGGAGCCCTTGTTAGTATTTTTTCTTTCATGTTGTAGATTGTTATTCCATGTTTTCTGTGTATTCTTGTGGTTAATGAGATTGCAATAACTGCATTTTCCTTGTAATTAAACTTAAGCTTCCAATTTCCTGTAACTGTGTTAAGACTGTGATTATGATGTCTTTCAGCCGATTTGAGTTTGTCTGCATATTTAGCACGTCAAGAAAGCAATAAAGAAAACCTATGATGACATCTCTGGATCAGAAACTCAGGTAGAACACTACAGGGAGGAAATAGTTTTAAAACTGAAATTGTAATTACACTGATTATTGTTGTAACTTAATGAAGCCTTTGAGATGCCCTGAAATAATACACAACAAACTTAAGAGGCAGCGAATCTGAAACGATAAACCAGAGAAAAGCCAAAAGCACCTCAAAATCATTTCCTCTATATATTTTGATTTTTGAGCCGCTACCCTGCCAATGCAATTTCTAGATTTCTTTGTGGCTTTCTTGATGCATCAATATTAATGCTTGGAGGATCATAGACTGGGACCTTTTGTTCTAGTTTTATTATCATTGTGGCATACTTGCTCTGGACATTTATACTACCAGAGTTGATGCTTGAAAGCTTCTACATTTCTTAAGAACCTTAGACCAAGAGAGTTCATAGACCGAGAAAGTTCATCTGAATTCTGTAGGTCAAGAATAGAAGTTTTGGATTAATCATTATTGAATCTTTTTGAAAAAAAAAAATTCTGCTTTGAAATATAAGAAAGTAGATAAAGTTGTCTTAGGAGTATAAAGTAAATCACAAAAGAAGAATAAGAGCCACTTCTCATTTATGGGAGGTAAAGAACTAAGTTCCTATGTATGTGTACATGCAGGTTGTATATATATATATTTTTTTTGTTGTGAATTGCATTGGATTGGAACTATGTGTTGTTGATAATTTGATCTGAAATGCAGAACGTGGGTAACAGAGAGTCTTTAGACTCTCGAGGGAGAACTGTTGCCCAAGGGCATGGGAGCAGGAATCTTCGGGTGAATTTTACACCTCGTTACTCAGCGCATGGTTAGAACTACTTCTGATATATGGCCTGAAATAACTACATTTGCTTGAGTGCTCACTCGGTTTCAGACTTTGTTGTTATGCTGCTGTGTTTACCTGTGATGTGTAAAGAATTAAATAGTTACAAATGCAACTTTTTTTGGATTTATCTTTGAGCCAGTATTAATAAAAGAATGCCTAATGTGCATGAGACTTACAACTAGGATTGGCTTATGAACCCTAGGTGATCCACATGCACTGGGCAATACATGAAGGTTCAATATTCGTACATGAGTGTGGTAATTTGTTGAGGTATATCGTATAATGAGTTGGAAAACAAGGCACTAGTCAATCGTTAGCTCCATTGCTCAAAGACCTCATCCTTATCAAACTTAAGAATTTTGTATAACAGAGAAATGTTTATATGACATGCTGATGTAAATCTGTAAATAGTGAACAATTTAAGTTTATATTTTTTCCACCATGTCAGTCATCCTACAAAGTTAAAGAACTGTTTAAATATGAAGATGTGCAGTTGACTTCACATAGTTATTTTGTTCTGTTTGCAACTAGTTCTTAAGTCTCAACCTACCTTAGCAGGTAGGCATTTGATTATTTCAGATAACTGGTTTAAATCCCTGTCCCTGTTGTAGTTGTGGTTGATAATGTTCACATACTGGAGTCTGTCATCATGTTGATGGAGATTGTACAAGTTTTATCTTATAAGTAATGTCCAATCTAACTGCATGTTAACTCGAGCATTTATTAGATGCAAATGGTGGTAAGAGTTGTGCAAATGGGAGGGACAGTGGAAACAACCAAGATGCAGTGAAGGGGGCTGTTATTTTGTTGACAGCTTCAGAGGAAAAAAATAAAGAAACAACTCTTCCTGCAAGGTAACATAAGTTTACAAGTTTAACGTATGGTTGTTATATATCATGTGGGGTTTGTGAGGATTTAATAAGCAATTTCTTTGTTTTTTCTGCAGCTGTACTTATATTGTTGCTAATGGATCTTCCACTGTAATTTCTGAAAGCCTGCATGCAATAAGTGCTACTAGTTTGCTTTCAGCAAGTGGTGTAACTCAACAAGAAGTGATTTCTTCAACTATTGGTGTTGATAAATTGGGAAACACAAGTTCCCCTCCTGAAACTGACAAAACCTCCAGTTTAGGATTAGGAGCTGCAGAAACATGTGTGGAGTCTATGACATGCTCCAGTAACTCCTTGATGTTTGTGATTCCAGCATCTTCATCAACAGTCTGTTTTGCACCATCAGATCCTGTCATAGTGCCAACTAATGATTTAAGGCTCCCTGGTGCAGTGGGTGCAATTAAATGTGATGTCGGAAGTCATCTGACTCTAGGTGAATCAAATACAGAGATTTCTACTGAGAAGTCAGGTCAGGGATTTGGCTACGTTATGAAATTGTTGCTGTTTTTTATTAATAAAGAATTGGAATTTTAACTTTCCTAACATCTGACTGCAGCTCCTGAGATTGTTACCTCCTTGCAAGGGAAGATACCGAGTGAACCTCAGGGAACTGGGAAGAGCCAGCTCATTGACACTTCACAACCCTCAGTTACATCAGGCCATTCTGGCTCCTTCAGTGACAGGCCTTCCTCTAACTACATTACTAAGTCACAACAGATAGAGGGCCCTCAGAAAGGTCTGTGATTTGGCTTTTGTGTGGAAGATTCTTAATCTTCTGAACTATTTTGTTATTGATGAACATGTCACTTTTGTATTGTTGTTTAGGTTTTGATACCCATCCAGATTTTATAGAATAGCTGTAAGTAATTAGATTTTGTTGACTTTCGGCTCAAAGGTAATTGATACTTCGTGGATATTAGACGTGGAATTTCATAGCCCTGATCCCATTCCAATTGTGCTTATTTTTTGCCTTCTTGCTGACTTAGGTACTTCCCTTTCTTCTGCATTATGATTTTCTGAACTGTAGATTGAAAGTGATGAGATTTGAGGTTACCAAAGAAAACAAAAATGTTACCTTGAGTTTGGGATGCTAGATTCTTGCACTCTAGTCTTCTTGTGTTCTTTCTTAAGCTATTTTATGTAAACACACTCCTGGATACAGCAATTTGATACAGTGAAAAATAAAATATAAAAGAACTTTGGAAGGCATGGCTTCCAGCCATCCCTGCTTATTTCCATTTTTTAGCTTGTTTCTGTGATCTGATTAATTTCTTAGGATCTATATGTTTACTGGTCCTTCTTTTCATTGGTAGCTGGCCCCAACAAGGAGTGGAAGCCAAAGCCAACAAGCTCTAATTTGCCTCAAGGGAGTGGAACTGTAGGTTCGTCTGATTTTCATAATAATCCTGTTGAAGAGAAAGGACTATCACAGATTTTATCAAGTGTCCTTGATTCAGAAGAGTCGATTTCTAAGCTGCAGAAAAAGCTGGAGGAGTTGCATCTTCTGCCACGTCAACATGTAATCATTCCGAACCACATCCATGTCCCTGAATCTGAAAGAACCAAGTTAAGTTTTGGAAGTTTTGATGCTACTTTTACAGTAATACCCAGTGATATGAGTGCTCCACAGAATGAAAAGAGCTCTACACCTATATCTGAAACTTCTCAAGTTACTGAGAAAAATTCAGAGGAACAGCCTACAAGGTAAGTGTTCTTGTGCTTTTTGTCTTGACATTTCCAACTAGGAGTTAATCTCTGAATTCTTATTAAAATTATTCCTTTGGCGAAGATGTAATCATTCAAAGATGATTTTATTAACTGATTAATAAGTGTGTAAGCTCATTTACATCTGTTTCATAATCCAAAAATTTGGTAGATAGTTTGCTGAGAAGGCCCAGGTGTTTAAGGTTTTAAAAAGGAAGTTTGGCAACCTAACTGTTGATAATTTGACTCTTTATCTTGTTTTATATTTGACTATATGTTGATAATGTCTTTGTATCTATTTGGATTCAGCAGCCAAGGTGCATTGGTTACAACTGAGGATGGGGCATATCCAGATAATTCTCACTCACCTTCCAAGGAACCTGGAAATTTATGTGCTGAGGGTGATTTTTCGTCCAATAGAGTACCAGGGTACAATGAATTCAAGCTAGAGACTGCATTTATTTCTGGAGGGCATCAATACTCAATGGTGCATACTTCTCCAGGCTACAACTTTGGTTTCATTCCTCCAATGATAGGCAGTCAGGTTGCACCATTTGAAAACTTAGAATCTCAAGCCCGCGATGTTTCTCGTCTTCCTAGTTTTGTTGTAAGATTTCAATCCCAAGTCCATTTACCTAAGTCTCAGATATTGCACCGTCCCTATCTTTTTCTGAAGCTAAGTTCTGCTTCTGGTATTATTATAATAGAAAAGGGAAAAGGGGTAGGAGAAAAAGACTACATTGAAGTTTTCATATTGCTGCAATTGCAAATTCTGGAAGCTTTAAATTCCTTATTTTGATCCCAGATGTCTTTAATTCCAGTAGTTGTGACTCCTCAAAATAATGTGTGATGGCAGAATTCATTTTGTCTATGGACCTAAACCAAGTGTTAATAGTCATTTTACTGGTTTCTTTATCTAGGTCCAGCAACCATGTGATCCTGTGAGTTATTATGCTCAATTTTATCGATCTGATGCTGATAATGATGGTCGTGTTTCTCCCTTGCCTTCTACTGGAATTGCTTCAAAATACAATGGCAATGTTACTGTATTGCCTCCACATACTACCCAGTCTCCCCAAGAGGTTTCTATATTTCATTCTCTTTACGATAATTTTATCAACAAGGTTTAAGTCTTCCTTTCTTGAATATCTTTCCTACGAAATATCTCTTTGTTCATTGAATGATTAGAGTTTCCTAGGACTTGTTTCAGTTCTCCTTGTGCTTGTCTACTCAAATCATAACGTCATCTTATGCAGATGGGTTATTGAGAACAGAAAAAATTATTCATTTGTTGTCCAAATATGAGATTTTGTTGCTAATTCTTATGAAGTGAATAGTTCATCTTCTACTATTTGGTACAGGAATGACTTTAGGCTTTATTTGCAATCCGCTTCTTGCCGATATCAGTGGACTTGAATAGATATTAGTGTTGCCATTTTGTGGTTTATGTACTCCAGCCCATTTCTTTTCTTCCTATTATGTTTTAAATGCTTTCATAAAGCATTCCCTTGAAATTTTAGTTTGGCAAGGGAAAGACGTATTGATTCTGATTAGAAAGCCTTCATATGTCAAAGAAGCCTGGTGAATTGTTCAAGTTTAAATCTGGATGTTTCTCACTTGGCTTCAGCTAGGGAATTTGTTATGATTGCCATATTATATGTTAGACATCTAGTTCTCAAATGTGTTTATATAGTGCCTCTACTCTTGCATTGTCTAGATTGGTTAATATGTACTTTATCATGGCCAAATCACACTTTGGATCATAGTTTCTTCTAATTTAGATGAAAGCATTGATTTGGGCTTCATATTGCACCGTACTGGGATGTTTTGTTGCTTTTTACATAGCCTTTTGAGTTGCCAAGAAAAGATGAAGAGGTTCCTAAATAATTCTTAAAAGGAAACAGTCTTTGACTATAAAGAAAATAAAAGGCAGCAGTCCTTGTAGTTGCTTGAGTGCTCAACTAGAGCACAGTCTTCTCTGCTATGTCACATCTTAATATTCAGTTATGGGTTCCAAGAAAATTACTTTATATACAATTTGTAGATGAAAGATGTGCTAAGTCTGATACTGCAAAAATACATTAACTGTGAGGAAGCATCTGGACTCTTAAAACAACCATGCAGGTCTAGATTTAACTAAAATTAGCTGAGGAAAGAACATTTTTGATGAGGATAGAAATCCTAGTGTCATGCCAACTAATATATATCATATTCATACTCACCAGTGCAAGTTACACTCAGCATTGCTATAGATTTTGAGTCCTCATGCGTACATATTTTATTGTGTCAATTGCAGGCTGGGAATTCCTTAGTTCTGTCCACAGCCGGTCCAACTCTATCAGCGACCCAAACTGCTGGGCTTATGCAAAGCTCCATAACTGTGACTCAGCAGCCAGTTCCTGTCTTTCGGCCACCTACTGGGTTGCAGATATCCCATTGTCCTCCAAGCTACATTTCATATGGCCACTTCTTTTCCCCATACTATGTTCCACCTCCCAGCATCCACCAATTTCTAAGTAATGGTGCATTTCCCCAGCAGCCTCAAACTGGTGGTGTACATCCTGCTCCACCAACTGCATCTGCCTCAGGGGTCAAATTTTCACACCCACAATATAAACCGGGAACTAGTACTGGGAATTCAAACCATATTGGAGTGCCAAGTGGTTATGGGCCCTATGGCTCATCTCCAGCTGGTTATAATCCCAGTTCTGGATCAACAGGTGGAAATTCCACAAATAATGAGGATCTCAGTGTATCCCAGTTCAAAGAAAGCAACCTCTACATGACAGGGCAGCAGGTAAGCTTTAAAGAAATGAACCTTTATAAATCTTTTTTTCTCTAAAATGTTGTCTAGGTCAGAAGTTCTTTGTTAATTTATTGAAATGAGGATCTTGGCTTATCTGTTATTTTTTCCCCCCCCCTTAAAACTTTCCAACTATAGTCCATGGTTTTTTCATTTTTGTACTAAAATCATCAAACTTTATTGTTAACGTAGATTATGTTTCAGAACAAAGCTCAGAGTTCTTTTTGTTAAGGCTAAATTGCTAGATTATCGAAAATACTTCAGGAAAAGTAGTTGCTGCATTTTTATTTGTCGTTGGCCATCACTGCTTATTGTTCCATGTTGCTAACCTTGCAATCAGCTGTTTTGGTAGGTTGATATGATTGTTAATAATTGGTGGAGATAGTATTTAGCTGGTGATGATTTGGATGGTCACACAACTTTATGCTGCTGCTCTTCTTATTTTCTGTGGATTTAGAGATGGAATTTTCTCTGCTAGTCCTACTGAATGCTTGGATTGTACTATCGAATTTGCAATGATGGTTCATGCAGCTAGAAATAACATGCTGCTTATTTTACTTTTATGGTCTCTCTTAGATGTTCATATAGTACCCTTATATAATGGAATCCATCCTTGATATTGGTGAAAGAAAATTTACCGCCATGACAGAATTGTTTTATTTAATCAAGATTTGGTTCCTTTTGCTGTTTTGCTCTTTGTAGTTCTAGAGCTTTGCTGAGCAAAATCACAATGATTTGTTGTCCAGTCATCTTTTCGGTAATTGCTGTGAGTTTGGAAGTGTTAGACCTCACCCAACAACTTAAGAATTATGATTGAATGATTTTTTGACATGATATTTGGAGATCTATGACTTCAACCTCTTGAGTACAAACCACACCACCCTTATTTATATTGGATTTGTGATTTGTTATTTGTTCACATGTGAAGGGAGTATGTTGGAATAATATTTGATCCAATTTTTTTTTGTCTTACCCAACAATTTAAGCTTTTTGGATGTATGATTTTTTGAAAAAAAATCAAGATCTGAAATTCAATCCAAATTAATAATTTTGACACAAATTCAAAGTGAAAAGGCAGTTGGAACTAGAATGAATAATGCAGTAGATAAGTAATGTTGGTCCTCAAAAGTGATGAATTTGCTTTTCTGCAGAGCGAGGGTTCAGCTGTGTGGATACCTGCTCCTGGCCGAGATATGTCCAACTTGACAGCAAGTTCTTTCTACAGCCTTACTCCTCAAAGTCAGCATGTCACTTTTACCCCAACACAGACTGGCCATGGAACCTTTGCCAGTATGTACCATCCTGCAGCAGCAGCAGCAGCAGTCCATCCACTGCTGCAACAGACTCAGGCCATGGCTGGAGCCATTGATATGGTTGGACCTGCATCTAGTGTCTACCAGCAGCCTCAGCATCAACAGATCAACTGGCCAAGCAATTATTGAGGTTGTGGTTAAAAGACTTTTCTTTATGCTGATTCAGATAAACGGAGTCCAATCTTGGGATATTTTTGGGAACTTCAACAAGTTTGGATGGAGGGAATTGCAAGAAGATACGGACATTGGCTGGATTTGAGAGTGTAAAATTTGGAATGGAGGTTGGAAACATTTGCCAATAATATCTTCAATTGGGTTGAGGGTACAAATCGTGCAGTTCTCCTGTAACTGATATTGACCAAATTTAAGTTGGTTGGTGCAGGCATGTGCAAGTCTTTGTCTTGCTGCTGCCACATGGTGTTACCATTTTCCGTTTCAAGTCTGAAGCTTTTTCCCTGCTTTCTTTTCTAGAAGTATTTTAAATTTTAATTGGTGAGAATCTTTTCCATTCTTTCAGTCTTGAGGTTTTCTAGGGCTCTGAAAGGTAAGATGTAGGTTGGTGGAGAATTTTCCAGTTACTTTCTTTGTCTTTCCGCTGTCTTACCTGTAAAGTGAATTTTTGATAGCAAGAAAGCATGTGCTGAACTGTTGTAATAGGTATAAGCATAAGTTAAACATTTTAAATGTTATAAGGTGAAATATAAATTGCAGCATTTGTTGGTGTTGAGCTCTTCTAGTTTACAGAGAAATGGCGGCTCCTTGGTGAAGTTTATAGGTTACAAAGCAGACGTTAGAGGTACGTTGTGCCTGCTTGTTTTTCTTTGGTGGAATCTTGAAATCGCAGGAAGTGTTTAATATTGAATGTTTTTATCTACTTGAATAATTTGTTCTGAAATAGATCAGCTTTTATTAAATTTAATTACCCAATAGGGTATTGGATGCACATACCTTCTCCATGATATTTGATTTAATTTTCTTGTTGGAATGTGCTAGCTTGGTTAATGATTTGTTTAAAAAAATTGGGATTTAATTTTGTATGAACCCCTGAATTTTCATGGCAGATTGGTATGATTTATATTATAAAACTAAAAAAGCCAAATCAGATAAATATGGAATGATTAAGTGAAACAAGTTCCCAAGTACATGTTAAAACTAAAGAATGAATACTGGCAGTTCTAAGGATTCTTTTCTTTGCTTCCTTAATTATTGTATAAAATCTCATATTGTCTGCACCAATTTGATTTAAAACAAGTATACTTTTGGACCTAACTACAGCGAGTTTTATGGATCTGAATCTATTTAAATAATATGATCAATATGATAGCATATTCTCATAGTTAGATAAAAATATGGGTTAATTATTTGGAAAATTACTTAAAATTAGCACAAATTTTATATTTGACTTTAAAATTTAACAATTTTAAAACTAATGATGGCACGGATTAAGCGGCCAAGTATATTTCTGCTAAAGGAGAATGAAGGTCTAGGAATAAATTCTATTAGTCATGAATAAACTGCTCCTTTTAAAGTGGACAAGGAAGCTTTCCACAGATAAGGGGCCAATCTACACTCACACTTCTAAAAGGAATCCAAGTCTAGTAACTCATAGTCTCTCAGACTTGTGTTGTTAACGAGGGACTTGGTGACCCACGTTTTCAAATACAAAATTGAAAACGGTAAGAAGACCTATTTTGGTTTGTTAATTAATATAATATAGAGCTATTTTATAGACTCCAAGAATACATTCCTATCCACTCCAAAGTAGAGATAACAATAGAGGAGGATAAATGGAGTTGGCTAATACATGCTTCAAGCAGAGTTGATGTAGTTAAGGATAATCTCGCAAAGTACTTTCTTAAAAGCCTGGCAACATACCATCTATCTCACCTTGAAAATCCAAATTTGGAAGAACCAGAAGAGTGCCTTTATAAGTTAGAGGAGGTAAGCAAGGTTGAAACTCCTTAGTTTTCAGATATTGCAAATTATATAATAGCTAACATTTTGCTAGAAGGTCTGTCTTATCAACAAAAGAAAAAATTCTTTACTAATTTGAGAGACTATTGTTGTGAAGATCTGTATTTGTTTCGTATCTGTGTAGACCAAATAGTGAAAAGATCAATACCTTAATTTGAAGGGTGGAAGATCTTACATCACTATTATGCTAGACCTACAGGAGGGCACTATAGTGCAAATAGGATGGCTCAGAAGATCTTTGAGTTAGGTTTTTATTGACCATCAATTTTAAAGATACCCAGTAGTACGTAACTTTATATAATAAACGCCAACAATCAGGTAATGCCTTTTGTAGAAATGAGATGCTTCAAAATTTTATTCTCATTTGTAAAATGTTTGATATTTGGGATATTAATTTCATAGGTTTGTTCTCAACTTTGTTTGGTAATAGATATATCCTAGTAGCTATTGATTATATTTTTCAATGGCTGAAAGTGCAACATTTACCAACAAATTATGCTGGGATTGTCATAAAATTCCTTTAAAGCTTAATTTTCTCATTTTGGCACACCTAGGGTAATTATTACTGATAGAGGTCAGCATTTTTGTAATGCGTAATTCAAAAAGGTACTTAAGAAGTATGGAATCAATTATAGGTTGCCACCTCATACCACCCTCAAATTGGTGGCCAAGTCAAGGTATCTAGTAGGGATTTAAAATGAAGTTTGGAAAAGATTGTAGAGCATCAGAGTAAAGACTGATCAATTAAGTTAAGTGATGCTCTATGGGCTTATAAAACAACATATAAGACACCGATTAGCACTACACCTTATAGGTTGGTCTACGCAAAAACATGATATCTGCCATTGAATTAAAACATAAGGTATATTGGGCTACGAATTTTTATCTTCAACTTGCAGGTGAAAAACAAAACTTCCAAATTAATAAATTGGATCAATGGCGACTGATAGTTTATGAAAATTCTAAAATTTATAAGGAGAGAACCAAAAATTATCTCAACTAGATGATTAAGCAATCATTACATTTTAAGAAGGGATATCAATTTCTCTTATACAATTCTTGTCTAAGATTGTTTCCCGTTAAGTTTAAATCAAAATGGTCTGGACCCTTCATTGCAGAGAAAGTATTTCCATATGGCGTGATCGAGGTAAGTCATCTATATAAGGATAATTTTCAAGTTAATGACCATTGAGTGAAGTTATATTTTGGAGGTGAGCTTGATAATAATACCGAAAATATTAAATTAACCAAGCCACTTTGAGCTTAAAAGGTACCTCAAACTAAAGACATTAATCAAGCATTACTTGGGAGGCAACCCAAGAATTAGAATTTATATTTGTTATGTTATTTTTATTTTTATTTTGTTTTTGTTTCATATTTCATTATAATTATTTTATCATATTTTATTGTTTTTTTTATCCCTTTTTCTTTATATTTTGCAAGGATGTTAGTATATCATATCGGATGACCAATCCCAAAATCATGAAATCTAGAATTAGAAAAGCTTATGACTCATGGAAGTACCAAACTCCACTTTCCCACGTATTATATATGCTTATATTGTATACGTTAAGGACAATTTATAATTTTAAGTATGGGGAATGAGATTATGATTTTCTTAAGCTTATTATAATCGTTGTTAACAAATTTTATTAATTATATCTTAAATTAGTTGAAATCTGTCTATAAATACTTGAAATCATACTGAATGTTGATTTGAATTAGTATACAAAAGAATGATAGTTAGAATAAAAATGCTTTTATAACTTATATTTTAATAGTCATTGAGATAGTTAATTTGAATGAACATTGTATACTATTTACATATATAAGATCAATTTTTTATAAGCTTTTGAGCTTAGGAGGGAATACAAGTGTTCTTAAGCTCTTTTATTCTTTCATATATGTTATCAAGCATAGTTGAACAATTCTAGAACTTGCTTTCATTATGCATATTAAGATCATATTTGTTAAATTAGGAGCATCGAAGTGATAAAGACACGTAGATTCAACACTTGTTTAAGCTTATGTCTTTGATAATTACCTTACCATACTTTATCCCTTAGGATAATGAAGTTGAGCCTTAACCCTTTTCATTGAATTTCACAACATTATTAACCTTTATTGATGCGGAACCCCAAAACCCATTTCTTAGAACTTTTTATCTCTTAAAACAGATTTGGTTCACACCAAAGTAATTTAGATAGATTTGTTCAATCACCCAAGAAATGCATTTTGACAAAAACCTAACAAAAATTACCCTTGAACCTAAGATCAAAGAAATCAAGAACAATGGAAATGGGAAATAAAATTGAAATCCAAAGATGAAATTAGTTGCAGCAATTCAATACCTTAAGTATAAAATCACAAGAAAGCAAACCTTCTCATATTCCATATAGGAAATGTTTGAAAATATATTCCGATATTCCAAAATGAAACTAAAAAGCCTTATAGAGTGGTTACATCCAAAATGTACATTGAATCTAGACACTAATCAAGGTGCAATGAAATATGGACATCCAAAGTGTACATTGAACCTAGACACTAATCAAGGTGGAAAGAATCTTAGTAGGACGGCTGAAGAAAAAAAAAGATGGGCTAAATCCAAATCTGATCCTTTAGCCAAATTAAATTAATTAACTTGCTCTCTTTAAAATCTTCGTGCTTGTACAACCTTTATCAACCCATTTTTGTATAAATAGTTGAAGTTGTTCCTTAAACCTCTTAGCTTGGGCCCTTGTGATTGGTTTGCTAAAATCTCCTAGATGAGTCTCAAAGTCACTTCCTTGAACACTAGTGGCAGCAACCTTAGTACCATTTCCCCTCCCCTCAAAAGGATTCATCCTCGAATGAGATCTTGCATCAATATCAACAGGAGATAAAGCAGAAACATTAAAAGTAACTGAAAACACCATACTCACCAGGTAGATCGAAGAGGTATGCATTGTCATTGATCTTTGAAATAACTTGAAAAGGTCTCTTCCAAGAGAATCCAATTTTGATTTTCTTTTGGAAGGAAATCTTTCCTTGCGCATGTGAACTCAAACCTAATGGGGTGTTTGGTTGTTGTCTTCATGGGTGGGGATGGATGATAGGGACACAAAAGTTTTGTGTTCCATAGTGTTTGCTTACTGTCCCTATCTATTTTTGTCCTCGTCTTCATAGTATAGAGACAGAAATTTTTGTTCCTCCCAAGACTGTGTTACAAGATTTCTCGTTTCCGTCTCCAAAACAAAATACATAAGTAACTTTCAAAAATACCCCTTCTCCCACATAAGTAATTTTTTATTCTTAATTATATTATTAAACTCATCATCATCATCATCATCATTTATTTATTATTATTATTATAAATTTTGAACTTATTATTATTATTATTTAATTTTATTATATGAAATTATCTTCTTCTTCTTCTTCTTCTTCTTATCATCATCATAATCATCATCATTATTATACGAAATTTTGATCTGTTTATTATTATTATTACTATTTAATTTTATTATATGAAATTATTATCTTATTATTATTATTATTATTACTATCATCATCATCATCATCATCATTATATTATTATTATTATTATTATTATTATTATTATTATTATTATTAGTTGTAGTTGTAGTAGTAGTAGTAGTAGTAGTACTACTACTACTACTACTACTACTACTACTACTACTACTGCTGC
>JANVCQ010000004.1:12900529-12910839 GCA_025531925.1 Erythroxylum plowmanianum
CTTGATATCGTGTTACAAAGGGACTGAGTTTGTAACCATGGTTACAGGTTAAATCGGATTACCGATCCTCATTTGATCTGGGTAGTCATAATGTCTTGCTAGAGGCCGCTTATGATTTATAGGCTTTAAAGTGTGATCAAGCCCATTTCCAACATCAAATGAGCCTACAGGGTCGCACACAAAGAGTGATGTGATTTGGGCCTATTCTCTTGGGCCTAATTTATTAGGCATTGAATAAATATATGTGGATATATTTATTTGGTTTAATTGAATTAAGTTGTCAGGCTTTTATTATATGAGATATAATGGGGCGAAACTTATTGAGCTTCAATGGGATTAGGTTTTCTCTATAAATAGAGAAACTTAGGTCTCATTAGAAGAAGTAAGAAGAAAGAGACGAAACCCTAGCCACCCTCTGAGAAAAAATTATGCGACATTCGGAAAGAGTTTCAGGACGTGCTAGCACACGATAGCCGCTGCCCGGATCGTTCATACTCGTGTGGATATTGGTAGAGGGCATTAACATATTGCAGTGTCTACGAATCCGGGAAAGAAACAACCAATCCATGTTAGAAAGGTATTTTTGTACATCCTGTGTATTTTCGGTTATACTTCATGTTGTGTTATGGTCTTTTCCGTAGTGTATTGTGAATACTCAGGCCATATGCGATCCAACAACCTCAACATCACGATCAACATCAGAAGCATCCGTCAATGGAGGCACATCATCATAATCGTCACTATCATGACTGTCACTACCTTCACTAGCAACAGCACCATTCTTAAGTAAAATCATAGTTCTTTTGTTAGAGCATTAAGAAGCAATATAACCAAAACCTTGACATTTAAAGCACTTAATTGCATAAGAACGATTAGAATAAGAAGAGGGTTTAGAGTCATTTTTACCCTTAGGATTTGGAGTAGAGAATTTAGGCTTACTTTCCTCTTTTGGCTTGATGTCTCCTTTGGATTTGAAGAAATTTTTGGACTCCTTTAAGCTTTTCTTCCAGGAACTCAATCCAGCACCATTTTGGATCTTTAATTGTTTTCTACCATGATAGCCTTATGTAACAACTCATCCTTGTCAAGGAAATTTTGAAGCTCTACAATGGAAGCAATTTTAGGGAGCAAACCATCATGAAATCTTCTCATGGTAGCTTCCATGTCTTTCTCAATATTGGCCCTCAACACTCATAGATCATTGCCTCAATCTTTGCAGCCACTTGAACAAGTCTCGATAGTAATGATTGGAACAAAGTGCTTTCTCATGATGGCTTTCATTTCTTGCCATGTGCAGATTGATCTTTCAAGATTTTGCCTTCTATTTATTTGCAATTGATCCCACCAAATACTAGCATAGTCACACAATTCAATAGCAGCAAGTTTTATCTTTTTCTCTTCACTATATGTATGACACTCAGATACATGTTGTATTTTCCTTTCCTACTCTAAATATAATTTAGGATCATTTTTCCCTTGAAAGGAAGGGATTTTCAATTTTATGATATCAAGTTCATTACGAGAAGAAGCTTGTCTACCTCTCCTAGTGTTGAGGCCTTCATCCTCAGTTTGCACATCTTCATCTTCTCCATGGAAGACTCTTTTAGGACATTTGGAGTTTGACGTGGATTAGATGACATCCAACCTAGCATTCGACCTCTGGAATTGATCTTGCACAGCCTTTATAAAGACTTTAAGATCTTGCTCAGGTGATTCATCTTCTTCAGACATGTTTTTGAACTAAAAAATCTTAATGAACAATAAAAACAAAATGGACCTCACCACTCAACCTCACATGTATACAATCAACATATGTGAAACAACTTGTGTTTCACACAAAAAATTGGCTTTTTCTATAATGCAAACACTCTTGCCTTTTACCACTAAACTTGCTTTCTATAGTATCCTTATTCGAAACAAGACACAATCAAATAGAAGTAATCAAACCAATTGGTAGCCAAGATTAGAATCCTAAAATAAAATTCTCAACGAATCCAAAATGGAAAACAAAGTGTGGAAAAATAGTATAAGGAATGAATTAAGGAATTGATTACCTCAAGGTAAGTCAAACTTGACACTAAAGGAAGATGAATGAGGCAAGAAATGAAATAGGAAACTAAAGGCAAAATAGGAAAGTAAGCAAATTACAAGCAAAACAAGATAGGAAAGTACTTGCAATTCTAGTTCAAGTAATAGGAAAGATTTCATCTTTATTGCAACTAAAAAAGTAGCAAACTTGGACTCCACTTCTCTAAAAATTGCATCACACACTCTGATTGCTTTCTTCTTTTTTTTCTTCTCTTTTTTTGATGATTTTATTTTTTCTTTTTCTCCTTTTTTGATGAATTTCTTTTTTATTTTTTCTTTTTTGACAAATTTCTTCTTTTTTCTTTTTTTGACTTCTACTTTTTTCAGATAATTTGAAGTTGACATAAATAAATATGGAAGCAAAGTAATTTTTAGAAGCTAGATGCTCTCAAATTTAAACTTAGTGTAACTTTCCCTAGAAAGCTTGGATTTGAATGATTCTAAAACGAGGAGAAAGAAGAGATTTTGAACTTGAAGAAACACCTATTATTCTGCCAGAAACTTAAACAAAAAGTGCACTAATCAGTAGATGAGAAATGGACAGAGAAGAACAACAAAAATAAACAACAAAAGGATAGTTATTTGAAATCTAGCAACCAAAGCGCTATGATACCAAATGATGGAGACCCAATAGGAACTTGTCTTAAAGAACCTTCAACAAGATGGAGCTATGCCTGGGAATGGCCAGAATCAAGCAAATACATGGAATTACAAGAAACAAAATTGAAAAGATAGAAACAGAACACAAAGAGAAATGTGAGGTTAAAAGAATGTTGGTTGATGAAAAGAACCTTAAGAGAACTTGTCTCTTAGGACCCTAGCAAGAATGTTGGTCAATGGAAAGAACCATAAGAGAACTTGTCTTTTAGAACTCTAACCTTGGGATGCCACAAAGGAAGACCACTCCTTTGATAAGTCAAGTATTCTGATCTAAATAGTTCCAAAATTTTGACCTAAAGACACATAAATAAAACCAAGTCCAAAAACTAAAATAAAATAAGTGGCGCACCAAACACTCCTTAGACATAAGTGATAAAGCATTAAAATATCTCAAGTTTTCTTTTCTTCAAACTCCAAGTGTATCTATTCTAAGGATTTGAGACAAGCAGATCAATTTAGGCTGTGACCCAACTAGCTCTCCTCCAATAGGCTTGACTAGCTTCATCCTCTTTATAAGTTAGCCCACTTGTGCATAAAGAGCCTTCTTTAATCTCTCTGTCCTAACTCTAGACATAGGTCCAACTGGAATGAGGAGCTCGCCCTTGTCATGCAAGCCATCTCCATGGTGATCCTTACTCCTACTCACATCAGTCCCTCCCTCCTTAAGAAGATTCATCCTCGAATCTACATCCATATCAAAAGGGTTAGTATCGGAAACTAAACACTCTCTGTATCTCACCACTACTAGTGCTCTTTTCTCTCTAGTTACTCTCCTGAAGTCTTTTCCCTTAGCAAACAAGCTCACTTTTCTCTCTTCTTTTCTCTCTCTGAGCTCTTCTCTCCTGCACATCCCTCTTTCTTTTCCTCACCTATATAGTCACTCCTCGGTAGGCCAATCTCTCTTTTATTTTAGGCCACTTTTCCCTCATCATTTTTCTTTATCTCACTACCCAAACCCTCCTCTCTTTGCAAAGCTTTAACCTAGTCTAGGTTGATCTCATGAGGCGATAAAGGTAACAAAGTGATGTTCTTGCCCTTGAACTTGAATGAGTACTTATTTGTGTAACCATCATATGATACTCACCTATCAAACTACCAAGGCCTCCCTAATAACAAATGTCCTACCTCTATAAGTATCACATCACACAACACCTCATCTTTATAACTCCCTATATAAAATGGCACCAGTACCTGTCTAGTCACCTTCACATCCGCACTATCATTAAACCACTCTAAATTATATGGCTCCAGATGTTTCCTACATGTCAAGCCCAATTTCTCCACTATAGTTCGACTGGCCCCATTGGTACAACTACCTCCATCTGATCAAGTTACACATCTTTCCACCCGTTAAACACCTTGAATGGAATAGGTTCGCCCTCTGATCCAAAATCTCATCTCTAACTCTAGCACTTAACACTCTCCTAACTACAAGTGATTCTCCTGTGACAGCTCTTTCCACACATTCATCATCATCACCACAGACACTATCACATGGTAAATCATCAACATCAATATTCTGAGAATCAATAACCCCATTATCCCTCATATACATCACTTTTCTATTAGGGCATTAAAAAGCAATATGGTCAGTACCCAAACATTTAAAACATTTTATAGATGAATGTTTACTAGAAGTAGTTTGGGTGTTAGAAGTACCTTTTTGCTCAGATCCCCCAATTGGTTTCTTAGGTGCTTCCTTGAAGTCCACCCCCTTATCCTTGTATTTCTCCTCCTTCTTAGGCCATTTTGAGTTCTATGAATAACTAGAACTTACTCTACTCTTTGCTGTCACTCTAGATTTGAGCTGTCTCTCCACCTTTATGGCCCTGTTCATCATGTCCTCAATCTCTAAGAAATGTTGTAACTCTACCACATTTGCTATCTTCCTATTCAATCCACTCAAGAACCTTACCATGGTGTCCTCGGGGTCTTCCACTATATTAGCACGGATCATAACAATCTCCATTACTCCTTCTAGAATGGATGGGTCTCTCTCCGTTCCTCCTCCTAGAGGTCACAAGTTGATCCCACTATATTAGTGCATAATCTGTAAATTCAATAATAACAAGTTTTACCTTCTTCTCCTCTGAGAAGTTATGGCACTCAAAGATCAAATCAACCTTCCTTTCCCACTCCAAGTATACCTCAATGTCATTCCTCCCCTTGAATGCTGGGATCTGCATCGTAATTGATTTGAATTCTCCATCTTGCCTGTTGAGGGGTTCTCCTCTCTGAGCTCTCCTAGGCATGCGCTCTTCATAGTCCTCCTCCTCCTTATGTTCATACTGTGGTGGTTGTCGATGAGGTGGTGGTGTTTATTAGTGAAAGATAGCACACCTAACTTGAGGTTCCTCATGTCCCCCACGTTTAAGCTCCTCTATCTGCTAAGCATGACTATTCAATGTCTCCCTCATACATTCAAAAGAGAGATTGAACCTCTCAAATCACTATTGTATGGCTCTCAATGTAATTACATTCGTCTCCCCCACTCTACCTTCATCCTGATTCCCACTGTCCTATGACATTTTAGTGAATGTTGTTTCCTGCAAAACAAAGTTTAGTAGAAAACAACCTTGCAATCACTCCCTCAAGTGTTTCACTTAAGAATTTGTCACTCGCCTTATGTTTAAGTCATGGCAATGACTCCCTTAAATAAGCTTACACACTCTTACCTTTTACCACTCAATGTTTTTTGAAATCCAAGTTACAATTAGAACCACAACTTCAACAAATCAATGTCCCCAAATGTAGCTCAAATAACAAGTAACAAGCAACCTAAACCAATAACCAATAACAAGCTAGCAATTCTAAAAATTTTGAAACTATTTGTCATGGTTGATTCAAATAACCACAATCAAGTAAAAAGTATGGGAAAATAGATTTTTTTTTTTGGATTTTTCATATTTTTTAACTTTTTTTGACTTTTTTACTCTTTTTTTGGATTTCCAGATCTGACTCTTTTTTCAAACTTTCTTTTTTGAATTTTTTCAGACTTTTTTCAAATTTTTTCAATTTTTCGGATCTTTTTTTGAACTTTTTCTTCGAACTTTTTTTGACTTTTTTTATATAAGTTGAAAGTTTTCAACAAATAATTGAAATCCCTACCTAAAATAAAAACAAGAAGAAAGATTGAAATCCTATACCAAAAGTTAATTCACACTAAATTGATGATCCGACAATAATTGGTTAGTGATGGGCGGCAGTTTCTTGAATTTTGATGGTGTTGAATAAGAATTCTCCTCCAAACCAAGGCTCTGATACCAAAATAACACACACCACGAAAGGATTGATGTCAATTGATGGTGTTTTCGATGGGTGTTTTGTTTTCGTGTGTTTTTGACCTTGAGGAATTAAGAACGATGGAAATTTTAAATGCAACAATCAAGAAAATAAGGATACGCAAGTTTTGATTTCTACAACACCTCTTGGAAACTTGTTCCAAGCAATCCTAATGATCAAAATAAAACCACGAGAAGCAAACAATCGACACGCCACAATTGGGAAAACAATTGATAAGTAAAAGATGGTTCGAATGGTATCAAGAACAAAGGAATAATTTCTCTCCCTATTGAAGCCGATGGCACTCCAGCAATTTTGATGTAAATAGTTCTAAAAATTTGACCTAAAGACACATATTTATACTAGGTTGAATAATAAAAGATTGTGCTAAAATACATGGAAGCCCAAAAAAACAAAGTCCAAAAACTAAATAATCAAGTCTGATGTGTGGTGCCACTACCGGATCCATATGCTCTTGTGCTTAAGTGAATTAAATAGCCCACTACCACTAAAAAAATAAGTGTCGCACTAAACACTCTTTCGACTTAAGTGATGAAGCATCAAAATAGACCAAGTCTTCTTGTCTTCAAGCTTCAAGTGTATCCAGCCTAAGGATTTGAGACAAATGGATCAATTTGAGCTATGACCCAACTAGCTCTCCTCCAATAGGCTTGGCTAGCTTCATCCTCTCCATAAGTTAGCCCATATGCAAATAAAAAGCCTCCTTGAATCTCTCAGTCCTAACTCTGGACATAGGTCCAACTAGAATGATGAGCTCTCCCCCGTCATGCACGCCATCTCCATAGTGATCCTTACTCTTACTTACATCATATGGTTCCCCATTAGTAGTAATATTAATAGGTCACAAAATTTGCATATTATAGTAGATTAAATCGCATTATATTCGAGATTTCCCTTTGTTTTCGAATCTGACCATAGTTCAATCCTTTAGATTAGTTGGTTACACAATAGCGCAAGCATCCACATAGCTTTTAGGAGAAATTTGCTCACGTAAATTAGCTCTAATAACCAAGTTAAAGTTCTGATCTTGTTCTCTCATGATTTGTTGTAACCAAACTTGCTAAAATAGAGTTGATTTCAATCTAATTTTCCTTTTAAATTGCTTTGTCATGACATACATAGGTCTATTCTTGTTAGATTTTGTTGGTTTTATAGATAGGACATTGGTTCATCATTCATATAGTTTAAACAACTTATATAGATTGCATTTAGTTAGATTATTCTCTTGCTTTAATTCTGTCCACTAATATTTGATTATTAAAGATATTGATTTGTTTGAATTAAGTTGGGATTCATACTTTATAGTTCTTCGTGCGAACGATCCCTATTTGCCTATACTACTTGTGTTAGCTTTTAGGGTTAATTTGTAAGGCCTAATGACACCTTATCAGAGCACTACTCTAACAAGAAAGATTATAATAATTATTATATATGTTGTGCTGTTGTCTTGATGGATGTTGATAAGTGTGAATTACATAATGTTTTAGGGCATAGTTTGATATGTGCTTAGTCATTAAGTCAATCATTTAGTACGTGTTTAGGTTAGAATTATGTTAGTTTGTTAATCATTTGTGTTTAAGTGTTTTATGATTTAGTATAAGTCTTTGAGTTTAATTATTATATTTTGAGGTACTTTGATGTATTTGTTAGCGTTTCAGGGTCAATATCGAAGAACGAAGAAGTTTCAAAGGCACTTGGACTGAAACAACAGCCCACGATCTTGGTCCATGTGCCATGATCATGAAGGAAACCTAGGATATGGCCCACTATCATCACTTGCTTGTCGCGATTGGCCCACGATCGTGGCCTGCATCCCACAGACGCGCAGACACTTAAAAATGTCAACTTTTGAGGGAGTTTTTAGACGTTTTGTATCCCCAAAAAACCCTAAAGCCACCTACCCAGAACATGAAAGTTATATAAAGAATAAGACAAAGAAGATGAAGGAGATTTTGCATTAGCCACTTTGGAGCGAACCCTAGAGAGAATTGTTGAGAGATTAAGAAAGAGAAGAAAAAAGAGAGAAATAGAGAAAAAGCTGGCATTGACGTACTTCCCATATTTGGAGTTTCTCGACATCACTGCTTCCCATCTCCATTTAGAATAGTATTTCCTATTATTTTCCATTTTTATTTTTTATAGAATTGGGAATAGTAGCTTGATGATAAGATTGTGAAAATTGAGATATTCTATACTCAACTTTTTTACATAATTTAATAAAATCTGATTGTTTATGTTTATTGGATTTATTGGGATTGCATAATTTGGTAATAGACTGAGAGGGTGAATCAAATGAAAAATAATTAAATTAGGCTAACGAGAGTTAGGTGATTTAATGAGAACAAGAAATTAATCAAATAGATAATTGTGTGAAGAGAGATCTCATATAGGTTCCCGATAGCTTATTGGACAACTTCAGATCTAATTTGAGTTTTGGATAGATTGTTAACTGAGAGATTGTAATTTTTCATAATATGATTAAGGTTTATAATTTAGGGTTAATGATTATAACTCGAGAGAGAATAATCAACCCCAAGATCGTCTAGAACCAATAATATGATGATTCATAGTCAATTAGGTTATTAAAGATAGGTAAAAAGTTTCCTTTCTCTCAACTGATAATTCCTTTAGGTTGATTCTTAAGTGTGTGTTGCAACTGCTACTTTGTTAATATTTTGTAATTGATTCTTGGAACTGAGTTGCATGATTGAATTAAATTCTTGCCTTAGTTTTGTTACATTTTGAATTACTACGAATTGTTTTGACCTTAGATTTTCGGATTAGATTATCCCTCTTAATGGGATCAACACTTTAGGTGCTACACGAATGACCCGTACATTTGTGGATTATCAAGGTATTAATTAAAACTTACACATATCAGAATACCACAATTAGATGTTTATAGTAATAATTAATTCCCTTAATTTTTTTAAAATATATCTATTTAGATTACGTGTTTCTTGTTTGAAGTTGAGGAATTTTCTCCAGTTCCTTTCCATCCGTATTTTATAGATCACCGCACTTAGTTAGAATTTAAAAATCTATCTGTAATTTTTTATTTTTATCCCTACAATATAGTCAATTGTCCCTTCGATTGACTAAGACATGTGTGATAAGTTGCACAAAGCTACAAGGTTCCTCCATATCCTCAATAAGTAGGGATATGTGAATAATATGTGATCCATAGTTTTTGAATATGTTTGACATAGATTATAAAGTGAAGAGGGAATCAATGTGATCCTCTCTAAAGTTTTAAGCAAATTCTTTATTTTTATTCACATAATAAAGGAAATTTAGGTATATGATTACTAAACCATACTAGTTTATACCATTTCATTTCCTAACTAATAGGCTAAATAAGAAGGCATATGAGGTTATCGTGAATTTCTTAATTGTATAATTAGGATAGATCACTTTGTTTGTTATGAAATTACAAGGAGAATAGTTAGAAAAGAATAATATGAGCAATCTCATTCCCTTAGGCTAGCTAGTCAATTAATTGCTATTGATTATAGCTTTGACCTTAGCATTAAATGGGAGAGAACATTAGAGAGTGAAATGAAGGATGTAGGTATAGTGGCTAGCCTCTGATGAATTCTCATACAAAAAGCTCGTTATTTCACTATTGCATATAATGTGTTTAATCTCTTTATGTAATATCTTCCTCATATTCATGAGGAATTTGGTAGCACTAAATTAGCTTACTACCACTTTTTAGGAGCAAAAGTATAAGTCATTAATGTACTACTCATACACCCATTTCACCTAGTGTGCTTTTTTACTGCTTAATAGACTCCATATCCTTTTTCCATTACTGCCTCATTTCATATTCTAATTTATTTGATTCCAAGTTCCCCAGAAGACTTGTAAAGGCATATTTCTTTCAAATTAACTTTAAAGGTCCCTTTATTTTGTGTTGATCGACTCTATAAGAAGTTCTTTAATACTTTTTATGTATCCTTTGTTATTTTAATACTCAATTCCATATGAGAACTCTAGTAGATGTACATGTTAATTAAATTCTCCCTGCATAGGATAAGCTTTTGTTCATTCATTTGCTAGTTCTTTTTAGAATGGCATCAAAAATAGCTCTGCAGTCATTATAGGTTAACATGCTTAAGGAGATAGGTATTCCAAGTTATCTCAGTGGATGTTTACATAATTTAAGGCTTAAGATATCTTCCAAGCCTTGTTCTAAGGAGTTTGGAATCAATGAGATGAAAATTTTTCTTTTTCCCTTGTAATAGAGAGGCCTAACA
>JANVCQ010000004.1:12961417-12971973 GCA_025531925.1 Erythroxylum plowmanianum
AGAATTATTGAAGCGTTTATTGTGTATGAATTACGGATATATAGATATGTGTATTAAGTGTCTATTGACAAAAGAAATGATTAGTAAGATTTTGTGTAATCGATGGTCATGATTTAAATAGGATCAAATAGATTGAGATATTGGTTCAGGATGGATTTGTCCAAATGAGGAATTGAAGTGCTTTGTATGGGAATGATTAAAGAATGAAAAGAAAGAAAAAATATATATGTACACAGATTCGCTTCGACATGTTTTCGTTTTAGTTTTTCGTTTTTCGATTGGGATCCGGTTCCGAGATCGGGTCGCAACATATTTTGTGAAAGTATAACTAAGATAATAATTCAAAGTTTAATATGTTTATGTTTGTAAGTTTCATGTATTGGTGGTGGTGTTGCATGTAACCGGAAGTAAGAGAGATAATGATTTTCAACTCAAATAAAATAGAAGATGTTGAGAAGAAGTATGTGACTGGAGCATTTCATAGGTGGCGATACGATTTATATAATGTTTCTAGCAAAATTATAGTAAGGTCACGAGGGATATTTCATATGTAAGAATTTTTTTCTCATTTCTAAGGTCGAGCTTAGTACTTATATTTGAATTATATATTCAATATATATATAATATTATGAAATCATATGCTTCAATAGTTTAAATTATTCGTTACAAAATTAGTTTCATAATTCTTACAAATTAATCCAATACCATCTGACTATAATTACAATCACTCATACTGTAAACAAAGGCCTCCTTTTTTTAAATTTTCATTTACCAATTGATAAACACATGTTATAACCAGCATTAAAATGATAATTTGGAATATGATTTTCTTTGTCTTTCATATCTAAATTAATCTAAGTAAAATATATTAAAAATCGAATCAATTATAAATTTCTCATAAAAATGAAATACTTCTCTAATATTTAAAATTTTTAAAATTTAATTCTTAATATTAATAGTCATTTACAATATTAAATTTAATAATATAGAATTAATAATTTTTATATAATAACAATAAAAGATATTATAATTAAGAATTATTTTACAAAGATCTAAACTTAGTTTCAAGTCAAAAAAGAAAGAGGTAAATACCAAAGACCGAGAGTTTAAGACTGATATAGAGAAATGGTGGCTTTGCATGGCCCAACTCACAAATGGAACCACAAAACCAAAGAAACAAAGAAATTGTTAATGAAATGTAAGGTTTTAAAAACCGAACTAGACCATTCGGTCTGACCAAAAAAAGATTGAACCAATCGGTTTTTATTATAGAGATTCTTAAGTGAAACCGAATCGAACCACCTAGTTCAAAATTTTTCGGTCGGACCAGACGGTCCGGTCTGGCTTTTAAAACCTTGGTTTTAGTCATATCTGAGGTGCCATCTGCATATCCTTCCAGGAGGTATGTGGATGTTACAAAAACAATTTCCACCTTTAACATTTTCCAGTTCCACACCTCGATGAAATATAATTTGGAATTAGAATTACCATAGATACCTTGAATCACATAATTATTAAAATTAAGGTAGCTATATTACGGAACCCTAATTTTTTTTGGTAAAATAACACACCTTATATATTTGTATACATTGCTTTTGAGTTTTTTTATATAAAATTATGTAGAATCTAACACATACAAGCCATACTTAAATGATGTAGTCAAGTTAGTTGAGTTAGATAAACCTCATTTATAATTGGTAAAAGCTCAACTTTTATCAAATTAATTATATGATATATTTGTAAAAAAAGAATAATAAATTTATTTCATTTATAATTAAGTATAGATTAATGCTAAAGGAAATTGGTACGGTAAGCAAACACTTAACTTTATAATATTCTGATTTATAAAATATGATTTTGTATTTATATGTCTATTAAATTAAGTATTAACAAAACTGATAACAATCAATAGTTCAATCAATTTAACATACTTCCAAATTCCACTCCATATTCACAAAATCACAGTCCACTCTAGACCAGTTCCTTCCACACTTTCATAGTTTCATTCCACATCTACATTTTGTATCTCTATCTCTATTAACAACTTCAATAAATCAATTTACATTTTTCACTTTCGCACATCCACAATTTCATTCCACTCCACCACAGTTTACATCCACAGTCGACAGTCCACAACAACACAACAATAAATTAACATATGCGATTCCCAATTCACAAAAACACCAACAATTCCATTCACAATTCACAAATACATCAACAATTCACAAAAAAAAAACATTAATTCATAATACACAACCAATTATTTCATAAATTCAACAACAATTTTAAGGGTCGGAGAGTCAGGGTCGAGTAGATCTGGTGTGGAAGAGGAGATCTAATAGTGGTTGAGGTTGTTGAGGCGTCGATGGTTGTAGTAAGTGGTGGGCGTCCAGAATGGATAGTGAGATGTGTGAGAGATAAATAAAATATTGGGAGAAGCAATATGGGGCGTTGGTGGTGGTGGTGGTAGGTGGTGGGTGTATGTCGGTGGTGGTGGCCGGTCGGTGGTGGTGGCTGTCAATGGTTGGTGGGTCGAGACACTCGAGAGATATAGTGAGAGTTGAGAGAAAAAAGTTGGGTGTGGGAGTGGGATAGGAGAAGGAGGATAACAGTAGCGCGACAAGAGTTAGTGTGGCGGTCGTTGGGTCGACGGCGACGACGATAAAGAGTAGAAGAGAGCTACGTGAGTGAGAGAGTGGGGAGATAAGATGAGATATAGGTTAGAGAAGAGAAGAAGAATGCGTTATTAAGGTTAAAATTTTAATTTTTTGCAGATATATTCCTACAATTTAAAAAATTTTCGGTACAGACCATACCAGTCGATATGGTATGAAATAGGTCAGTATAAATCGGCATTTAAATCTGATACACATTATTCCTACCTCGTACCGTTCTCCGATCGATACGATATATATCACCCCGTATAGTATGGTACGATACGCAAAACCCTGCCTCTTACAATCACAAATAAGTTTCTACCATATTCCTACAATTGTATTGACTTTTGAGCTTTATCTATTTCCTCAGTTGAATCAAGAGGTATAGTCACAACATTATATAAGCAAATTTTGTAACCAGGGGGCACTCCCTCTAAACTAGTGATAGTTTTATCATTCTTGTATATCCTTTAAATATAATATCTATATTTTCCGTATAGACCATAATGATTGCACTAGTTTGTATTGCCTTAGTCCTTCTAACAGAGAGTCATCATTGAGGACCGGATCACGTAATCTCGTTACTCTTACAAAAATTAAACTGACTAAAATTACACTGAAACAGAGGGCACACCAACTTTAGGAACTAAGGACCTTGCGCCGTTGTTACCTATCATAAAAGATCCCTTGTATGCTAGGAAAAACTTGAATGCATTGCACCTTTCTCTTCACCGTAACTTATATTTTTCTAAAAACCGAGAAACCAAAAAGGGAGGAAAAACTTGAATGCATTGCACCTCTTTTCCCCCTAACCTATATTTTTCTGAAAACAGCTTCAACTGAGAAACCAAAAAGACAAGAAATTAGAAAAAGCAAGAGAAAAGAGAATATAAAATTCTCTCTCGATGTTAGTCTATTCATAACCTTTACACTAATTTATGTATTCAATTTGAATTTAAATACATGGAATATTTCCTTTTTTATAAATTTTATTGCGAGTCGATGTAATCATTTTGAAGGATTATTAGTGGTATGATATTCACGTCACCCCAGTTGCTGCCAAAAGACAAAGCAACGGACGAATTAGTAACCATCAAGACAAGCTATCATCAGTTGGGTTACGTAACTAAGATACATGGTTGTAGGAGATTGCTGAGATGCAAGAACTCCGTAGGGCAGGCTTTGCTTCACGTATTCATGCAACTCAAGTGAGCTTTTGTCTTCAAATGGGTGCCCGTCTACACATCCATCGCAAATGAAATATACGCATCTTACCATGTTGCTACGCATTAGCCTCCATAAGGGCATAATATAATCGTATCCCGTACCACACGTCCACCTAGAAATACAAAATAAAGATATACAACAAAACCAGTTTTTCCGTCTGATCTTACAGCCACCGAGTTGAGTCAGGCATGTACACCCTAAGGACATATAAATTATATCCTGTACTGTACACTGTCAGGATGAAATCAGTATACAAAGAGCTCATGCTCAAGTAAGTAAATGTGCGTTCAGGGACTCACCATGGCATAGAAGCCAACTTAAATGAGTGGAGCACTAAGTTGCAAAATTTAATGAGCATTAAGCATTTCAATGGCACGATCGAGATGAACACATTTCTCCATTTCAGAGTGAAAAGCTCAACATCAAAGTTATAGGCCTTGACAGCCAGATGCTATATCCAGTCTTGATCGATAGTGACTTAATAACATATATCCTTTAAAGTGATGTACTCTATACTGCACCTGAATTTTCACCAGTGAAGCATCACAGCCAGATCTTTTGCTTTCACCGATCATACCCCTGTAATGCATAGTACTGCAAAAGGAAATCAATGGATCAATCCAACCAGTCTTCAGATAATAATAAGTCATTTCTATACCTAAACCTCGGTTTCTTTCCTTTCTGGTTAAAAATTGTACTCTCAACAACTTCTGGTTTGTAACAGCCTCTCTATTGGGTAGAAGTAAAGTTATGAACTATTGAACCTTCCCAGATCCCGCATTTTAGCAAAACTCTCACTGGATGTTGTTATTATAACAGCTTCTGGTTTGACTCAATGGGTCATAATCATATGCATCACCAGCTTTCACAAACCGCCCCTTCACACGCCTTCTTACATCAGCCCTCGCTTTGCGAGATGCATATCTAACTTTCTTCTCAAACCTATTACAAATTAACCAAGATATTAAACCATACAAGTCTTGACCATGTCCACTGAAGACTGAAAATGATTAACTGATTTCTAATACAAATATTGTGGGGCCATACAATTGGAGTATTTAAAGAAGAGAGGAAGTGTGTACCAAAGTAGACATGTAAAATTCATATTCTGTATTCTTACTCGCCACTATACATGCTTATGGAAATAGAGGAATTTAATTAACTTGAGTACAAAAAGTAATAACTCTTATGCATATAGTAATCTTAGGACAGGAAAATTTGAAACGTAAAAAATCGCAAATTTCACATCTGTTAAGATTGAGGTGCTAACATCATCTGATTCTTGCAAATTACTTAAAAGTTCATAAAACCATTTTTGAATTTGAAAATTCAGTTAGTTGAACACCGAATTCCTGGTAAAGTATGATCTCAAAAGGCAAACACAAATGAGTGCGAATGCAATGAAGATGAGCCATAAAGACAAATTAGACTTCGGTACTTCCTGTGAAGGCCAGTATTGCTTACTTGCGTGTTTTCTTTTTTTCCTTGTAACGCAATACAGCACTGCTCCTGTTAGCTGAAGAGAGAGAATTTTCAGGGCAAGGAGGACACGATGGGGGCTCTCCCATGAGAAGCATAGAAGAAGCTCCACAATCTTGATAATCACCACCATTACTTTCTCCAGTGAGGCCAGAAAATGAAAGGCTTGACTGGGCTTGTCTTGCAGTTAAGCATAGGTTGGGTTCCGTTTTAGTACTCATCATGGAATCAGCAGATGCTGCATTACTGCATGCTGGCTGCACTGGTTTGACCAGGCCAATTGATGAACCCTGCATAGGTTAACAATAATATAAACGTATAGATGTTTGGAAAAGATATGAACTGCAAAAAATTAAGCAGAGTAGAAATATTTGACACAGCACAACAAAAGAGAATATGACCTCATAACAGGGCATTCTTGCTCCAAGCATTCAAATAGTTATGGCATGGCTCGAAATGTGTTACTATGATCAGAACAGGAACCCATCACATGTTCAATTAAAGATGATATTATATCCATCTGAACTCATACGTAAGAAAACATTCATGGTAGGACTGTATAGAATAAGAAGGGTAGGTTGGATCTTGTTGCATTCATGCAACAAGACATATTACCTATCTACTTGGCAGGATAATATATAATGATTTCAATCATCCTACAAGATGATAATAGGACAAAGGTAGTTACATTTTCTAAAAATTATTAGTTCCCACCATTATCTATGAAATCACATATTAGTCCCCACAGTTATTTATGAAATCACATACTTTAATGTTTCTAAAATGGTACTAATAGCATCCTAAATCATAAAATAGTTTAAGTTTTTTGTGGATGTTAGTATATGGGTCATCAATTTAGCCTATGTGATATTACTAGGGAATGTGGAACAATCAGACATTAATGTAATCTTAAAAAATGATTTCTTTAAACATTGGTTAAAGGTGTGATATTCACCTTAATGTTTCACAGAAGGTCTAAATAAGTCCCTACTATTATTTATGTTACAACTTTTGCCCCCTATTCAAGGTGCAATTAATACTATTTTAGTAACATAGGTTGCAAAGTATTACTAAAGAAAACAATAGAGGATTATTTAGACGTTTTGTGAAATTTTGAGGAGCAAATCACACCATTTTCCATCATAATATAAAACGGATTCAGTCATGCCTTATGAGATGATATAGGATTCAAACTCTGATTGCTATACTATTTGACAATCTTAGCTTGAAGTAAAAGAAGAAAATAATTGACGCCTCAAATTACACAAAAAAAGGGGGTTTTTTCATTCACCAAAAAGATGCATTGCATTTTAGAGTAACATTTCCTTTAGTAATTTGACATAACAACAAGATAAAATTTCCATAGCTTAACTGATTAAAGAAATCACAGGTCCAGGCATTAATATTCCATTCGTAACACAAAATGAAAAATGAAGGCACACAAGAGGAAAAAGCATGCTATTAAATACTTTAAGGCATGAAAACACTTGAATAAATAATATAAGAAAACCTCAGCAGCAGTGATGCCGTGACAGTTGGAATCACCAACAAACATGTCCTTTGTCCCAAACAAGCTATCAATTTCACCATTCTCAAAAAGCTCTTCTGAATTATTTAGGGTAACACCAAAGAGTTCTTCATAGTTTTCAAGATTTAAGTCAACTCCATCCATATTAAAGTCGTCATAGATATCTTCCTCACCAAAAGTAGGACCTTTAGGTTCAGGACAGCAAAACTGTAGTATAATCAGATGAACTTTGTAAGGGCCCTTAAGGAAAAGAAAAATTGAACTTATAGAAGTATACATGTAGTGCTTAAAGTAAATGTATGTAGAGTAATTTTCAGAAATCATGACTCCCTTATACGTGGATCCTAAAACTCAATTCCAAAGAGTTCCAGACAGCACCATTTAATAACTAAAAAGGCAACACAAAGGTTGTGACCAACTTGTGGGTAACAACCACAAAAAGAATCAAATTAAATTATTATCAATTCTTTAAGGACCAGTTAAGTAAACTTTAGCTTATGAATTTCATAGTATCTCAAGACAGTGACAAACCATTTATAGTTTATCTCCAGTATAAATCTACCACCAACAGAAAATGACAATATGAAGCTGCAAATGATACCACAAAAAAAAAGAGAGAAATAACTGAAACAATTTTGTTTTAGGCAACTTAAGTGCTGAAATCTAAAAAACAAGCACACCCGAGGAGGCAGTTTTCAAGGAAGTTCAGCTTTCTATAGTTGGTATACTGCAGGGACATAATAAGTTAGCAATTCACAAAAGGAATCCAAAATATCTAGTTACTGTTTTGTCTAAAGCTTGCCAATGACCCTAATATATGGGAATATGCAAGATTTCTGTAGAGCAAATTTCAACTACATATTCAAGATAAACATTCCAAATCACCATGTACCTTTGGTAAAGGAGTGTTTGTAGATCCCGTCGGTCGATCAATATTGTTTGGCACAAAGCTCAATTCACGTATAGAAGAATCGCCAACCCACGCACTTGATTTACCCATTTCACTGGTACTATTGAACTCAATTATGTCAGAAACATTTTGGCTTGTAGTATTCTCAGGAGGACCCCCAGTATGTTTGCCATTATTCTCGATCACACTCATCAACGCCAACTCCGTTTGGCAAGTAGATTCACCAGAGGAAGGGAAGCCTAACACAAATGACCATAATGAAGAAAGCTCAGACACGGAGGGGCAACCAGAGTAACAACTGATTGTTTGTCTTTTATGCAAAGAAGCTGTTGCTGAGGTGTTGTGGCACATCCAATCACAGTTTTGACAAAGAGATATCCTTTCTTCAGCACATCTAACAAAGGCAGGCTGAGAATTGCATCTTTCACACAAGAGAATTCGAGAGTGGCGTTTGGACAATGCATTAGCAGAGTGGACATTCCGATCACAAGACAAACATAAGCATGCGGCATCAGAACGGCAATAGACCATGGACCTTTGATCCCCACAAAAATCACAAATATAACCCATGACTCAACTATCTTCTCTTGACTTGGCTCAAAAGACTCTTTAATATCACGAGCTCTATTCAAATCAAATGTCAGCAACCAATAAGCAGTTTTTTTAGCACATGACGACTACACTCTGGGGTCTTACAACCTTCAAAATTCAAGCAACATAATCTAGAAGTTAAACTTTCAGCCGAAAATATGAATTACATAGACAAGTATAAGGCCTAGCTAAATTGAGTGAGCCTTCACGAATCACCCAAGAAAAAAGAAAGTAAGCCAAATTCCAAACTAAATATTTACAACCCGATAAAATTCAACGGCAATCCGTGAAAACAATTTGCTGAATAAAGAAAACTACTTTCTAAACATGCAAACTTTCTTCTTCTTCTTTGTTTTACAATAACCATACGAAAATAGACGACGACTAAAACACAAATAAAAAACACATATTCATCACCATCACAAAATATGGCAATTTAGTTCAAATCGTCAGTTTAAAAACATAAACTGATAAACAAGAGTGGAAAAAGTAAAAAGAAAGACAAGTTTATAAAACTGCTATAGAATAGGAGACGAAAAAGATCAGGGAATCCTACTACTGAATTACTCTGATCACAAGCCGATATTAGGACCATCAAAAGCTAGTGCTAAAATATGCAAAAGGGAAGAAAAAATCATAGTCATATACCATTTTCATAGCTTCAGTACAAGAAAGAACACATAAGAATTCGTGAGAAGGACAGAAACAAAGATGGGTAAAAAGACAGCGTTTTTACTACTCGTGTAATCAGCCCACTGAATCATTTAACGAAAAGAAAGGAAACCCAAAATTAGAATTGAAAAAGACAGGAAGTTTCACTACTAGATGGAGATGGAGCCTTTTGGAATCTCCATACTGTCTTTTGGGGAATTCAATTTTCATGTGGATTAAAAAAAGGAGGGGAAACAATCAAAGAAGACGGGTAATAATATATTAACGAGCTATTGGATTGGATTTGGAAGAAGAGAGAGATGGAAATTGGACGGGCGAGCGAGGGAGACAAGGCGTCTGTATGTGCTTGGAATAGGAAATGTGACATAAGCTGATGATGAAAAGTGCAAAGCTAGAATGTGTGTGCGGCCCTGTCGTTTTCATCGTATCATTTTACACCGATGTGTTAGAAACAGCTTTCTCAAACTGCTAATGCTTCTTCACTTGTATTATTGTTTACAATACATGATGATAGTTGTCTATGTTTAAAGACTCTCCCATGAGTTCTATTACATAAAATCAGGAGGATGGCTGGATAATTTTACAATATATATATATGTATATAGATAAAATATTATATTACAATATCCCCTAATTGCTTTTCTTTAAACTTGGCGGCCGCATAAAGATAAGTGTTAACATGTGTTTGTTCTTTCTTCAACCTCTTCCTGCGGGCGAGGCAACCTTCCTTATATTTTAACTACTCCGACTAATTAATTCAAAGGGGAGGAAGTCCCTTGTTCAGTCCTTGAGTGAAGGCTGTTGCAAACAGTACGCTCACGGAATTACAGTTGTTGTTATGTGACATCACGTAAAATGATTATCATTACTTATTGCTCTTATAAGACTGATTGAAATATATGAAGAAGAATAATTACTAAATGAAAACTATTATTACTTTTTTGGAATATCAGTGTGTATATACGTATTTTAAAGAGAAGGCCTACTTACACGGGTTCAGATCTTATGTCCCACTAAACCTGTACCTACTCTGTCCCAGCATAAAACGTCGACGTTTTTGTTGATTTAAACCAACGTCTGCATCTCGGCTTATCTTTAGCCGAGCCGATCTTCCTTTGATTTTGCTTCCTGCGTCAATTCTTTCCTTCCTCTTAATGGCATTCATTCTTCCACTCTGTCGCACACCTACCTTCCAAAAGCTTGGGTTAATTTATGGAATGTGTACTGAACGATTGAGGTATCCTCTTTGCCACCCACTCGCTCTCCCTCATGGCATCGACACTCATAGTAAAGACCATAAGTGCTAGAATTCAACTTGTTTTCGGGTTTCGCAAATAATCTTCAGCTGGATTCTTGGTTCTCGCTCTCAGGGATTTGCAGGCATTCATTTTCGTCTTTAACTGTTAGGTAATTTGGTTTACTCCTTTTCTTTTATCCTTTTCTCTTTCTTTGATTTAGGTTTTGTTTTCATTTTTAATTCGTATTCTCATCT
>JANVCQ010000004.1:13061966-13083529 GCA_025531925.1 Erythroxylum plowmanianum
AAAAATCATGAATTAAGAGTCAAAAAGTGCATTAACAACCATGAAAGTGTAGCCAATTATATATTAAACTTGGGCTCCATCACCACTCCTGGTAGAAGAAGATGATACCCACAGCCTTTTATTGGGGTCATTACTTGGGAATCTTTGGCAAGAGTCGAAATTTCATGAAGATAGTCTTCAGTGACATATCCAATTAAGTAATGAGCCTCGTGGATAAGAACTAACATCATTTGGGCTAGGTGTGATGTAGTCAGTCAAGTGGGAGATGACACATTAACTATACTCTAAACCTAGTGGGGTATAGATGGTGAAAGGAAGAATTACATAGGAACATTGTCTATGGAAGGGTTCAAAGTCAAATCACTAACTTTTCAATTAATTGGAGATCTTGATGTGTTGCTAGATACCACTCATGACTTGCTTGAGTTAAGTGTTAATTCAAGTGGCCAATATAACCAAAAACCTAATGGGTCACATACATTGGAGATGCGAAGAATGAGTAAAATAGCTTTAGATGGGGATCTAAATTATGAGAGATGCATGACTAATCTACACAAATTTGGTAGTTTAAAGTCATTTGAATGTGAATCATATGACATATGTGAATCTTGCTTATTAAACAAGATGGCAAAATTATCATTTAAAGAAGGGGTGGACATTTTCATGCATATTAAGTGGGATCAATGGCAATTTAATTCCTGCTAACTCTTTGCATTGATGTTGGCTGTTAGAGGAAGGACAAAGGGTCCAATTTTAGTGCAACTATTGTGTGAAAATAGAGAGACTTTTGATGAAGTGTTTATCATCTTCTCTCACTATCTACAAGCACTCTCTCAAAAATAGACATCAAAAGCTATCACTTTTGTGTTATTCTGTCATTTCCTTAAAGATTTCTTTCCTCTATCATCTTGTGGACTACGTTAGAGATGATCTAGCTTGGTTGTTGTGGTTTATAACAACTTGATGTGGTGAAGAGATTAAAGAATGAAGGAGATCATCAGGAAAGTTATACACTTCTTATTTATGTTTCGATTTACTACATATAATGGCACATGTTTAATTATGTATTTTCTGGGTTTTGTTTTAATTTCACAGTGTTGGCCCCCAAATTTTTTTCTTTAGTTAAGCATGATTTAAATAACTATGAGGTTTTTATAGGTGAATTTTTGGAGTTAATTATTATTTCTATGTTTGTAGGATTTATTTCATGGGTTAGTTAAATTAAAAATGGTAAGAATGCATAAAAGGTATTTTTGGTATGTCACTTAAGCATTAAAGTTATAAGGCATTAAAGGAAGGGTAAAGTGGACTTTTATCACTCAGTAAGGGTAGAATGGGGACAAGAAAATGTTATCTTGTTTGTTGGAGGAAGAAAAACAAAAATAGGAGAGAAAAAAGACAAATAACGAAAACAAAGAGAGAAAGAAGAGAGGTTTCGGTTCTTGAGGGGAAAGAAGGAAGAGCAAATAGGTTTTCATCTTTTCTTAGCTTTTAAGAGTGAATTTGAGGTTGATCAAGAAGAGAAAAAGAAAGAGGAAGAGAAGTGCTTTCATTTAAGCCAAGAATCTTGTTATTTGGTGAAGACTCAAGCTAAACTCATTTTCAATCATTTGGATTTTTGGAAGGGTTTTGGTTCATGAAGCTTAGGAAATGCATGGGTTTGAGTATTTTAAAATCAATTTAGTGAATATGCTTTCATTGGGTTCTTAATTAGAATTCCTCTTGAATGGAATTTTTGCCATTGTGAAGGAAATCAAGAAGGGCAAAAGGAGCAAAAGGAGAGGAATTGCTATATGTTTGGTATATGAATTATGTTGATAATTTATGGAAAGAACGTGAAAATGGTTTTTGAAAAGATGTTATGTTTATGATATCATGTTTCGGAAATGTGCCATTATTGGCAACACATTTGCAAGATGTCAAATGCATGATTATGTGGGTTTGTGGTAGTCCATTTTATTATATCAATGTACTTTGAATTTATTAAAGGCTTCTTTCGGTTGCCTGTTAGTGTTATAGAGTTTCTTCATGGACTCCCTCATGGTTACAACCACGCAAAACCATCATGTGGAATTGCAATAGTATGTTCTACTTACGACTACACAAGACCATTACGTAGGAATGTGTTAGCACGTTCTATTTAGGACCTACCCTAACCATTTCTGATGTGATTATGTGACGAATGCATGACTTATGCTGCTTTTAAATTGTTTGATAAAGTAAGAATTTTGGAACTATGTGTTTTATGGATTTTGATACAAAATGAGTATGACATTTAGCATTTTTATGGTTTTGCTTGTTTCTGATGATAAGCAAGAGATCCAGTGAAAGAGAGTCAAGGCATCTCTCTAATTATGCATATTTTTGTATTTTAAACTAGATTTTCGTAAACACATGGCTTTAGTCGCATTTCAAATACGATTTGTTCAAGTATCTTTTGTATTTTGGAATTTTGAGACATTGATGTATTGTGACTTGAAATTTCCATTAAAGCTTTGTAAAACTCTTATCTTTTGATGTTAATGAAATATGATTGTGTTTTACTTATGACCTTCCATGTTGTACATTACATTTTCAAGTCTCTCATAGGGGTAAAATTTGTGTCCTGACTTCAAGTGTAAAACTGTATTAATCTAGGCCGAATTAGACAAATGTGCCTTCATGGAATTTGTAGCTTTTTTGTAGCTTTCCAAGGATATAGAGTATGAAATTTGTGGATATTGGAGTTAAGAGATATGATCATTATTATTTAGTGATGCTGCATAGGATGTGTATAAGGGAAAACTACATTAATTTGTGATTTTGATGCTTTTAGACACAAAACTTTGCTTCAGTCTTCATGGAAGTTACAGTTTTAGAAGTCTTCTTCGAAACTGTTGTAGAATCACCTTGTTCTAACATCTCTAATGAAAGTTATGCTCTTTTTCCAAAACAGGTTGCACCACGGCCCTTGCAATTGCACCAGTGTGTAAATGACCTAGCCCCTGGCCAACAATCCTAAATGCGATCACACCAGACACTCTTGCGATCGCACTAGTGTGCAAATGGCCTAGCCCTTGGCCAAAAATCTTGAGTGTGATCTCACCAGACACTCTCTTGCTCGTACCTTTTGTTGGACTCCAAATGTTTCTTAGAAGTTAGAGCTATTAATGAGAAATTTTGGCAAGTAGTCATGAGTAAAGAACAAATGAATGAAAATTTTGAGTTAGAAATGATAGTCAAGATTAAAGTAGTAAATGAGAAATGTGGATCGATCCATGTTTTGCTTTGGTGTTTTTGGTGGATAAGAGATTTTGAAATGGGAAGAATTTAAGGTAAAAGTTAGAAGTACAATGAAAGCAAAAAAGAAGTTGAATACACATACTAAGTTGATGAAGGATATATATGTGTGTGTGTGTGTGTGTGTGTGTGTGTGTGTGTGTGTGTGTGTGTTTTGTTATTAGTGTTCATGATTAATCATGGACTATAATTTCTTTATGTTTGATATTGATTTGAAATGAAGCTGAGAATGAGGAGTAAACGAAGTAGAAAAGGTGATTTTGGTATGAGTTGTGTTAGGGAAAGATTTGGAAACAAAATTGGTAGTTGATCCGGAAAATGTTCACTGAGTTGGTTTCAATCTTTTAGCCACACGTTTTTCTCTAGTTATCCAAACGAGATGATTCTTGATTTAGATTAAACTAGAAACATATGGCTACATTTCTTATGCAGACATCGAATTTAAATTCTATCTTTAAGAATCTCAAAATTTGTCATGAAATTGACAACTAGATGCAGTACACTGGTGGATGAATGTAAAATTTGTGTTCTGAATTTGAGTAAAATTTTGGATTGATCTAGGCTAAATTATAGAAAGATATCCCCAGAAAGTTGTAGATTATCTTTCCAGCTTTCCAACGGTATAAAGTATGAGAATTTTAAACATTGGTGGCAAAAGTTATGATCCTTTAAAGTGGAGATATTCAGGAGTATAAAATGTATCGTTTGTGATGACATCATATCGTCTACAAAAATGTATCGTCTATGATGACATCATATCATCTATGATGATATCATATCGCCTGTAAAATGTATTGTTTGTGATGACATCATATCATCTATGATGACGTCATATCGTCTATGTTTGACTTTCTGCTTCTTCTATGTTTGACCTTCTATACACTATCGTCTGTACCTATCGTCTTCTCCATTTTTGACCCTTCAGACGATAGAATTTGTTTTTGAGTCTTCATAAAAATTTTAGATCTTGAAGTTCTCTTTTGAACCATCCAAAGAACGACTCAATCTGATATTTGTAGGGAAAGTTATAGCAATTTTCCCGATTCCTCTGTTTTTTCCCATTCGTCTGCTTTTCCATTTGGTTTCATCTATACCTATCGTATGCTCCATTTTTTACCCTTCAGATGATATAATTAGTCTTCAAAATCTTCATGAAAGCTGTATATCTTGAAGTCCTCTTTTGAACCATCTAAATAACACCTCAATCTAATATTGGGAAAGTTAATTTGTTTTTCATTTGGTTTCATCTGTACCTATTCTTGGCTCCATTTTTGACCCTTCAAACGATATAATCTATCTTTAACATCTTCATGAAAGTTGTAGATTTGTAAGCCTTAGTTTGAACCATATAAAGAACACCTCAATCTAATATTTTTAGGGAAAGTTATAGCAATTTTCCCAATTCATCTGCTTTTTCCCATTTGTCTATATTTGGTTGTCAAATCCTAACGTCTGGTCCATTTTTCACACTTCAGATGATAAAATCTGACCTTAAGGTTTTCTTAAAAGTTGTAGACCTCAAAGTCCTCTTTGAAATCATTCTAAGATGATCTTAATCTGACATCTATAGAGAGATTTATGCCATTTGTTTCGAGATACGTTTAATATGATTGGAGGCAAAATCATATCATAACTTTGTTCTCTGACCTCCAAATGAAGTGATTCTTCAACCAATAGTTTCTTAACACATTTTTCTATCCCTCCATAGGTTTTGATAGCATTTGGTATTTATTTGAAAAAGATGGATTGAATCAAAGTAAGGGTATCGGTTGGAAGAGTATGAATGGGATGTTTTACTGAACATACTTCGATATTTTGATGATATCTTCATCGGTATAGCTCCGAATAATATGATTCTTATTTCACAATAAACTAGAGACTTGGAGCTACAAATAATGTGCTTGAGGGATTTTCAATTGAAAACCCTATTGAATGGGATTTTTGTTGTTGTATAAAGAAATCAAAAGAATCAAGAGGAACAAGAGAAGAGGCATTTTGAGCAAGCCTATAAGCAAGGAAATTAGGTGTGTTTCATGTTTATAATTGACAAAATGAGCTATAAAAATGTTTTCAAAAGCAAGAGAATTAAATGATTTTCAATTGTTTTATAAACGTTGCATGATTGTTATTGGAATGATTTGAGAAATCTTTTTATGTTCGGTATATGAACTTTTTGATGAATTTTTAAATAAAGATGGAAATGCGTTGAAACATTTTATGTTATGCCTTGAAAAATGTCATGGCATTCTATGTAAATGAAAAGAACATGAAAGTATGAGCATTTGATAAAATGATTTTGAGCATGATTATGTTCTTCTATTTAGGCGAGAGAGGAACCGTTTTGTAGTCACGAACAATTAAAGGTTTCGCTTATTTTCCGTTATAAACTTGTTACCCACGAGCTTTCAAGCTCACCCCCTTTTTGTCCCATCTTTAGGTGATAGTTAAGAGATCAAGTGATCAAGAGCCTCAGGGAATTTCTTCAAATTGCTATTTTATATTTTGGTAATAAGCCAATTGTGTGACTTTTGATATGTAAATAAAGTTTTTTTCAAACTCTGTTGCTTTAGTAATAGAATGATAGATGGAAGTACTTTCGATTTTGTATGTTCATATTGACTTCCTCATAATATAGTTGAGTTGAAATAATAGGTTTGTTTTGATGTTTAATTGTCGTGGGCACACCACCCTTATAGGATGACGAAATCGATGATGGTTACGGAGACTTCATCGGAATAAGTTCAGTGATTATGGTTTCGAATGTTGGGCATCGAAATCACGTTTGAAAATGATGCCCAACAGTTGTGGTATCAGAGCACCAAAATTAGGATCTTACATGGGCAACTTTCGGAATATGTGTCAATCGCAAGAGTGATTGTTAAGAGTTCGGGCTAATAGAATTAGTGAGAGGGATAATGATCTATTAGAATGTGAGAAAATGAAAGTTTGAGGATATTTAGAAATAAAAAATATTACGTTAGTGAGTATGGTAACGAAATTAGTGAGAGGGATAATGATCTATTACGTAGCCCGATATGTTACACATAGATTTAATAATTATGACTAAGTTAGTGAGTATGGTAACGGAATTTCATTGTGGATATGTACTTGAATTGATATGGATGTGAAAAGGGTTTTCCTGAAACGACTAAGAAAGAAATAGAGACATAGGATGAAATGACAAGATTTAAGGAGTACAAGTAAAGAGGAATTGAAAGGTTGAACTAGGAATTGAAAATGATTGTTTAATTGGTGTGATAAGAGTTATGATTCGGTAGAAGATTGTGTTAGTGAATTCGATATTAGAATGTTAAGTTGGCTATGCATTATGCTTCTAAATTGATTTATAACGTACATATGGAAAGTGAAACAAATGATAGTGATATATGTAGAAGTCCTCAAGATTATGTCGACCAGTTATTAGGAGCACCCAGCTGGTAATGTGGTTACATTGGTGAATAATGTGATTGAGTACATATGAGATCTATATGGATATGGTGTACGAGATAATCTATGACTCCTATAGTTAAAATCATAAGATGAATCAGAGTAACACAATGGAAGTATGGTATAGGTGATTATGCCGAAAAGGTAACTACTATGGCGAAGATCATTTAAGAAAAGTGAGTCAATTGGGAAATTGAAAATAACGTGAGATAATGTTACCTCATCAAGGAATTAGTTATTTAAGGAATTACGAGGACTAATCGAGGGGCACATGGAGTGTGATAATAATTGTTTGAGATATCAATTGCCCCGATAGTGCTATGGTATTAAAGATTTAAGCGATCCAAGCAAGATTTGATGATATATTAAATGTCTTCAAAAAGTTGAGAAGAATAGTAGAATACTTGAAGAAAAATGTGTAAAGCGTATGAGTAATGAAGGTAAAGAAAATTTTGAGGAAATTATTGAGTTAAGAAAAATTGAATACGAGACTGAGACAATGGATATAAGTACTGAAAGACTATGATGGTACAAATGAGTATTTCCAAATAAAGCTAGTGTTATATCTGATACGTGAAGCATAAATTCGATATTGAGGTTATCAGATCTAGTGCAAAAAGAAGCATAAAATGTGAAGTTGAATTTTGGGCAAATCAAAGTACTAATTGCTATGGAATTGGAGATCAGTATCACATGGAAGGATTAACTAAGCCCAAATTGAGGATTCAGAAATTTGATTGAGAGATTGAAAATAGATTTAAGTTTTAGGTTCGAATAGGAAGAATGATGCATTGTGATTGAAATAAGAAGTATACATTCCAATAAAGATGATTGAACAAAGAGATTGTTAGAGGGGCATAAATAACAACCTATGACATACATCCTAGTAGGAATACACTGAGACAGTGTTTGATGGCAAAGGACGTAGAACCAAAAGATGAAATGTTTCTAAGAGTGTCACCTTTTCAAGGTGTGCTTAGATTGAGTGCAAAATGTGCTCAGGTTAGGATAAAGAATCAACTAAGCTTGAATTGTATTGATCCAAATAAAGATATTAAGAACTGGACCTTTGACTTATGAGTTAGTATTACTAACAAAGTTGTCTTCGGTTCATAATGTGATTTATGTGGGTATGTTTAAGACATATCAATTTAATCTGGCATTGGTGTTATCGACACAAGAAGTGGGAAAATTGTAAGTAATCTAAAACATAATGGGGAACTCATTAAGAAAGTGAATGATTAAATAAGTGATGTAAAGACCGAGTGAGTCTTTTTGACTATGATTGTTTGGAAGAAATTATTCAAGTAAAGGAGTTACTTAGGAGACTGAGGAAAACATGAGACCACATTACATCCAATCTTTTGATCAACTAGGTAAGAATTTCGAGGACGAAATTCTTTAAGGGAGGAAAATTGTTGGACCCCGAACTTTCTTTGAAGTTAGAGCTATTAATGAGAAATTTTAGCGAGTAGTCATAAGTAAAGAACAAATGAATGAAAATTTTGAGTTAGAAATGATAGACAAGATTAAAGTAATAAATGAGAAATGTGGATAGGTCCATGTTTTGCTTTAGTGTTTCTGGTGGATAAGAGATTTTGAAATGGGAAGAATTTAAGGTGAAAGTTAGAAGTACAATGAAAGCAAAAAAGAAGTTGAATATGCGTACTAAGTTGATGAAGGATATATATATATGTATGTGTGAGTATGTTTTGTCATTAGTGTTCATGATTAATCATGGGCTATAATTTCTTTATGGATGATATTGATTTGAAATGAAGTTGAGAACGAGGAGTAAATAAAGTAGAAAAGGTGATTTTGGTATGAGTTGTGTTAGGGAAAGATTTGGAAACAAAATTGGTAGTTGATCTGGAAATTGTTCACTGAGTTGGTTTCAATCTTTTAGCCACACCTTTTTCTCTATTTATCAAAATGAGATGATTCTTGATTTGGATTAAATTAGAAACATGTGGCTACATTACTTATGAAGACATCAATTTTAAATTCTATCTTTAAGAATCTCAAATTTTGTCATGAAGTTGAGAACTGGGTGCAGTACATTGGTGGATGGATGAATGTAAAATTTGTGTTATGAATTCGAGAGAAATTCTAGATTGATCTAGGCTGATCTATAGAAAGATGTCTTCTACAACTAGTCTACCCCAGCTTTCTAATGGTATATAGCATGAGAATTTTAGACATTGGAGTCAAAAGTTATATTCCTTTAAAATGGAGATGTTCAGGAGTATAAAATGTATCATCTGTGATGACGTCATATCGTCTATAAAAATGTATCATCTTTGATGATATCATATCGTCTATGATAACATCATATCGTCTGTAAAATGTATCGTCTGTTATGATGTCATATCGTCTATGTTTGACTTTCTGGTTCTTTTATGTTTGACCTTCTGTAAACTATCATCTATACCTATCGTCTACTCCATTTTTGACCATCCAGACGATAAAGTTTGTCTTTAAGATCTTCACAAAAGTTGTATATCTTGAAGTCCTCTTTTCAACCATCTAAATAATGCCGTAATCTGATATCTTTAAGGAAAGTTATAGCAATTGTCCCAATTCATCTACTTTTTTCATTTGGTTTCGTCTATACCTATCATCTGCTCCATTTTTTACCATTTATATGATAGATTTACTCTTCAAAATCTTCATGGAAGTTGTATCTATTTAAGTTGTCTTTTAAAAAATCTAAAAAACGCCTCAATCTGATATCTTTAGGGAAAGTTATAGTAATTTTTCCGATTCATCTGATTTTTCCCATTCGTTTGTTTTTTCATTTGGTTTCATCTATACCTATAGTCTACTCCATTTTTGACCCTTTAGAACATAGCATCTATCTTTGATATCTTCATTAAAGTTGTATATCTAGAACTCCTCTTTTAAACCATATAAAGAACGCCTCAATCCAATATCTGTAGGGAAAGTTATTGCAATTTTCCCGATTCATCTACTTTTTACCATTCATTTGCTTTTTCATTTGGTTTCGTCTAATCCTATCGTCTAGTCCATTTTTCACCCTTTATATGATAAACTATAACCTCAAGATCTTCTTGAAAGTTGTATATCTCAAAGTCCTCTTTTAAATCTTCTTAAGATAATCTTAATCCAACATCTGTAGGGAGAGTTATTTCATTTTTCCTGAGACAGGTTCAATGTGATTGGGGGCAAAATCATATTTGATTCTTTCTTTCATAACTTTGTTCTCCGACCTCCAAATGAAGTGATTCTTGAGCCAATAGTTTCTTAACACATTTTTATGTCACTTCATAGGTTTTGATAGCATTTGGTATTGATTTGAAAAATATGGATTGAATCAAAGTAAGGGTATCGGTTAGAAGAGTATGAATGGGATGTTTTACTGATCATACTTCGGTATTTTGATGATGCCTTCATTGGTATACCTCCGAATAAGATGATTCTTGTTTCAAGATAAACTAGAGACTTGTAGATACAAATTATATGAAGAAATTGAAATCTAATTCAGTCTCTAAGACTTTTAAATTCTGGATGGAAGTTAAGTACAATATATTGTTTCAATATAAGAACAGTCCGAGAATGTTTGGGGCAATACTTGTAAAGTTCTGAACCAAATGGATTTATTTTGGTGTCATTAGAAACTTAAGACAATGGGGAACATTTTTCTAGAAGAAAGTATTATGTCAGAATGTTCAAGGGTTCTTTAGCCAAGACACTTAAGCATAAAAGACATAAGGCATAAATGGAAGGGCAAATGGGACAACTCTCGATCATTAAAGGCATAATTGGAAGAAGAAGTGTTATCTTGCATTTTAAGAAGAGAAAAGAACGAAAATTGAAGAGAAAAAGAGAGAGTGTCATGAAGAAGAGAGATACGAAGAGAAGAAGAGAAGCAGAGAAAGAAAAGAAAACAAGCTAGGGTTTTAATTGTGTTAGTCTTTAAGAGAGATTTTGAGGTTGTTCAAGAAGGTAAACAAGTAGAGGAAGAGAAGAGCTTCCCTTTGAGCTAAGGATCCCTTCATTTAGTGAAGAATGAAGGTAAGATCATTTTTTAAAACTTTTAGATTTTTGGAAGGATTTTAGTTCATGGAGTTTAGAAAATGTTTGGGTTTAAGTATTCTATGACCAATTTTAGTGATTGTTTTGGAAGGATTTTCAATTGAAAACCCTATTGAGTGAGATTTTTGTTATTGTATAAAGGGATCAAAAGAGGCAGGAGGAACAAGAGAAGAGGCATTTTGACCAAGCCTATAAGCAAGGAAATCAGGTGGGTTTCATGTTTATAATTGAGTAAATGAGCTATAAAAATGTTTTCAAAAGCATGAGAACTAAATGACTTTTAGTTGTTTTCTAAACATTGCATGATTGCTATTGGAATGATTTGAGAAATCTTTTTATGTTCTGTATATGAACTTTTTGATGAATTTTGAAATAAAGATGGAAATGCATTGAAACATTTTATGTCATGCCTTGAAAAATGTCATGGCATTTTGCATAAATGAAAAGAACATGAAAGTATGAGCATTTGATAAAATGATTTTGAGCATGATTATGTGTTTTTGTTTGGGTGAAAGAGATACCGTTTCGTAGTCCCGTGCAAATCGACATAAAGCCTTCTCTTGATTGCCCACTTGTGGGACACGAGATTCAAAAAGTGGACTCATTTCATTCATGGAGTAAACTTCGATTTCTCTGTTTTATTCCATGGAACTCTCGAGCCATTTGTTATCCCTTGCATTTGAGTTGTTGATCATGTTGTATGATTGTATGCTAGAATTGTAAACTTAAGAACCATGTGTTTTATGTATTAAATGAGAATTTTTCTATAACAAGTAAAGGTTTTTCTTATTTTCCGTTATAAACTTGCTAGCCACGAGCTTTCAAACTCACCCCCTATCTATCCCATCTTCAGGTGATAGCTAAGAGATCAAGTGATCAAGAGCCTAAGGAAATTTCTTCAAATTGCTATTTTGTATTTTTTGTAATAAGCCAATAGTGTGACTTTTGATATGTAAATAAAGTTTTTTTCAAACTTTGTTGCTTTAGTAATGAAATGATTGATGGAAGTAGTTTCAGTTGTGTATGTTCATATTGACTTCCTCGTAATATGGTTGAGTTGAAGTAATAAATTTGTTCTGATGTTTGATTGTCGTGGGCAGGCCACCCTTATAGGATGACGAAATCGATGATGGTTAAGTTGACTTCATTGGAATAAGTTCAGTGATTGTGGTTCCGAATGTTGGGCTCCAAAATCACGTTCAGAAATGGTGCCCAACATCTTTATTCCTCATAATCACGCCAGACAAATTTTTCCTTGTTTCTTTCACCAACATTAACGATTGTGCACCCTAAGGGTTTTCCAAATCTAAACATGTTTGATTCTTTTGGCCATAACTTTGTCATCCGACCTCCAAATGAAGTGATTCTTAATCTAATAGATTCCTAACACATTTTTCTATCCCTTTATAAAAATTGGTAGCTTTAAGCTTTTGTTTGAAAAATATTGATGGAAAGAAAGTGAGGGAATTGATTGGAAGAGCATGAATTGGTTATTTTACTGAACATACTTCAGTATTTTAATAATATCTTGATCTGTAGTGATCCAAATGAGATGATTTTTATTTCAAAATAAAATAGAGACATTCAATACAATTTTACTGAAGAAGTCTATTTATATTTCTAGTGACTAACTTGTGTGAGCATGCCACACTTGTGGGATGCGTGTTCAGATGTCATTTTGGATGTCAGGCACGTGTCTTGCAAGGGAGGGGTGCCCAACACTTATGGTATCCAAGCGACTAGGTTTAGGGCTATCTTTGACATGAAATGGATAGCTTTAAATTTTGAGATGAACATTCATCATTTTGAATGAACCACATGCATTGTTTTGAATGAACAACATGCATCGTTTTTATGATTTGAATTGTTTCGCATGATTTAAAGTTGTTTTACATGAAACATAAATTAAAAGTTTTAAATTGGTTTTAAATTGAAAGAGTGATTATGCCGTCTTGAAAGAGACCTCAAGGAGCTATGACTTGATCTTGCTCTTACCAAGGGAGCATAGATGAATCTTATGTCCCACAAGATGCAGGCACACATTCTACTCCTAATTTTGAGGCACCTAATATGCAACATGAAATGCCACGACCTCCTCGTCCTATGCCTCAAGTAAACCCCATGGATCCGCAATTCTTTCAAGCCTTTGCTCAGGCTTTCACATATGCCATGGGCAGGTCACAAGTTACGATGCAAGCTCCAGTGGAGAGGAGTGGATAGTATGATAAGCTCCGTAAGTATGAGGCTATTGATTTCAGTGGGACTACCAACCCTAAGGAAGCTGAAGCATGGATGAAGAGGATAGAGAGAGTCCTACTTTAGATGAAGTGCTCCGATGTGGAGAAGTTAGATTATGCAGTGAGCTTGTTATAGAGGGACGCATTCCATTAGTGGGAATCAATGCCCCACAGTCAAGTTATGCCTCCGATGTTGTCATAGAGAGACTTCTTTTAAGTTTTCAGGAAGAAGTACCTCTCGAGAGTTTCTTAAATCTTAGATAGAGGGATATGAGTGCGAGTGAGTATGAGATAAAGTTCACTCAGCTTTCACGGTATACAACCAACATTGTTATGAATGAGGAGGATAAGTGTCACAAGTTTAAGGGAGGTTTTCATTTAGGGATTAAGGAGAAAGTTCTGATCTACAACTTATGTGACTACCAACAGTAGGTAGATGTTGCACTCCAGGTTAAAAAACTGAGGAATATAAAGTATGAAGTGAATAAGAAGAGGAAGAGTTGAGAACAGTCTTCCAAAAAGGGAATGAGTGCTCCAATGCCCAAGAGTAGTATGAGGAGTTTCCACACAGAGTAAAGTGGGATGCAGTGGCTCTGCTAAAAGCAAGTAAACCAAGGCAATTTCAATGCAAGCCTCAACTGCAGGAGGTAATAGAGGGATGGAGACCCAATGTGAGCATTATGAGAAGTTTCACAAAGGATAGTGCTTCAAGTTGCTTAGAGCATGTTTCCAATATAGGGAGAAGGGACACATGATCAGGGACTATCCCCAGGTATCGAAGCAAGAGAGGTCACAATTGCAAGCTCCAAAGAGAATTAAAATAGTGGGAACCAGGCCAGTCACTAAGGTGGGTAGTTCTAGAGCAACAGGGAAGGTTATTCCTCTAGGAAGGCCAAGCAAGGGGATTTGCTATGACCAATGAGGAAGCTGTAGCTGCACCTAAAGTTGTTACAGGTATGGCTTAGTTACTTAACTCAGAAGTGTATTTACTAATTGATTTTAGTTCCACGCATTCTTTTGTTTCTGTAAGCATGATATTACATGGTGTTAATTTGGTGTCATTGGATAGTCCTTTGATTAGTAGTACTCCTCTAGGGAGGAATGTGATAATTAGTCATGTATATAAAGGTTGTGAACTCCTTATTGATGGTGCTAGATTGGTAATAGATCTACTGCCTCTAGACCTAAAGGGGCTAGATGTTATAATTAGGATAGATACTACGGAGAGATATCACACAAAGTTAGACTATAGCCTCAAAAAGGTAGAATTTGATATGGGCAATGGTGAGAAGCTAATTTTTAGAGGAGACAGGAGAACACTATCGCCAAGAATTATTTCAGTTTTATTAGTTGGCAGGATGATAAGAAAAGGGTGTAAAACTTTTTTGGCACATGTTATGGATATCGAGGTGAATGAAGGGAAGCTAGAAGATGTTCTGATTGTGAGAAACTTTCCAGATATGCTTCCAAAAGATTTACCTAGTTTGCCACTAGTAAAGGAAATTGAGTTTGCCATTGAACTAATTCCAGGTACCACACCTATTTCCATACCACCGTATAGAATGGCTCCATTTGAGCTGAAGGACCTTAAAGAATAATTAGAAGAACTATTACAGAAGGGGTACATAAGGCCAAGTTTGTCACCATGGGAAGCGCAGGTTTTTTTAATCAAAAAGAAGGATAGAACATGGTGCATGTGTATTGACTACTGAAGACCTAACTAAGTGACTATTTAGAATAAGTATCCTTAGCCACAAATTGATGACTTGTTGGACCAATTATAGGGAGAAAGGGTCTTTTCTAACGTTGATCTTAGGTCGGGTTATTATCTACCCAAGATCAGGGAGTTTGATGTAAGCAAGACAGTCTTTAGGACATAATATGGGCATTATGAGTTTCTAGTCATGCCATTTCGATTGACCAATGCTCCAATTGCATTCATGGTTCTAATGAATAGGGTCTTCAAGGAGTATCTAGATCAATTTGTTATAGTATTCATAGATGACATTCTAGTTTATTCCAATAGTGAAGAAAAACATGAGGAACATCTCAGGATAGTGTTGAAAAGGCTGAGGGAGAAGGAGCTTTATGCCAAATTCAACAAATGTGACTTTTGGCTCTATAAGCTGATATTCTTTGGACATGTAATTTCAAAGGATGCGATGATCCGAGAAAAATTGAAGTAGTGGTAAAGTGGCATGTGCCAAAGACAGTGGCAGTAGTAAGAAGTTTTTTGGGTTTGGTAGGATATTATAGGAGGTTTATTAAAGGATTCTCTATGATAGCGACTTCGATGAAGAAATTATTGGGGAATAATCAGAAGTTTATTTGGAGTGATGAATGCCAGAAAAGCTTTGAGAGCTTAAGCACGTATTAACAAGTGCTCCAATTCTGACCTTGCCTATGGGAGATGAGGGTTATATAGTCTATAGCGATGCTTCAAGAAAGGGTTTGGGTTGTGTGTTGATGCAAAGAGACAAGGTAATAGCTTTCCTTCATGCAACTGAAGCCTCATGAATTAAACTACTCGACACATGATCTGGAATTAGCAATAGTGATTTTTGTTTTGAAAAATTGGAGACATTATCTATATGGAGTTCAGACGAGGATTTTTGCATATCATAAAATTATCAGGTACTTATTGAGCCAGAAAGAATGGAATTTGAGGCAGAGAAGGTAGTTAGAGTTACTCAAGGATTATGACTTGTTGATTGAATACTATCCTAGAAAGGAAAATATAGTGGTTGATGCCATGAGTAGAAAATCCTCCATAGCCCATGTTCAGATAGTTTATTTTTCATTGTTGGAAGAGATGGTTGAGCTTATAATAAGCTTGAAATAGGAAGAACCTGATTACTTTATTGCTAATTTCTAATTGAGACTAATACTCGGGGAGAAAGTTAAGGAGTTGCAAGCACAGGATGTAGAATTGAGCAAGCTCCAAGAAGAAATTTAGAATGGTAAGAAATATAAAGTGGCAGTGAGGGATGATGGACTTATGGTTGTAAAAAATAGACTTTGTATTTCATCTGTCAAGGAGGTAAAGGATGAGATACTTGATGAGACGCACAATGCACCTTATGCCATGCACCCAAGTAGTACCAGGATGTACAAAGATTTGAAAGAGGAGTTCTAGAGGAAAGGCATGTAGAGGGATGTAGCAGAATACGCAAGCAAGTATCTAGTGTATTATCAAATCAAAGCTGAAAACCAAGCATCTTCAGGCAAGTTAAGGTCATTAACCACTCCTGAGTGGAAGTGGCAAAGGGTAACTATAGATTTTTTGGTGGGTTTGCCCAAGACTAGTAGAAAGCATTATGCTGCATGGGTTATTGTTGATTGGTTGACGAAGTCAGCCCATTTTCTAGAAATTAAATAGACTGATTCTTTGCATGTGCTAGTAAAGAAGTATATTGATGAGATAGTGAGACTGTATGGGATTCTAGACTCTATAGTTTCTGACATAAATCCTCAGTTCACTTCGATATTTTGTTAAAGTGTGCAAGAAGCTCTAGGGACCAAGTAAATTTTAGCACTTCTTTTCATCCTTAAACAGATGACCAATTTGAGAGGACTATTCGGACCCTTGAAGGAGTGCTCAGGGAATATGTGATAGACTTCAAAGGAGCTTGGGATGAGCATTTGCCATTGGTCGAATTTTCTTACAATAATTCGTACACTCAAGCATTCAGACGGCTCCTTATAAAGCATTGTATGGAAGGAGATATAGAACTCCTATATGCTGGGATGAAGAAGGAGAAAGGAGATTAGTGGGACTGGAGTTACTTCAAATGAAAATTGACATGGTTAATCTGGTTAAACAAAGATTTAAAGCAGCTTAAGATACAATGAAAAGCTATGCTAATGCACAGCAAAAGGAAATGGAGTACGACATTGGTGAGAAAGTATTTCTTAAGACATCTCCTTGGAGAGGAGTCATAAGATTTGGCAAGAATGGCAAGTTGAGCCCAAAATATATGGGTCCCTACGAGATTCTTAAGAGGATCGGACCACTAGCCTATAGGTTGGAGTTGCCATCGAAATTGTCATAGGTACATGATGTCTTTCATGTTTTCTTGTTGAGGAGGTATATATCAAATCCCTCTCACATCATTTAAACCACTGAGATTCAGTTGAGAGATGATTTCATTGATGAGGAGACTCCAGTGGAGATTTTGGACGCTGAGAAAAAATTCCTCAAGAGCAAGATGGTTCAACTAGTCAAAGTCCTCCATTCAGTAGAAGAGGCCATGCAAGACAAGTACCCACACCTCTTCAATGATTCAAGAAAGAATTTTGAGGAAAAAATTTATTTTAAGAGGGGGAAAAATGTTGGCCTCCAAATTTTTTTCTTTAGTTAATCATGATTTAAATAATTATAAGGTTTTGATAGGTGAATTTTTGGGAGTTAATTATTATGTCTATATTAGTAGGATTTATTTCATGGGTTAGTTAAATTAAAAGTGGTAAGAATGCATAAAGGGTATTTTTGGTATGTCACTTAAGCATTAAAGTTACAAGGCATTAAAGGAAGGGTAAAGTGGACTTTTAGCACTCATTAAGGGTAGAATGGGAAGAGGAAAATGTTGTCTTGTTTATTGGAGTAAGAAAAACAAAAATAGATAGAAAGAATAGAAATAACGAAAACAAAGAGAGAAAGAAGAGAGGTTTCGGTTCTTGAGAGGAAAGAAGGAAGAGCAAGTAGGGTTTCATCTTTTCTTAGCTTTTAAGAGTAAATTTGAGGTTAATCAAGAAGAGGAAAAGAAAGAGGAAATGCATGGGTTTGAGTATTCTAAAATCAATTTAGTGAATATGCTTTCATTGGGTTATCAATTAGAATTCCTATTAAATGGAACTTTTGCCGTTGTGAAGGAAATTAAGAAGCGCAACAGGAGCAAGAGGAGAGGCATCTTTAAGCAAGTTTTTAAGCAAAGAATTCAAAGTGGGTTTCATGTTTATAATTGAGTAAATAAGTCATTAGTGTTTCTTTCAAATAAATGGAATCCAATGTTTTCAACTACTTTATAAATGTGAATTTATTGCTCTTTAAATGCTTTGAGAAATTGCTATATGTTTAGTATATGAATTTTGTTGACAATTTAAGGAAAGAATGTGAAAATGGTTTTTGGAAAGATGTTATGTTTATGATATCATGTTTCGGAAATGTGCCATTATAAGCAACATGTTTACAAGATGGGAAATGCATGATTATGTGGGATTGTGGTACTCCATTCTCTTATGTCAAGTTCACTTTCACTTTTTTATTGACTTCTCCCGCCTACCCATTAGTGGCATAGAGCTCCTTCATGGACTCCCTCATGTTTACGATTACACAAAACCATTATGTGGAAATGTGATAGTACATTCTATTTAAGACTACACAAGACCATTATGTGGGAATATGTTAGTACGTTCTGTTTATGGACCAAACCATTTCTAATGTGATTATGTGTTTGAATGCGTTGACAAGTGTGATGAATGCATAACTTATGTTGCTTATGAATTGATTGATAATGTGAGAATTTTCGAACTATATGTCTTATGGATTTTGATACAAACTGAGTATGACATTGATCATTTTTAATGGTTTTGCTTATTTTCGATTATAAACTTGTTACCCATGAGCTTTTAAGCTCACCCCATTCTCCTTCCCATATTCAGGTGATGAGTAAGAGATCGAGCGAAAGAGAGTTAAGGCATCTCTCCGATTATTCATATTTTTTTATTTTAAGCTAGATTTTTGTAAACACAAGGCTTAAGTCGTATTTCAAGTACTATTTGTTCAAGTATCTTTTGTATTTTGGGATTTTGAGACATTGATGTATTATAACTTGAAATGTTCATTAAAGTTTTGTGAAACTCTTATCTTTTGATATTGATGAAATATAATTGTGTTTTGCTCATGACCTTCCATATTGTACATTGCATTTTCAAGTCTTTCATATAGGTAAAATTTAAGTTCTAACTTTATGAAAAAACTATATTAATCTAGGCTGAATTATGCAAAGGTGTCTGCATGGAAGTTGTAGCTTATCTTTCTAGCTTTCCAACGATATAGAGTATGAAATTTTTAAATATCGGAGATGAGAGATATGAGCATTATAAGTTAGTGATGTTGCTTAGGATGTATATACGAGACAGCTACATTAATTTGAGATTTTGACCCTTTTTTAGGAAAAAATTTGCTTCAAGGGTTCATAAAATTGTAAGTCTAGAAGTCTTCTTCAAAACCGTACTAGAATGACCTTATTCTGACTTCTCTAGTGAAAGTTATGCTCTTTTTTCCAAAATAAGTCGCACCATAGCTCTTGCGAACGCACCAGTGTGCAAATGGCCTAGCCCCTGGCCAAAAATCCCAAGTGCGATCACACTAGACACTCTCGCTCTCAGGCCTTTATTCCTCACGATCACACCAGACAACTTTTTTCTTGTTTCTTTCACCAACTTTCGTGATTGTGAACTTGAAAGGATTTCCAAATCTAAACATGTTTGATTCTTTTAGTCATAACTTCGTCATCCAACCTCCAAATGAAGTGATTCTTGAACCAATAGATTCCTAACACATTTTTCTATCTCTCCATAAAAATTGGTAACCTTAGGCTTTGATTTGAAAAATGTTTATGTAAAGAAAATGAGGGAATCGATTAGAAGAGCATGAATTGGTTATTTTACTGAACATACTTCGGTATTTTAATCATATCTTGGTCTGCAGAGCTTGGAATGAGATTATTCTTTTTTTAAATAAACTGGAGGCATTGAGCCACAATTGTTCTGAAGAAATCTACTTGTATTTCTGGTGATTGACTGGTGTGAGCACTCCACCCTTGTTGGATGCGTGTTTAGATGTCACTTACGACGTTGGGCATGTGTCTTACAAGGGCGGGGTGCCCAACACACAGTTATGCTCTAATTTGTGATGCATATGATGCATAATCGAAACCTTACAATGGTATCAAAGAAAGGTTTGTGCCTATTAGATGTAGTTTTATTACATATGCAATAGGATTGCATGGTTATGACAGTTTAGGAATTGTTGTGTAAAATGTGAAAGTAAATTGTAAAATGTTGTTTTCATGATTTTGTTTCACTGATCTGCTTATGAGATGTTTATGGATGATTTTAGAAAATTATTTTTAATGTGATTAAAATATTTATTTATACAACATGCATGAAAATTGTTTTCTTGGAGTTAGTTAGCTAAATTATTGGGGATGAACATGTTTTTCTTGGAATTTGATTCTGGAAAAATTATATAAACATATTTAGAATGTTTTTAATCCTTTGAAAATTTCCAAAATTAATTAAAAATGTTTTAATTAAAATTTTCAAACAGTACATAGATCTAGTTGGTTTTGTTGAAATTGATGGAGCTATTTTGTTTGATAATTTTGTATGTGTATGCTTCAATTATAGAGCCTTAAAAGTATTTTTATGTGATAAAAAAAATTTTTGCATGCCCAAAATGAATTTACTAAAAATTTGATTTTCAGAAAAATTGTAGATGTCAAATTTTTTATTTTATGTGTCTAGGTGTAGTTTCGGTTATCTTGATCATTTTAGGTAATTTAAGGTTATTTTGATGACCTTGAAATGACTTGAAGATGCATGGAATGATGATTTTAGGTTCTAAAAATTTTGGAAATTAATTTTGAATTATTTGAAGTAGAGCATAGAATTTTTTATTGTGACTAGAAAGTGGCATGTGTGACAAAATTAAAATGCTTAATTTTGACATCAAATAAGTATTTTAAGGTGTATTAATTTCTAGAAAATTGGAGTTTAATTTAATTTAATTAATATTAAATTCAAAATTGAAAATGATATGCAAAATTAAATTTTAGCCAAGATTAACAATTCGATTTAAGAGTTCAATCGACTGGGATCCATAACTTGTCATAACCAAAATTTATATGTGTTCTTTGATGCATTGGAGATTGCATGCTAGGATTTTGTGTGGGCTTGCATGATAGATGGTTATGGACTTAAGTCCAATTTGATTGAGGTGTCAATATCATGCCATATAGTTGTAGTAACTATATATATATATATATAGTCCATTCTAGTTAGATGTGTTAGGACCCGATTTCGGGACCGGATCCCAACCGAAAAGACGGAAAATGAAAAGCGAAAAACGAAACAAAGACGAATCAAAAGCGAATCGAAAGGTTCGGAAACGAATGAATACAAATCGAAAGCGGAGCAAATGCGAAACGAATATACAAAAAGAAAACATAAAGCGAAAGAATCGAATGCGAAAAGAAAACGGATCGAATCAAATCATAAAGCGGAGACAAAGCGAAAACGGATCCAACATCCAAGAACAAATATCTTAGAAGACTATCACGTTGGAAACCTAAGACTAAAACAATCCGAAATTGGTCTAAATTTTTTTCTCTTTTTTTCTCATTCATGTATCAAACTCATACAAAGCAATCTAATTTCCCTTTTTGGAAATTCATCCTTAAACAAAAACTCAATTTATTTGATTCTTCTTAATCATGCAATATCTCAATCTCATCTTTAAAACAAAACATCTATCTTATT
>JANVCQ010000004.1:13099432-13111087 GCA_025531925.1 Erythroxylum plowmanianum
ACAAATTTATCAAAACAGTTTATACATTTCTAAGATTATTATTATTTGATTGTCATCAAAATTAATAGAAGTGAAGTTCTCTTGACTCAACATCAAGAAGACTTCACTTCTATTAATTTTGATGACAATCAAATAATAATAATCATAGAAGTGTGTGAATTGTTTTGATGAGTTTGTTAAGTATGCAGATAAATGTAAGTAACACAAATCATTATCTCAAGATGATATATAGTCAACTCCAGACGATACTTAAGACCTAACACGGTCAACTCAAGATGGTCAACTCAAAACCATACTTAAGTAAAAGTTGAATACAACAAAGTATCTTAAATAGACCAGACAAAGCGCAACATCAGACGAAGTGCAACACTAGACGAAGCGCAACACTAGACGAAGCATAATACCAGATGATGCAATTGAAAAATATTCTAGAATGTTAGTTATTTAGTTAGTTGGAGTTAGTTATAGGACTCAACCGATAATGGTTTCTAGAAGATTCAAGAAGTGAATTTTTCAAGAAGACAGTTGAAGATTTAGGTTATAAATACTAGTTATAGTCGTAAAAAACAATAAATATAAGAGAGAAAATCTGATTGTACAAAATTTACTTAGAAAAAATCTGTACTCAAGTGTGAAAGAAAGAGAGCAAATACATTTGTAACGTGAAGCTCAAACAATATCTTTCCAAGCGAAAGAAAGGCTTTAGCCTAGAGAGGCTAAGGAAGCAGATAAAGAGTATTTTTTTTAGAGAGATCTGAAGAGGCACTGCAAGTGTAGAAATAATAATTGTAATGTAGAAGAGTATAGTAAAATTTTATATAAATTCTGAGGACTGGATGTAGCTCAAGGTTAAGGATGAACTAGTATAAATTATGGCGTCATATTCTCTAACCCTTATCTCTTTAATTTTCTTGTTGTTAGAAGAATAGATAATAATTTTTCGAGGTTGCATTATTCATCAAATTAAGTGAATTGTTCTGTAATCATCTGAATTTGTAAAGAAAATCAAGAAGTTTCTAAAGATTAATATCTAAAACGATTTAACACAATTAACCCCCTTCTTGTGTATTCTACATATTATACGTGATTTTTGTATTAATAAGTGATTTACTTCAGTACTGGTATAGATGTCCATAATATATGATTGAGGAATGAAGAAAATTAGTGAAGATACAAAAAATGGAGACAAATGAAGGAAACTGGTAGGTGTGCACGATTGTGCATGGGCGTGCATGCACGGGCATGCACAGCCCAGGCAAGCATGCATAGGGGTGCATATGGTTTGTACGCCTGTGACTAAATGTTATTTGATATTAACAGAGTTAATGTCATGATTGTGAGATGAGAGAAAGAAATAGACTATATTTGAATGACTAAAAGAACGATCATGAATTTTGTGAAGGAGATGCAATTTCATAATCATGCAAAAGCACGATCGTGAAGCTTAAAAGTGCACGTTCGTGCATAAGCATGATCGTGACTTTTGAGATGAAGGCACAATTACACGATCGTGTAATGAGAGGAAAGAAATAGGTTGTGTTTCCACGTATAAAGTGATGATCATGACATTTCTGAGTAGGTGAGAGTTCACGATAGTGTAAAAGTACGATCGTGCAACTCAAAAAGTACACGATTATGAATGGTCACGATCGTGCACCCGAGAGTCATTTTGTTGGCCCCAGATTTTTTTTAGGAGTTAGTTTTTTTAGGTTTATGATAGTAGATTTATTACATGGGTTAGTTAAATTAAAAGTAGTAAGAAGGCATAGAAGGATATTTTGGGTAGCTTACTTAAGTTTAAAAACTCTAAGGCATTAAAGGAAAGGCAAGGTAGACTTTTATCATTCATTAAGGGTAAAATAGGGAGAAAGAAGTGTTGTTTTCTTCCTTAAGAGGGGGAAAACGAAAATTGGAGAGAAGGAAGTGAAATAACAAATTAAAGAGAGAGAAGAGAGATTTTGGTGGTTGAGAGGAAAGAAAAGAGTTGAGCTAGGTTTTCATCTTTTCTAAGCCTCCTAGAGAGATTTTGAAGTTGTGCAAGAAGGGAAAAAGGTAGAGGAAGATAAGAGCTTTCTTTTGAACCAAATATCCCTTCATTTGGTGAAGATTTAAGGTAAGAGCATTTTTAATGTTTTGGATTTTTGGAAGGGTCTTAGTTCATGAAGCTTAGGAAAAGCACGGGTTTAGGTACTCTTGGATCACTTTTAGTAGATATACAATGTGGGTTTTCAATTTTGCAACCCTTTTGAACTTGTGATTTTTTACCTATGAAAGGGAATCATAAAGAAAAGAGGAGCAAGAGGAGAGGCACATTTGAACAAGTTTTAGTCAAGAAATTCAAGGTGGGTTACATTTTTATAATTGACTAATAAGCCATAAATGTTTCTTTCAAGAAAAGTGAAATGAAAGTTTTCAATTACTTTTAAATGTGCATTTATTTGCTTTTTAAATTCTTTGAGAAAGTGTTGCATGTTGTGTGCATAAATTTTGTAAATGAAAAATGAAATGATTTTGAGAAGATATCATGTTTATGAAAAATCAAGTTTTTGATCTAGTGCCATTTTGGGCAATAAGTTTACAAGTCATGAAATTGTATGTCATGTGGGTTTGTGGTGATCCCCTAAGTATGTCAAGTGCACTTTGACCAAAGGCTTCTCCCGCCTGTCCGCTAGTGGCATGGAGCTCCTTCATAGACTCCCTTCAGTTCACGACTACACAAGACCCTTATGGGAATTGTGTAGTACGTTCTATTTTGGATCCACTCAAACCATTCCGATGTGTTTATGTGTTTAATTTGTGTTGGCAAGTTTGATGATGCCTTAATTAAGTTGTTTACAAATTGTTGACATATTGAGTACTGAAAAATATGCATATCTTGCTTCAATATGAGCTTTAAAAAGGTTTTTGCTTACTATCGATTATAAAATTGTTACCCACGAGCTTTAAGCTCACCCCTCCATTTCCACCCCATCTTTAGCTGAAGAGCATGAGAATGAGTAACCAAGGGTCAAGGCATCACTCCGACTTTGCATACTTTTGTATTTTAAGCTAGTTTTGTAAACCAACGCTTTAGTTGCATTTTGAGCAAATTATGGCTCATGTATATTTTTGTATTTTGTGTTTTTTTTGAAATATTGTTATATCGTGGCTTGAAATGCCCATTAAAGCCTTGTAAAACATTTATCTTTTGATAAAAATGATGTATGAATGTGTTTTATAGATGGTTTCCTAAATGGTTGAGTTCCATTTTTTTCAGCCTTCCATAGGGGTAAAGTTCATATTCTAAATTTGAGGGAAATTCTAGATTGATATAGGCTGAATTAGAGAAGGGTGTCTTTTAGAAAGTTGTATTTCTTTCTTTTATCTTTCCAATGGTATATAGCATGAGAATTTTGGACTTTGGAGTCAAAAATTATAGTCCTTATAAAAGAAGATGTATCTTCTACTTTTTTGCTTCTTCTGCATTTTGCTTCTTTTATGATGATGTGTCGTCTGTGATGATGTGTCATCTGTGTTTTGCTTCTTCTATGATGACGTGTCATATGTGTTTTGCTTCTTCTGTGATGACATGTCATCTGTGTTTTGCTTCTTCTGTGATGATGTGTCATTTGTGTTTTGCTTCTTCTGTGATGACGTGTCAACTATGTTTTGCATCTTCTGTGATGACATGTCATGACATGTCGTCTGTGATGACATGTTATCTGTTTTTTACTTCTTTTGTGATGACATGTCATCTGTGTTTTGCTTTTTCTGTGATGACGTGTCATTTGTGTTTTGCTTGTTTTATATTTGACCTTCTACTTTTTCATTTGGTTTCATCTATACCTACTTTCTGCTCCATTTTTGAACCTTTAGTAGATAGAATCTGTCTTTGAGCTCTTCATAAAAGTTGTAGATCTTGAAGTTTTCTTTCAAACCATCTAAAGAACACACAAATTTGATATCTGTAGGGAAAGTTATAGCAATTTTAACAATTCATTTGCTTTTTCCCATTCGTTCTCTTTTTCATTTGGTTTCATCTATACCTTTCTTCTGCTCCATCTTTGACTCTTTAAGAGATAGAATCTATCTTGGAGTTCTGCATAAAATTTATATTTTGAAGTCTTCTTTCAAACCATCTAAAGAACACACACATCTGATATCTGTAGGGAAAGTTAAGGCAATTTTTCCTATTCATCTGCTTTTTCCTATTCGTCCCCTTTTTCATTTGGTTTCATCTATACCTAACTTCTGGTCCATTTTACCCTCCAGGTGATAAAATCTAACCTCAAGGTCTTCTTCAAAGTTGTATATCTCAAAGTCGTCTTTGAAATCATCCTAATATGATCTTAACCTGATATCCCTAATGACAGTTATGCAAATTGTCCCAAGGCAGGTGCAATATGATTGAGGTCAAAACCCTGTTCAATTCTTTCAACCATAACTTTATTATAGGATCTCCAAATGAGTCAGTTCTTGTCTCTAAATAAACTAGAGACATAGAGCCACAAATGTTTTGAACAAGTCAAATTGAAATTCCCACTTTAGTTTTCCCAAAACTCCGTTCAGAAATAGTAGAAGTAAGTTATCTTGAAGTTTGTCTTGGTGGGGGCACATCATCCTTGTGGGATACGAGTTCAGATGTCACTTAGGACATCGAGTTTGTGGCTCACAAGGGCGGGGTGTCCAACACTTATGGTATCAGAGCAACTAAGTTTAGGTCCAAGTGTGGGACTAGGTTTAGGCATCAATTGGGTAGGTTAAGAAATGAAATAGATGTGCATTGTTTTAAATGAATACTTTGCGTTGTTTTGAATTGTTTCACATGATTTGAAATTGTTTTATACAATTTGAGCTGTTTTACATACTTTGCAAATTTTTTTGAATGAACTAAAGGTTTTCAATGGTTTTATATTCAAGGAGTGAAAATGCCGCCTCGAAGGAGAACTCGAGGAGTTATGACTCGATCTCACTGTTGCCAAGGGAGCACGAATGAATCCTATGTCTTGCAAGATACGGAGACACATTCTGCTCTAAATCCTGAGGCACCTAGTATGCAACAGGAAATGCCTCCACCGCCTCAACAGATGCCTCAAGCAAAGCCCATGGATCCGCAGTTTTCAGGCCTTTGCCCAGGCTTTCACTTATGCCATGAGCAGGGGTCACAAGGGCCGATGCAAGGTCTAGTAGATAAGAGTGGATAGTATGACCAGCTCTGTAAGTATGGAGAAGTAGATTTTAATGGTATGATAAATTCGAAAGAGACTGAAGCCCTATTGAAGAGGACCGAGAGGGTTCTGACTTAGATGAAGTGCTCGGATGAAGAGAAGCTGGATTATGCAGTGAACTTGTCACAGGGGGATGCTCTTCATTGGTGGGAATCAGTACCCCACAGTCAGGTCATGCCTTCGGTGTTGACATGGAGAGACTTTGTGGAAGTGTTCAGGAAGAAGTACCTCTCTAAAGTGTATGTACAAGAAAAGGTCAGGGAGTTTCTGAATCTTACACAGAGGGACATGAGTGTGGGTGAGTACAAGCTAAAGTTCACTCAGCTTTCCTGATATGTGGCGAACATTGTGGAAAATAAGGAAGATAAATGCCGCAAGTTTTAGGGAGGTCTTTATTTGGGGATCAAGGAGAAAGTCTTGATCCACAATTTCTGTGACTACTAGCAACTGGTAGATGCGGCACTCCAGGCTAAGAAACTGAAGAACATTAAGTATGAAGTGAGCAGGAAGAGGAAGAACAGGGCGCAATTTTTTAGGAAAGGGGTGAGTGCTCCAATGCCTGAGAGGGGTGTGAAGAGCTCTCACACACAAAGTGAGGTGGGGAGTAGTACCTTGGCTAGGAACAAACAAGCAAGAGTAGTGTCAGTGCAAGCCTCAACAGCAAGAGGCAATAGCAGGGTGGAGAGGAGAAGGAACATGAACCCCCAATGTGAGCATTGTGGAAAGCTTCATAGAGGAGAGTGCTTCAAGTTACTAGGAGCATGGTTTCGATATGGAGAGAAGGGACACATGATCAAGGACTGTCCCCAAGTAACAAGGTAAGAGGGGTTGTAGTTACAAACCCCAAGGAGAGCAGAAACAATGGGAACTAGACTAGTCGTCAAGGTGGGTAGTTCTGGAGTTGCAAGGAAGGCCATTCCTTTAGGAAGGCCTAGGGGACAGACTCAGGCAAGGGTGTTCGCCATGACATGAGAGGAAGCAGTAGCCGTACCTGAAGTTGTTACTAGTATGACTCAGTTATTTAGTTCTAAAGTATATGTTTTGATCGATTCTGGCTCCATGCACTCATTTGTTTCTGCAAGCATGTCATTACATGGTGTAAATTCGATGCTTTTGAATAATCCCTTAATTGTTAGTACGCCTCTAGGAAGGAAGGTGATTATAAGTCAAGTGTATAAGGGTTGTGAACACTTCATTGATGGTGCTAAACTGGTAGTAGACTTACTACCTCTAGACCTAAAAGGTTTAGACGTTATACTTAGAATGGATGTCATGGAGAAGTATCATGCTAAGTTAGATTGTAGCCTCAAGGAGGTAGAATTTGATATGGGCAACGATGAGAAGGTAATTTTCAGAGGGGACAGGAAAACACCATCACTAAGAATCATTTCAGCTTTGTTAGCTGACAGGATGATGGGAAAAGGATGTGAAGTCTTTTTGGCCTATGCTGTGGAGACTGATGTGAATGAAGAAAAGTTAAAGAATTTTTCTATTGTGAGAGAATTTCCAGATGTGTTCCCAGAGGACTTGCCTGGTTTGCCACCGATGAGGAAAATTGAGTTTGCCATTGACTTGATTCCTGGAACCGCACCCATTTCTATACCACCTTATAGAATGGCTCCAGTTGAGCTAAAGGAACTTAAGGAACAATTGGAGGAACTGCTAAAGAAGGGATACATAAGACTGAGTTCGTCACCTTGGGGAACACCAGTTCTGTTTGTTAAGAAGAAAGATGGAACATGACGGATGTTAATTATCTATAGGAGACTCAACAAGGTGGCTATTAAGAACAAGTATCCTCTGCCCCGAATAGATGATTTGTTTGACTAGCAACAAGGGGCAAAGGTATTTTCAAAGATTGATCTCAGTTCAGGTTATCATCAACTCAGAATCAGGGAGTCTAATGTAAACGAGATAGCCTTCAGGACACGATATGGATATTATGAGTTTTTAGTCATACCTTTTGAATTGTCAAATGCTCCAGCTGCTTTCATGGATCTTATGAATAGGATCTTCAGGGAGTATCTGGATCAGCTTGTCATAATATTTATCGATGACATTCCGGTTTATTCCAAAAGTGAAAAAGATCATGAGGAACATCTCAAAATAGTGTTGCAAACATTGAGGGAGAAGGAACTTTATGCTAAGTTTGGCAAGTGTGAGTTTTGGCTTCATTAGGTAGTATTCCTTGGGCATATGATTTCAAAGGATGGGGTGCATATTGATCCGAGGAAAATTAAAGCAGTGGTGAATTAGCATACCCCTAAGACAGTGACATAAGTGAGGAGTTTTATAGGTCTGGCATGTTATTAAAGGAGATTCATTGAAGGATTCTCTATGATAGCTACTCCAATGACCAAGTTGTTGAGGAAGAATTAGAAGTTTATCTTAAGTGAAGAATGTCAGAAGGGCTTTGAAGAGCTTAAGCACAGATTGACCAGTGCACCAATCTTGACCCTACCTGTTGGCCCCCAAAAATTTTTATTATTTATTAAGCATGAGTTAAGTGAATGATGAGGTGTTGTTGGATTAAATTTGAGTTTATTTATTATGTTTATGTTTGTGAGATTTTATGATATAGGTTAATTGAATTGAAGTATTAATATTATAGGAACGAATGAAGGGCATTGTTGGAAGTTCACTTAAGGATAAAGAACATAAGGCTTAAAGGAAGGGAAAAATGGACATCTCACATTTATAAAGAGTATAAGTTAGAAGAAGAAAAATGGTTGGCTTGTTTTTGAGAAGAGAAGCACGAGAATGAAAGAAGAGAAAAAGAAGATCAAGCTAGGGTTTTGGAGATCTTGAAGATTTTGAAGAGATTGAAGCTTCAACAAGTAAGTTATGCTTTAAATTTCATGGATATAGTTAAATGAAACTCAAAAGAAGTTGGTTATGTGTGGGAATTTGTTGACGAAGGATAGAGGCAAATGTTTAATCTTTTGGTTAATGATCAAGAGTAGATTTTGAATTGGTTTGTGAATGATTTTGGGTTGAAAATGAAGTAGAAAAGATGGGTTATTGTTAAGATGGGTTATATATGAAAGAGGGGAAGAGTAAGGATGGAAAATTAGCAAAAAAGGGCTTCGGTGTAGGTTTCTGGTTGTCTTTGCCGTGGCGCAAATTTTTGATTTCGCCGCAGCGCCGCAGCAAACTTTCTAACGCCGCGACAAACTTTCTAGCACCGAACATACTTCGATATTTTGGGCATAACTTTTGTTGTAGATGTCCAAATGGAATGATTTTTAATTTGGTCTAAACTAGAGATACAGGGATACAAATTATATGAAGGAATTGAGTTCAACAATCTCTAAGGGTCTCAAATTTTGGATGGAAGTTGATCAAAGAATGTTGTGTTAGTATTGAAACAAACCAAAAATGATTGGGGCATAACTTTTAGAATACTAAACCAAATTGAATGATTTTGGAGTCATTAGAAACTTAAGATAATATGGAATAGTTTTCTAGAAGAAAGTATTATCAAATTTCTTCATTTACTTGATCATAAATTGGAATTCCAATTGAATGAAAATTTTGGCTATTGTTAAAGGAAATCAAGGAAGGAAAGAGGAGCAAAGGGTGAGGCACATTTGAGCAAGGATTTCTAAGGTGGGTTTCATGTTTATAATAGAAGTAATGAGCCTTAAATGTTTTCTATCAAATCAAGGGAATAAAATGATTTCAAATTGCTTCATAACTGTGCATCTATTGCTTTTAAATGATTTGATAAATCTTTATATGTTTGGTATATGAGTTTTGTTGATGAATTTTGAAATAAAGATGGAAATGCATTGAAAAATTTTATGTATGCCTTGAAAAATGTCATGGCATTTTGTGTGAATGAAAAGAAGGAAAGAGCATGAAAGCATTTGATAAAATGATTTGAGCATGAAATGAATATGTGCTTTGTTTGGGCAAGAGAGGAATGTTGCGTTAGTCACGTGCACATCGACATATAACCTTCTCCCGGTTGCTCGCTTGAGACCATGAGATCCTGAGAAATCGGACTCGTTTCGTTCACGGTATAAAATTTGATTTATCGGTTTTGTTCCACGGAACTCTCTAGCCATTTGTTTGTGCATTGCATCTTTGAATTGTCAAGAATGTTGGATAATGGAGTGTTATGCTTTGATGGTTACATGTATATGTTATGCATCCAATATGAAATTTCTATAACAAATGAACATTTCAATGATTTTTGCTTATTCTCCATTATAAACTTGTTACCTGCGAGCTTTTAAGCTCACCCCCTTCCGCCCCATCTTCAGGTAAAGAGCACGAGATCGAGAGAAAGAGGGTCAAGGCATCGCTCCAAGTTGCATATTTTTGTATTTTAAGCTAGATTTTGTAACAATGAGGATTTTAGTTGCATTTCAAGGATTATTAGTTCAAGTATCTTATGTATTTTGGGATTTTGAGACATTGATGTATTGTGGTTTGAAATTTCATTAGATCTTTGTAAAAATGCTTATCTTTTGATGTTAATGAATTATGAATCATGTATGGATGATGTTGAGTGGAAGTATGAATTTGCATATGGATGAGATTGAATTAAAATTACGTATAGCCGAGGAAGTAATTATTTTGAGATGATGAATTTTTGAACAGAAATTGTGGTTACTTATAAGTAAGATGTGTTTTGGAAAAAGAAAGATAGGAAATTATGAAGGATGAGAATTTGTGTTCAGCAAGGAATTAAATGAGTAGAGATTAGAGAGTATGATGAAATAATGTTGGTAGTGGAATGGTTATGAAATGATGTTGCGTTAAAGGAAGTGAATTTAGGACAACTTAGATTGAAATTAAGGCTAGGAAAGATGGAAGGAAATTCGGTGTGGTAAATTGACCATCTTCACTGCGGCGAAGTTAAGAGTTTCGCCGCGGCATATTTCAGCATTTTCGTCGCGGCGAAACTTTAGTTGTCGCGGTGAGGAATTCTTCTCCCAACGATTCGCCGCAGCCAATATTCTGTTGCCGCGGCGAAGTCCTCCACTGCAGACGCTGTAAAATTTTGTTATTGGAATTACCCTAAGGAGATTTTCATGGTAATGAGCTAACGTTTTATGATCTCTGAGTTGGACTCTGAAAACGGGGTCTAACATGTTTGGTATCAGAGCGCCGGAATCAGGATCTTATATGGGCACATGTGTATAAGTTAAATGCATGCATAATTGTTAAGAGTTTAAGCTGATGGAAACAGTGAGAAGGATAATGATTTGTCAGAAAGTGAGAAAATGAAAGTTATGGATAAATAGAAATGGGAAATAGTATATGGTTAGATATGATAAATAATGATTCAATGCAACTGTATTGGAGGATGTATTATTGAATATGACACCAATATTGTAATGCGGTGAAATAATTTTGAAAGTGATACAGATACGAATGCATTGTCATGGATTGTTTGAGGAATATAAGGATATAAGTATGAATGATGATGCAATGAAATCATAACCTTGCTATGATCTTAAGAAGAGGAAATTGGAACCAAAGTTTTCTTTGCAATTTCCTCTTCTAAAGATCATAACAAGGTTATGATTTCATTGCATCATCGTTTATACTTATATCCCTATATTCCTCAAACAATCCATGACAATACATTCATATCGACATCACTTTCAAAAATATATCACCACAGTACAATATTGGTGTCATATTCAATAATACATCCTCCAATACAATTGCATTAAATCATTAATTATCATATCTAACCACATACTATTTCCCATTTCTATTTATCCACAACTTTCATTTTCTCACTTTCTGACAAATCATTATCCTTCTCACTGTTTCCATCAACTTAAACTCTTAACAATTGTTCATGCGTCTAACTCATACACATGTGCCCATGTAAGATAATAAACCTAGCGTTTTGATACCAAACATGTTGGACCCCATTTTCGAAGTCCAACTCTTGCGAAAAATCATAAGACTTGAGCTGTTTCCAATTAAAAACACCAGAACTATTATCGATTCATCTTCATGTTTTGATACCAAAAATGTTGGACCCCGATTTCTGGAGCCCAACTCTGATGTCCTGAGATTATGAAACTTCAAGTTTGGGCATAGTGGAAGCTAAAAATCCTTCGGAGACATGGTAGGTTCGCTGCGGCGAACATATGGGAGCAATTCCATAAGTTCCCTTCGGATGAAGTTCGTCGCGACAAAGGTCTAGAACTTTCCCTCCCACTCCTCTCGGGATAAATACGCCGCAGGGAGAAAGTTAACTTTCACCACGATGAACCTACAATGCTATTTGCCGCGGCGACCCTTGTGGTTTTGCCGCAGCGAAACCCCTGGAAACTCAACCCCTAAACCTAAAATTTCCATTGGTTTCTACATCACTCTTTCCTTGCTTTCAATTTACGTTGTCCCAAATTCACTCCCTCTAATGCATCATCATTTCATAACAATTCAACTACCAATATTATTCCATCATACTCTCTAA
>JANVCQ010000004.1:13139854-13156905 GCA_025531925.1 Erythroxylum plowmanianum
CTATATACCATTTTCAGGATAATTGTTTCCTCTACAACCCTTCAGAAGATCACTCAAGCCAATTCAATTCACAAAAATTGCTAAAATTGCTTTCAATCAGAATGTTCACAAAACTGACATTTCAGCTAAGTTTCACCAAATTGCTCACAATCAGTCAATATTCCACAATGCATATCTCCCAATAAACAGATCGAAAAATTACAAAAATTAGTGGCATTGGAAAGTTAAGATGTTACACAATAGGTACACAACTTACTTGGGAATAATTTCATCCGAGAATGATAGAGAAGCACTTTCTGACCTACAACAAAGCCATTGAAATTATCTTATCTTGAAAAACCTTTGACTTTTCCTTATATATCATCTCTTTCTGAAAGGAGTCATTCTGCATCTCCTCCAACTCTTGCAATTGCAGCTTGTTATGGGCACTCGCATCATCCCAATTCATATTGCATCATTTTATAGCCCAATATTCCTTATGTTGCAACTCTACTAGAATATGACAGTTTTCCAAACACTAGTCTATATGAAGACATCTAGATTGGTGTTTTATAAGCCATTCGATATGCCAATAGTGCATCTTTCAGCCTCACGCTTGAATTCTTTCTATTAGGCTGAACTGTTTTCTCCAAGATTGACTTGATTTCTTGATTTGATACTTTAGCTTGTCTACTAGTTTAGGGATGGTAAGAGGTGGAAGCCTTGTGCATGATGTGATATTTCTTAAACAATATTTCATTACCCTATTGTAAAAGTGGGTTCCCTTGTCGCTGATGATTACCTTTGGCATCCCAAACCTAAAAAGGATGTCAAATTTGATAAAAGCTACAACAACCTTGGCATCATTAGTTTTTGTGGCTTTAGCTTCCACCTAATTGGAAACATAATCAATTGCAAGAAACATATAACTAAAACCAAAAGACGGAGGAAAAGGTCCCATAAATTCAATATCCTAAACATAAAAATTTTCATAGAAAAGAATGGGAATTTGTGGCATTTGATCCTTATGGGACAAGTTACTTGATCATTGGCACCTTTTTTTTCACATGACTTGCAAAAGATGTATGCATCCTTAAACAATGAGGGGTACTAGAAAATACTCTCCAAAACTTTATGGGCAGTCCTCTTTGCTCCAAAGTGTCCTCCATAGGCATATGAATGGTAGAAAGCTAAGATCGAAGGTGTTTCACTTTTGGGAACATACCTCCTTATAACTTGATTTTCACAGTGCCTCCATAGATACTTGGTCATCTCTAACGTAGTACTTGACTTCATTCTTCAATTTATCCCCTTGAGTCATTGACAACCTAATAGGTAATTTGTTATAGGTAATTTGTTAGCAACTAAAAAATTCATGATATCTACATACCATTGAGGTGTCAAATCAGTAGAGAATAGCTGTTCTTCAGGAAATATCTCTCTTAAAAGGATGTCATCTTGCTTTCTAATTAAGTGACTGAGGTCATCGACAAACATGTTTTTTGCCACTTTCTTATCTCTTATCTCCAAGTCAAACTCTTGAAGGAGGAGAATCCATATTGTTTTAGTTATTAAAAGTCCATTACTTCATAACTGGAAAAACAATCCTTTTTTCAATGAAAAATCTAAGAAGTGTGGTTCTCCACTTATCAACACTAGCCTTCAAAAATTCCATTGGTAGTGAAACGATTCTCTACTTATGAGTTTCATTAGGAGGGAAATATGCTAATTTTTATTCTGGTGTAGCATCACCTACAACTTATGTCCATATCCTTCGAATGGGGGGTTATTAAGGCTTGTAGTAGGCGAGTTGGTTGAGGTTGAAGTAGAATTCCCAGCTAAGTTGTTAGAACTCTTTGATGTAAGGTTAGAAAGTGTATGTCCATAAGTGCAAGCTATGAACTGTTGGTTAAAAACTAGGTGGGCAAGTCTAAAGAGTTATGGGAAGTTCTAGAAATAGTTCAGTGAATATTAGGCTGCCAAGAGAACAATATAGTTTAATTGTTTAGCTTTATTTTTAATTAAAAACCAAAAATTTAATTCTAAGCTAGATAATAGAAAAAAGGGGTAATTACTAGTACTTACTGTCTTCATGAGTTGACCTATACTTGTCTGTGCTGGCTACAACTACATCGTACACTTACAGTAAATTTAATATTGACCTTAACCCTAATCAATCAAGTTTTTGGCATTTTTACCAAGGATAGTAATATTAAGAACACCTAGGTTTTATTACTTTATCCATTTAGATTTTATTTTGGTTTATTGTTATTTTCAAGTTATTTTATTTGATTAAATTGTGTAGTTTTCTTCCTTTTTGTAGATCTTGACTCTTAGTTAGTTTATGACCTAGAGTAATTCTAAAATCTTAATTGATGTACATTTAGAAATCTAGAGGACAACACACATAAACCTTCATAGGACATAACTGTGAGAGTTCAAACTAAATCATCAAATAGAGGACTTGTGTAGTCGAGCAGATATTGAAGAATTGTACAATATAGCTGACTAATTGAGGACCATGTTTGACTATATTAGATTAGACCTGACTGCAGCAGATTCCAACATCATGAGATTAGCTATGAGTGCCAATAATTTTAAGATAAAGTCGAGTATCATACAGACGGGGTAGCAGTCAATCCAATTTGATGGACTCAGAGATGAAGATCCCAATATGCATATCTCAAATTTCAAAAGATTTATGATACATTTAAAATCAATAGAGCTAATGATGATTCCATCCAACTATGGTTTTTTTCCTTGTTTTCTTTAAGGGGTAAGGCTAAACAATGATTAAATACAACACCACGATCATCATTGTCAACATGGGAACAGGCGGCTAAAAAGTTTTTGTTGAAGCATTTCCCACTAGTCAAGACTACCAAATTGAGGAATGATTGATGTGTGCTTAATTGATTCCACATTTATTAACACCTAGTGATTAATACTATGAAATGCTTAAGAAACTCATTTTGGTTCATATGAGGTTTTAGGTACAATTTGGAAGTTCAAGAGCTAAAGTGAGTTAAAAGCTCATTTTTTAAGTCATCCTTTTGATGATATAACTCACTTGTCTTTCTGGAAAAAGAAGGAGATTGATTAGGGTGAAGATGGGTCAAGAAAATGCAAGAAAACAAAGAATTCAACTTGATCTACAAGGTGCACAATTATGCATCACGTTAACCTTGCATGGCCATGCATCATCTTGTACAACTGTGTACAATTATGTTTCAACATTTTTTTGGGTTCGTTGGATGCACCACCATGTGTACAACTATGCATCTCACCAAAAACTTAGGTTTTGCTATAAGTAGACATTTGAGTGGCCAAATAAAAGGATGAATCATTTTTTAATGAAGAGGAGGGCAGAGCACTCACTCTTTAGAGGCCTATGGAGGGTTAAGTTTCCTTTTTTCTGGTTCAGAGGTGAAATCGAAGCTAAGGAACACATTTGGGCATCCTCCCATTTTGTATTGTTGTTTTTTCTCTCTTTATGGATTGCTTATGTTATCCTTTACTTATTGATTTTGGGATTCCTCTATGGATAATTGATACTCTCGTTCTTGTTTAATTGTTTATGTATAAATTCATTGCTAGAATCTTAAATACAATGCATAATAGTTATATTTTGGATTCATTTGTGGCAACTAATGGTGTTAAATCATTAGGGACAATGTAACATAAGTTAATCGACCCAAACTTATGTGATTGTTGTCTAGATTAATCTATTTTCTTTATTCATAATATGGTTGTCCTATTAAATTTAAAGAGCTTATTATAGGTTGCTCTATAGCTAGGTTTAGTTAAAGAGATTATTTTGATTAAACACAACATAAGAAAACATTAGGGTTAATAGAGCCAATTGTTAAGCCACGATTAATGGTTTCTAAGAGAGGTGTGAAAACAAAAATTCAATAAAGTATGTTTAATTATGTGTAGGATGAGTTTGAACCAAGAACTGGATTCCAAACTCATTCATCAATTTTCTAATTTTTAACTATTTGATTTGATTTACTTTTATTAATTTAATTTTACTTTATTTTTTTCACCATTTTTAGCCAAGGGCCCTCTGATTCTTTTCCTTACAAAATATATACAAACACTCCTTATGGATACGAACCATACTAACCACTACTATAAATTTAGTGTGCAGAGTTAGGTTTTATTTTCTGGTGCATTCGACACGCATAAAAAATTATGGCCTTATTATAGGGGAGTGTGGTGCTTTAGTTTTTTTTTTATATTTCAATCGGTGTTTTGCATATATATTTGTTTATAATTATTTTTAGTTATTTTTTAATCTTTACGCATTTGTTATTTTTAGTGTATGGTAACAACAAGATCTCCACATAGAAAACCTCTACAATTTGATCCAGAGGTTGAAAGGAAACTGTAAAGGTTACGTAGTGAAACCAAAACAACTTTGGTAATACAACAAGGAATAGAACTTAAGGAAGCCATGGCCAATCCAAGAACTTTAAGAGAGTTGGCTACTCCAGATTTGATTCAAAGGCCTTTATGCATCATTTTTCCAAATTTTGCTGAAAATGTTGCTTTTGAGTTCAAATATGGCTTAATCCATCTTTTTCCCAACTTTTATGGTTTTGCACGTAAGGATGCTTATACATATCTCAAAGAGATTAATATGGTATGTCTAAGTATGAAACCTCCAAAGGTGATAGATGAGTAGATTATGTTAAGGGCCTTCCCATTTTTATTAAAAGATGTGGCAAAAGACCGACTTTCTAATCTACCCACTGGGAGAATTAGCACATGGATCAAAATGAAGAGGTTGATTTTGGAAAAATATTTTCCAGCTTCGAAGATAGCTAGCATAATAAAGGAAATATGTGTCATAAAGCAACACAATGGAGAGTCCCTTTACTAGTATTGGGAATGCTTCAAGAAGTTGTATGCCAGTTGTCCTCACCACAACATTTCAAAATAGTTCCTTATCCAATATTTCTAAAGAGATTGTTACCTATAGAAAGGAGTATGGTCGATGTAATGAATGGTGGGGCACTATGTGGGAAGACTCCATAGAGGCTAAGATTCTAATTGAGCATATAGTGTAAACACCCAATAATTAAGCACTTACAATGATGATTGTCACATAAACAAGGCAAGTATTTCATCTATTAAAGATCATTGAGATTAGCTAATATTTTTTTATAAAAAACTTGTAGTTAGATAGGCATACGTAAAAGCGTGTCAAATATGTTCAAATACAAGTCATCAAATTGATGGGTGTCAAACATTACAAGATGGAAGCATAGAATATGTAAATGTTGTGGGAGGGAATTTTCCTAACTAGTATTCCCAGACATATAACACAGGTTGGAGATACCATCCCAACCTAAGTTATAAGTGAATTAAGCAACAAAACTACTTCCTAAATAGACCACAAGGAGCACAACCATTCCAATTAAGGCCCTAAAGCCTCCTCTACCTCAGGTACCTCATTAGAAGATATAGTTAAGTCTCTTGTAACTAATACCTTACAATTCCAATAAGATGTGCAGCAGTTTCAGCAAGAGACTATAACTAACTTTTAGGAGATGAGGTTTAGCATTCAAAACCTAGAGAACCAAATGAACCAAATGGTAGTGGCTATCAACCATTTTGAAGCCCAAAGAGGAAGAAAGTTGCCATCATAACCGAAGAAAAATATAAAGAATGTTAGTGCAATCACATTGAGGAGTGGTAGGAAGGTTGATGATCCTCAAATGATTACACAAAGGATGGCTAGTGAAGAAGAAATCGAGAAGGATCTTGAAGAGGAAATGGATATCTCTTCTAGCTCAAAGGCAAATACTAAATTTCTAATTATTGTAAAAACTAATCGTCAACCTTTCCTAGCAAATTAGTAAAGTCAAATAAGGAGGATAAGGATGAAGAGATTTGGGAGACCCTCTGGAAGATTGAGGTGAATATACCACTACTAGATGCAATCAAGAAAGTGTTAAGGTATGTGAAATTCCTCAAGGAATTGTGTATGAAAAAAATGGAAGCTAAGAGGTAATGAAATGATTAGGATGAGTGAAACTATTTCTGCAGTCTTTAAAAACAATACCTCTTAGGTGTAAGGACCACCCAGACATGTTTTCTATTCTTTGCAAAATTGGAAACACTAAAATTAAACAGGCCATGTTAGATTTAGGAGCATTAATTAATGTTATTCGTAATTCCATGTATGCTTCTTTATATTTAGGGTCATTAAAAGAAACTAATGTTACCATACAATTGGTTAATCATACTAACACTTACCTAGATGTGGTGATTAAGGATGTGCTTGTATGGGTAAATGAAATAATATTTCTTGCTATTTTTTATGTAATTGACATGAATGGCGAAACTTCATGTAACCCAATACCTATCTTACTAGGGAGACTACTTTTTAACACAACCCAAAATAAGATAGATGTTCATGAGGGTACCCTCATGATGGAATTCGATAGGGAAGTTACTCGTTTCAACATTTTTTTATATTAATAAGCACTCTCATAATGACCATTATGTTTTTGAAATTAATGTGGTTGACCTTTCAGTACAAGAAGATTGTAAACAGAAGCATATAAATAAACAAGAAGTGGTTTCAACAAAAGAGAAGACCAAAGCTTTTAATTTCTCATCCAAAAGTTTAATCATTGGTTAAAAAGTGTTTCTTTATTATGCTATATATAAATTGTTTCTACGTAAATGTTTTCCTTGTAGGGTTGATCCTTTTGTGATTACTAATTTCTTTCTTTATGGTGTAGCTGAGATTAAAAGTTAAAAAAACTAGGGAAGACATTACATGTAAGTGGTCATCGACTCAAGCTTTATCCTAAAGAAGGTTAAGTGTAAAATGCCAAAGTTGTGATCCCTAGAGATCAAATTTTCATAACTTGATGAGGGAAAAATGGAATCGAGCCAACAAAATGAAGCAAAGGAGCTAATTGGGAGGCAACCCAAGGGAAATTTATTCTTTTTCATTTACATTCTCACATTTGTTGTTTATGTTTAATGCTTTATTTCTTATAGTATATGTTACATTGTCTCCAATGTAGATTTTAAGTGTGGGGTGGGAATCTTAGTTTTCATGCACATTTTAAAGCTTGTTTGTTACTAATATGTGTTTCTTAGGTGTTTTACAAATCAAACAAACAGACAAACGTTTTCTCTTTCTCTATTGCTTTTAGGACTCTATAGTCATAATTAAAGAGTGAATTGACTAGAAAAATCCGTGGCAACTTAAGGATGTACTTTTACTCTTATGATTGGTCAATATATATTATCTTTAGAAGAGTAGTGACTAATGGTAGACACAAGCCAACGAGATTTTTTCCCTTTTTAGACTAACACATCCATATCAATCTCATTGTCTTTTGCTTATTTGTGACCTTTATGACATTTACATCTTGACTTTGTTTTGATTTTTTATTTTATTACATGCATTAATATGAAATGATAAAGGCATTCTTTGTTTTATAAGTTTAGTTAGCCAAATAACCTACCCAACGATATGATTTTTTCTTTTGATAAGGCACTTTGAACTTTATGACCTTTTCTTTTTGTGTTAACCATATTAAATGCTTTTAACCTATCCAAATGTCTAACATAAGCCTTGATGCTAGTTGAGCATTTTTTAATTGTTGATATTTATGGATACACAAAAGTATAAGTGTAGGGGGTGTGTCTATGTGTAGGTTGGTTATAATTGTTAGAATGTCATTTTATCTCTTATCGATGAATTCCAAATGTTAATGTAACTTCTTTTAATCTTTATATGAAAAAATAAAAAGAGAAAAGAAAAATATGTTTAAATAAAAGTATAAAGGAGGAAATGCAATTGTTTTGCAAAGTTATTCATGAGTGGTTTTTCCTCGTTAAGTTATAAGGAATGGGTGATTTGAGTATGAACCATATGAGGTAGATGTTATTTTGAAGGATCACCACTTATGGTTATAATGTATTGTTTATCATCAATTGCTATGAGTATTCATGTTTCATGTGGTTTGTGGTGTGAGAGCTTGATTTGAGCCATGAAATATAGTTTTTACATTCGTCATAGTTGATGGTACCCAGTTTTTGGTGAATGTTGGTTTTTGCCCTTGATATTACATTGAGTGTTACTCTTGGTTCACTAGCTTTACTGGCTTTTATGCTATATTACCCAAATGCATCTCACCTTAACCTTTGCCTACATTACAACCTTTAAGAAGTCCTTTTATTTATAATTATGCATGTGAATCTTAATGGTGGAGAAATGAAATGATAAGTAAAGTTATGGAATGTCTTGATTATGAATGGAGTTTTGAGTGTACCAACGAATCTATCATACTTAAGCACATTTTGTCAAAGTCTACCCCTAGACTGCTCAGTTCCTAAAGAAAATGATTATTGATTAATCATAAGTAGAGGTATTGAATGTTGAGTCTAACTATAGTTTCAAAAGTTATTTATCTTTTCTTATAGCTATCTATTCTTAGAAAATATGGAAATAAGTAAGTGTTTTGGTTTGTGAATTTGATTTTGTTGTTTTGCTTGAGGAAGGTCAAAAGCTAAGTTTAGAGGAACTTGACGTGTGCTTAATTAATTGTATGATTATTCCATAACACCTAGTGATTAATACTATGAAATGCTTAAGAAACTCATTTTGGTTCTTATGTGGTTTTAGGTACAATTTGGAGGTTCAAAAGCTAAACTGAGTTAAAAGTGTTAGAGAAGTGCTCTAAAGGCAATCTCCTTTAGCACTTATCATTCAAATCATTTTATGATTAATAAAGGCATTTTTCATTATTTTGATGTTCATATGTTTATGGATTTGATATTAATCCTAAATTAATTTAATGAAGTCCTTCATATAAAATATAACATGGAGGAAATCGTGATAATGAGATTCCTATAATGTGTAATTATGTTAGTATCTAAACTTTCCCTAGTCATAGGATTAATGAGATGAGATATCATTAATCTGGATAGACTAACACATTTTATACTCTTTGATTAGATCAAACAGTAGCTCTTATAAGCTATAGACATGAGTTGTTTAGAGTTAACATATGGATGCTTACTAAGGGTAGTAAGTACATTAGATTGACCTACAATGAGACAATCATATGGATATTCTATTCCAGTGTCAACGATAGTCTCATCATAACAATGGCATAAATATCCTTTGACTTGAGGTGCTCAAGGATATCTCGGATACTAATCATGTGCTTTGACTCCATTCATCGATGCCTTTCAGGGGTTATTCATAGGGTGGTGATTAGGTACAACTTGAAGTATTCGAAGGTAATTAAGTAGCCAATAAATGATTCACCACTCCTGATAGAAGGAGATAATACCCATGACCTCTTATCGAGGTCATTACTCAGGAGTCTTTGGCTAGAACAGATATGTGTCATGAAGAGATTCTTCAATGATACATAACGTAATGAGATCCTCAAGACAAGATCCAATAACACTTGGACTAGATGTGATGTAGTCAGTCTAGTGGGAGTTGACACTTTGACCATACTCTAAACCAAGTGGGGTATAGATGGTTGAAGGATGAGTTGCATGGCAACTTTACGTATGGAAGGGTTCATAGTCAAACCTCTCTTAACTTACTTGAATTAAATGTTAATTCAAGTGATCAACATAACTAGTTACCTAATGATCACACACATTGGAGATTCGAAGGATGAGTAAAATGATCTTGAATGGTGATTCAAGATATGAGAAAGTATTTTGAGATTGTATCGCGATGTGATCGTGGTAGAAATTGTTACATAGAATGGATTAGAAACAAGTGTTGTTGGCTTCCATTAATGCATGGTATTCATGGTCATTAACTTCCCATAACCTTCATTGATGCATGTTATTCATGGTTATTGGCTTTCTATGACTTCCATTAATGCATGCTATTTATGATCATTAACTTCGCATAACTTTCCATTAATGATGGGGGTTATGGAAGGCCAAATGATGCAGAAAATTGAGATGATTTTCTTGCATCTTGTGTAAGACATAAGAAGAGGAAAAAGAAAGGTTCTTTTTCTTACATGCACTCTTTTTCTCTCTAACTCTCTCAAGAGTTATTGTCTTTGCTAGCACAAAGACAGAATTCTAGCCAACTCCTAGTGAGGTTTCATACTTCAATCTTCATTTAGACTTTCATTGGAGACGATTTGTATTGATCGTTATGGTTTACAACAACCCAACACAAAGAAGATTAAAGAACGAAGGAGATTGTTAGAAAGGCATGTAAATATCTTACATTTCATGTTTTTGATTTTCTATATCTATATGCATAAGTAGATATGGGTTTTAAGGTTTTTGTTTTATTTATGCCGTGTATATTTGATATATATTATGTATAAGATGCATGATCTCCATCTTATGCCTTGTTAGATGTAGAATACATGACATGTGAAAATTGTTTTCGTGGTTGTGACAACTTAGGGTCCTGTAATGTTTTGTTCGAAATTAATTAAAGAAAAATAGTTTTCACTATTTTCTTTCACCAATCTATTCATAAGATGGATTTTAATGATTCAGTGTGACTGAAAATATTAATTTCGAATTTACAAGAACATGCATGAAATTAATCTTTCTGCTAGGCATGTGATGTCTATTGGCTAAACTTATGAGGTTAATGCATGGTTTTTGTGGAATTTGATTATGGAAAAGTTAAGTGAACATATTTGGGATGTTTGTATGCCTATTTAATTTTTTATAATTATTAAAAATGTTTTAATAATTTTTTCAATCAATTTTCCCAATCTGGACAGTTTTCCAGAAATTGTATGATATGGTTTATTTGATATTTTTGTATTTTTATATTTCGGTTCCAGAACCTGAAAAATATTTTTATGTGATAAAAATGTGTTAATTTGATGTTTGATGCATGCCTCAATGATTTTGCTCGAAATTTGATTTCCAAAAGATTTTATGTCATATTTGTCATTTTTTTTGTTATATCGATGTTTTCGTGATCAAGATAATTTTTGGGTGATTCATAAATTATTTTGATCATAATGAAATGACCTAGAGATGCTTGGAATGATGATTTGATGTTCTGCAAATTTTGGAAAATTATAGAAATTAAATTTGAATTAATTTTAGTAAAGCAATAGATTTTCTAGTAAGACTAGAAAAATTGACATGTATGACAAAATTGAAGATGATTAATTTTGGACATCAAATAATTATTTTAAAGTAAATTATTTATGAATTAATTTCAGGAATAAGGAATTCATGTTAATTTATGAGATATAAGTCTGAAGCTTTTGAAAGGCTCAAGAAATTTAGAAATGAAGTTGAGAAATAACTTGGGAGAAGGTTTAAATCGCTTCGATCGGATCGAGGTGGTGAATACTTAAGCTAAGAGTTTTTGGATTATCTTAAGGGTAATGGAATATTGTCCTAGTGGACTCCTCCTTGCACACCACAACACAATGGTGTGGTTGAGAGGAGAAACCGAACCTGGTTAGATATGGTGAGGTCTATGATGGTTTAGCGAATTTACCAAAATCTTTTTAGGGGTATGCACTCAAAACTTCTATTTATGTATTAAATAGAGTCCCATCCAAGTCTGTTGATGTTACTCCATATGATATATGGACTAACAATAAACCCTATCTTTCTCATATAAAAGTTTGGGGTTGTCCTACTTATATTAGGTGAATTCAGTCAGATATTTGAACCTAAATCTAACAAGTGTTTGTTTGTAGGATATCCTAAGGAAACTATAGGATATCAATTCTACCATGTTTTAGAAGAAAAGGTATTTGTTTCAAAAGATGCTGTCTTTTTAGAGAAAGAATTTGTTCTAAGTGAAGATAGTGAGAGAAAAATTAAAGTTATGGAAGTTCAAGATGCTCAAACAGATGCAGATCAACTGCCTGGACCTGAGACTAATGTTTATAAAGATGAAATAATAGTTCAACCTTCTGACACATAAGAAGTTCGTAGGTTGGGTAGGATAGATCATGTTCCTGAGAGATACGAATTTCTTATAAGTGAACTTAACAGCATATTGTTCATAGAAAATGATGAGCCTACTACCTATGAGGAGGTTCTGAAGAGTTCAAAATCTGACAAATGGCTTCAAGCTATGAAATTTAAAATGGATTCCATGTATGAAAACTAAGTATGGACTTTGGTTGACCCACCCAAAGGGATAAAACCTATAAGGTACAAATTGGTTTTCAAGACAAAACTGATATGGATGGTAATATAATTACCCATAAAGCTAGGCTTGTAGCTAAAGGTTATCGTCAAAGGCAAGGTGTTGACTATGAAAAAACGTTTAACTTAGTAGCTATGGTTAATCCATTAGGATACTCTTAGATATTTCTGCTCATTATGATTATGAGATATGAGAAATGGATGTGAAGATGACTTTCCTTAATGGAAACCTAACTGAGGATGTGTATATAACACAACCTGATGGTTTCATAACTACGAATGGAGAAAAGGTATGTAAGCTTTAGAAAGATTTCTTGAAGCAAGCATCCAAGAGTTGAATTATTCAATTTGATGAGACAATCAAAGAGTTTGGTTTCTCACAAAATTCGGATGAGCCATGTGTGTATAAAAAGGTTAGTGAGAGTGAAATCATGTTTCTTATACTGTATGTAGATGATATATTGCTAATAAGAAATGATGTCTCAGCTTTGCAATAAAAATTTGGTTAGCCAAGAACTTCTCTATGAAAGACCTTGGAGAAGCAACTTATATTTTGGGGATAAGGATCTATAGAGATAGATCTAAGAGGTTGCTTGGTCTTTCTCAGTCTACATATATAGACAAGATGCTAAAGAGGTTTAGCATGGAGAGTCCAATAGAGGTTATCTTCCTATGGTACATGGGATTACACTCTCTAAATCTATGCGCCCAAAGACATAAGATGAGAGGACTCGCATAAGTTTGATTCCTTACGCTTCGGCTATTGGATCAATCATATATGCTATATTATGTACTAGACTCAATGTATCGTATGCTCTAAGTGTTACAAGCAGATACCAATCGTGCCAGGTGAGGGTCATTGGGTAGCTATCAAGAATATCCTTAAGTACTTAAGAAGAACTAAAAATGTATTCTTGGTATATGTAGAAGTTGATCTTGTGCTAAGGGGGTATACTAATGTCAACTTCCAATCCAATAGGGTGGTGGTACAGTCAGGTGGAAAAGTTCCAAACAAGAGACGGTTGTTGATTCGATGTAGAGGCAGAGTACATTGTAGCTTCAGAAGTGGCAAAGGAAAAGGTTTGGATCAAGAAGTTCATCATAAAACTTAGTGTGGTTCTAAGCATCACTGACCTAGTGTAGTTGTATTGTGACAACAATGGGGCTATACTGTAGGCGAATGAACCGAGGTCTCATCAGAAGTCTAAACATGTAATCAGGCACCAACATTTGATTAGAGAGATCATTGGTAGAAATGATGTCAAGATGAAGAGAGTTCCTACCAATCAAAATATAGCTAATTTGTTGACTAAGCCTATTTCCTAAAAGAGTTTTGTGCCATATGGACACGCCTATGGTATTAGATATCAAGATAATTGACTTAAGTGCAAATGGGAGATTGTTAGAGAAGTGCTCTAAAGGCAGTCACCTTTAACACTTGTTATACAAATCATTTTATGATAAATAAAACCATTTTCATTATTTCAATGTTCATAAATTTATGGATTTGATGTTGATCTTAAATTGATCTAATGAAGTCCTTGATACAAAACATAGCATAGAGGAAATCATGATGATATCATGATAATGAGATTCATATCATGTGTAATTATGTTAGTGTCTAAACTTTCCCTAGTCATAGGATTAATGAGATGAGATATCATTAATCTGGATAGACTAGCACGTGTTATACTCCTTGATAAGATCAAGCAATAGATCTCATAAGCTGTAGACATGAGTTTTTCAGAGTTAACATGTGGATGCTTACTAAGGGTAGTAAGTACGTTGGATGACCTACTATGAGACAATTATGTGGATATTCTATTCTAGTGTCAATGATAGTCTCATCATAGCAATGATGCAACTATCCGTTGACTTGAGGTTCTTAAAGATATCTTGGATTCTAATCCTGTGCTCTAACTCTATTTATTGGTGCCTTTCAGGGTTACTTATAGGGTGATAATTGGGTATAACTTGAGGTATTCAAAGGTAATTGAGTAGCCAATAAAGGATTCACCACTCCTACTAGAAGGAAATGATTCCCACGGTGGCTAGAGTAGATATGTGTTGTGAAGAGATTCTTCAATGATATATAGAGTAATGAGATCCTTAGGACAAGATCTAATAACATTTGGACTAGATGTGACTTGTCAATCTAGTAGGAGTTGACACTTTGACCATACTTTGAACCAAATAGGGTATAGGTAGTGAAAGGACGAATTGCATGACAACATTATGTATGGAAGAGTTTGTAGTCAAACCACTAATTTTCTGGTCAATTAAAGATCATGACATGTTGCTAGTTACTATTGGAGTTTTGTAAATATATTGCCCTGGAAAGCAAGTGTATTTACATATAACTTAATTTCTTATGGTTACTGTTGTAATGAAAATATTTATTATTAATAAAACAAAAGAGTTTGATTTTATTTTTATGAGCATTATAAATCTAGTCATAAGATACCAAGACTCTTTTGTAAGTAATATACATATACATGGAGATGTATGAGAAACATTTATATTATTAGAATCTAAATTAGTTGATTCATAATTGAATAATCAAGTTGGTCGCTTGATTATAGTTTAGACTGTAGTGTTTCGATTTATCTCCATGTAAATAAAAGAGTTTACTTCAAGGGAATGATGAGTTTTATATCATGGTAGTAGTTGACTATCGACAATGACACTATTAAATGAATCTGGAATCAAGTATGTTTTGAAAGAATAAAGTGGGTAATTACTTTAATCTTAAAACATACACCTTAACATTCTTTTATTACGAATCACAATCTTGATGAGTGGTGAACTTATAAGTGTTTCATTATAATTCTTGATATGATCATAATGGATTTTTACAGAGTATCAATCTAGTGTCTGCATGTTGTAATTATTAATTGAAACATGTATCAAGGAACATTAACTCAAATAAAGAGTTTATAATGATATCATCACTTCTAGATATTTTATGAAATTTGGTGATTAAACTGGCACCAATAGTTTGATGAACTAACTACCCATCAATTCTTAACACCAAGATAAGATCTTGTGTGTTAATCACCATATAAAGTAAAATAGGAGATTTAGAAAGAAAAACCAACATAAGGGCAAAACAGTAATTTTACCCTTTATTGTGTGGATGACTATAATATGGTTCATAATAAAGTTTGCAATTGGGCATCTTATTTGAAACATGTATTCTCATAATATTTAGTAATTCAAGAGTTCAACCAATTGTCTTTAGTGGAATGACATTTAGTTAATAAGTTGGAATTAATTATAATGAGATTAAATTAATTCCAAGCTTATTGGAGCTTAAATCATATAAGTCCAATTAGATTCCCTATTTGGCTTCTAGGAAGGTGATCAAACAAAGTAAGAAATATAAATATAGATTTTAAAGCCCATGATTGAATGTTGGGCTCACAGAAATATAAACATAGATTTTAAAGCCCATGATTGAATGTTGGGCTCACTTTAATTAAAAGCCCAAATGAACATTTAATATTGGGCTTGACTTTGGTTTGATTTGATTAATTAGACTAATTAAATTGAAGCAAAGCTATTAAAGAAAGAAGGAGGGCATATTTCAGTTTTTCATACCTAAATGTGCAACTGCACATTTAGCATTGAATTGCTAAATTAAAGATGGTTTTTATCATGCTTTTATCATCATTAAATGGAGTAATGATCTTATCATTAAATGGTTTAATGGTTGTCTTTTAATGATGACATGAATTTAAACTTTTAACATTCATTCGATTAAAGAAAGGAAGAGGTGCATTTGATATACTCTCTCTTCCTTCTTTCATCCATAACCAAAATTAGAGGATTCATTTAGGTTATTGGTCTTTTCATATAGCCATCTTAAACAAATTAGGAGAGTCTCATTTATTGGCTTCTTTATGGTTGATTAAAGAACAAAGTGATGAATTGGATGCATAACACTTCCTTCTTTGATGTAAAACCAAAACTGATAAGGAGAGAAGAAGTGTTCTTGCATTTTTGACTCACTCTCTCCTCTCATGTATACATAGCCGAAACTTGAATAAGAAGAGTCTCATTTTTGGCTTCTTTCTTCTAAGAAAAATCTCCTCAAAAATATTTTTTCTCCTTTTCCACCAAGGATCTTATTAACCAATGTGTCTAAGAAGAACAAGTGGTAGATTGGATTGGTCGATGATACAATAACAAGGACAGGACACATTGACAAAGGAAAGGATACAAAAGAGTCAAAGTTATAGCAAGGATTCTCGGAAAGGATATAAAAGAGAGGAGTCATAGTTACAGCAAGAAGTAAGTATATTTCTGCCCCCTTGTTCTTATGTAAATTATTTTCCTTATACCGTATCATATATGGTTGAAACATGTTGATTTGTTTATGTTATTTTTGTTGCGATTTGATTTTGAAAATGTTTTAAAATCTACCGTTTTAGCTAAATCTTGCATGTTGTTTTCAATCCAACAGATACCGCTCTTGACTTACTTGCATTAAGTGTTAATTCAAGTAGCCAACATAACCGAGAACCTATTGAGTCACACATATAGTGGATCCAAAAGATGAGTAAAATGTTCTTGAATGGTGGTTCAAGATATGAGAGAGTATTTCGGGATTGTATCGCGAAATGATCATGGTATAAATGTCGCATGGAATGGATTAGAAACAAGTGTTGTTGGATTCTATTAAAGTATGCTATTCATGGTCATTAACTTCCCATAACTTCCATTAATGCATGCTATTCATCACCATTAATGTTGGACCCCGAACTTTCTTTGGAAGCTAGAACTATTAAATGAGGATTTGTTCGCAATTCTTCATGTGTATAGAAAAGGATAATCCTTGAATTTGAAATAAAGTAGAAAAGATTGATTGAATCAAAGTGAGAGGATCGGTAAATAGAGTATGAGTTGGATAT
>JANVCQ010000004.1:13179014-13190010 GCA_025531925.1 Erythroxylum plowmanianum
GAATATCACCCAAGATGTCTGACACATGTCTTACGAGAGTGAGGTGTTACAATTAACACTCAATGCTTTGAAAGATTTTGTGTAAGAGGAAAAAGCCTTTGTTATTTTTCAAGCTAGAAAATAAAACCAAAAAAGAAAATATAAATAAGTTGAGTTATTTTGGTACTCAATGGAAAATGATCTCAAATCACCAATGTAATGCTCATGGAAGAATTATTATTATTTATGATGGGGAACTAATGGAAATGAAACCCTTGGAAGAAAATGGGCAATTTATTAACTCAAAATTGAAATTTAATGTGGAGAATTCCACTAGTTTTGTTACCTTTTATGGTTTTAATACAACTTTTCAAAGATCTGAAATTTAGAGTTCACTGAGAAGAATAAAGCTTTAATGACAGTTCTTTAGCTCATAAGTGGTGATTTCAATATCAGTATCTATAGGTTTAAGGTAGAGGGATGTTACAATATGCTAATTACAATATGGAGCTATTTGATTGCATTAATGATGTTGAACTAACTGACTTAAAGTGTGAAGGTCATAGGTTCATATGGAGCAACAAGCAAACTTAAAATTGGTTCATTCAAAAGAAGCTAAGTAGAGCCTTAGTAAAAGTGGATTGGTTAACCACTTTTTCATAAAACAAAGCCATATTTTTGGATCCAGGTTTCTATGATTGCACTCCCATTAAGGTCGATAACCTTTAAAAAGGTTAGTACCAAGTTTCCTTTTAGTTTTAATAATTTCCTTGCTAATGTGGATGGATATATGGAAGCTATAATCAAAGGAAAGGCTGCTGAGTTTTATGGTACTAAACAATTCATTTTTTTACAAAAGCTCAAAGTTATTAAACATGAAATAAAGTTGTTGAATGCAAGATAATGGAAGAATACAAAAACGAAATTGAGGAAGCTAGAAATAGACTCTCCTAAGTTCAAAACATGCTAGCAACAAATCCTAATAATGGGCATCTATCAAATAAGGAAAAGACAACTATTAAACATTATCTACAGGTAGTCGATAATCATTGTTTATTGATGTATTAGAGATGGAGTCAATTGGATTTAGGATGAGGATAGATGTATAAAGTTTTTCTTCATTGCAATGTCAATAGGAAGAAATACTATCAGAATACACTCCATATATTTTGTTTATGGTGAAGTTATTTTTGGACTAGAAGAGATTAGTAAAGAAGTTTTGTATTTTTTTTTCAAAAATAATTAGAAAACTGAGGGGAATACCAGATCTTCTGTGGAGGACCATAAACAATTTATGTCTGCAAGAATACTTGGATGAGAAGCTTTTAATCTTATCAGACCTGTCACATATCATGAAATAGAAAATGTTGCTTTCAAAATGAATGGTTGAAAGGCTCCTGACCCAGGTGGTTTGAATGGAAAAATTTTGTATAAAACATGGGTTAAAGCATAGAAATCCACTAAGGAAGTTGTGCATGAATTTTTCAAAAAAGGGGCTTGGTTAAAAGAGATTAACAAAGCTTATTGGTGCTTAATTCCTAAGATTCCTAACCCTGTCTCCCTGAGTGATTTCAGACCTATTTTTGGCACTAATTTCATCTACAAGATCATGGCTAAAGTCATTGCAAATAGGTTAAAAGTTGTCATGAAATTCATAATTAGTGACAACTTAGTGACGACTAAGGGGTATTCTTGAATAATAGGCATATTGGTGATAATATTATAATCTTACAGGAGCTTTTGAAAGGATATACAAAAAGTAATACTCTATAGAATTGTTCAATTAAAGTGGATATTCATAAACCTTTCGATAGTGTTAACTAGAATTTCATCTTATAGAGTTTAAAAGTCCTAAAATTTCCTTAAATGTTTATCAAATAGATCCAAGGTTGCATCACCATTATTTCTTTTGGAATTCTAATAATTGAAGTCCAATAGAAATATTCAAAGGTTAAAGGACTCAGGAAAGGGGATCCCCTTTCCCTTTCCCTATTCTTAATATGCATAGGGGTTTTGACATAATTGCTAAAACAAAAAATCTCTACAAGCCCTATCTTTAAGTATCACTCCAGGTGTAAATTGTTTTCTCTAATAAGTTTATGTCTTATAAATGACCTTGTATTACTGAGAAAAGTTGATTCACATTCAGTTTCAATACTAATAAGAACTTTATAAAGATTTAAGAGTTATCTAGGTTAAGCATGAATATGCAAAATAGACTACTATATTTTGTCAAACAAGGTAGCTCACCTTTTATTCATATTGACTGAATTCATTGGTATAACAAAATAGGAACCCCCTCTTTTGTATTTTGGAATTACAATCTCTTAGAAAAGAATAATATATAGAGTGTGTCTACCTCTTATTGAGAAAGTTAAAAAAAGTTAAGGTCATGGACAAATACTTTTATCTTATGGAGGGAAAATCCAACTACTGAAATATGTCATTGTGTCAATGAAAACTTATTGGTGCTCTCATATCTTACTATCAAAAGGGCTTATTAAAACAATGGAAAGCATGATGAAGCAGTTCCTATAGGCAAAGGGGGAGAGAACAAAGGGTTATAAAAAGTCAATTTGAAAGATATCTGTTAACTAAAGGAAGCAAAAGGTTGGGATTGGAAATAGTTAGTAGGAGAAACATATTCCTTATACTGAAAAGGATTTTGGAGAATTTTAGGTGAAAAAGAATCATTCTGGATCGATGGATACATAATTATATTCTTAAAGGAAGTAGTTTGTTGGATTTGAATCCTAAAAAAAGTTATTTATGGTTCTTTAATCAAATTCTCAAATTGAGGGACAAGGTGCATCAATAAGTTGCATGCAAAATTAGGATAGGCAATATGATATCATTATTGTATGATAATTGGAGTTGTTAAGGGGCTCTTATTCATAATAGTATGGCAAGGACTTCACTAGCCAGATAATCAAAAAAGCAAAAGTATAAGAGATAATTAAGAATCATAACTAGTCCGTACCTCTAGATTTCATCATAAGCTTATCAATTCCTTAATATATTCAACACTAAAGATGGGAATGTCTATCTCTGGTGTGGATTACATGTTATATAACTAACTCTTAGGAAAAACAAGGAATTTTTTTTGGTTTAGTTATAAAAGTAGAGTGGTGGAAGATGGCGAGGAGCAAAACTCTCAAACCAAATACTGTTTCTTACTTTGGTTAGCTATGTTGAACAGACTCAGGACAATGGATAGATTAAAGTTCCTATCTACAACTAAATTTTATGTATTATTCAACTTGGAGGAAGAGAACAAAGATCATTTATTTTTTAACTTCATTTTCTATAATATTGTGTTGCAGAGGATGTCTTCTTTATATACACATATGCCCTCTCATAATAGGTTGTTAGACATCATACAAATACAGATGCCTAGTTCTGAGCAAGACAAGAAGGTCTACATGATATAAATAACATCTTGTTTTTAAGATGTTTGAAAAGAAAGAAACTATAGAAAATTTGTAAGAAAATTCAGAGGTTAAGCACCCTTTAGAGTTAACAATAACAAGTATAAGGGAGTAGTTCATTATAAAACATGTGACAAAAGAATGTAGCAGGAGGCTAATGACTTCTTGGAGAATTTAACTCTCTTAAACCTTGGAAATTATACATTCCAAATCTAACTTTCCTAAAAAAGTTGGATACGGATGTAGTGACTTCTAGACACATGGTGTAGGTTAGGTTATTTTCCATTGAATGACTTACTATAATTGACATATTTCATTAATGTAAATTACCTTTGTTAAAAATATTAATCTCAAGATACTCAATCTCAAAAATAAATTGATTAAAGATTTAGATTCCAAAATGGACAACACTCTCAATCTAATCCTAAAACAAACACTTTAAAAAGACATTTTGTTGGAAAAATTATCAATTATAGAATGAGAAAGACTTCTTAGCTCACTCTCACGTTCTTTCTTCTCATTTTTTGATGTTATTTTCACTTATATCAATGAATCTCATCATTTCTCCTTTCATATTAAAACTTTTGGACACTTTTAATTGAACGACCATATCGGTGACCTAGTCCCAGCCATATTTCAGGAATCATGAACATAAATGATCTCAGTTAGTGACATGATCCATTTACATGGTCATGTATACCTATGACATGAGCATATATGTTTCCACATTGTTGTGTATGCCTTTGACTCTTTCCATCCACCCATACATGTTTTCAGTTACTTACACAATCTGTACACATGAATATGTATGAGAGGGACATAGGCATGTCTAATCTTATATAATCACATAAGTCATCATCTATCTTGTAAACATTCATAGTCTTTTACATGACCTTCACATACAAAAGGGTAAGTTAAGAACATGGGCATGTTGTGCTCTCAATGGTTGTATCTCTTAAGAATGACTTTAAATCAACCATTATCCATCTTGACTTCACTCATTCATCATTTCAGTGATCCTTGATAATACTGAAGATCATTAAAACTCACTTTTGTCTTGGAATTGGGTTAGATACTCAATAATCTCCCCCTCCAACCCATTTTGGAGGAGACTAGAATCATGTCACTGATTATTTGTGTAACATCCCACATCCATTGAGCATATACCCGATATTCTAAAGAACATTCGACTACTAACCCTACAGAAGTGGCATGTTAGAGCAGTCACATCATTATCGTGGCATCATATAGAACATAAACATTTCACAAAAACTAAGTTCTCTCATTTCATTCATGAACATAAGCATACATTGTCATTACATTCCTTGCATTTGATTCATAAACGTAAATATCCACTGTGTTATTACATTCATAACTCCTGTTTCAACAATACATGACATGTCAAAGTTCGCAACTCTATACAATGTGTACATTATAAAACTAGATCCTGGACCAAAATATTCTATCTAGATTCTTCAATGTCAGTTGACCAGACCTTTGAGTCATTCTTGATTCCAAAATGGACAATGCTAGGTTACTACAAGATTGTCTTAGAAACTAGGTTGTCCCAGTACCTGAAAATAAACGATGCAATTTTGATAAGTTTGCGAACTCAGTAAGTGAACCAACATCGACGTGTTCACTCAAGTTAGGACATAATATTGCAATAAGATATAATCCAATTTCTCAAACACATCACATTATTTAAAATCAAATCCCAATTATCACATCATTTAATTGTTTACCAAATCACAAAATATGTATCTTACATTTTAACAAGCACATTGGGATCACAAACATTTTGTATTACTATTTCAACACAATTAAATAAATTCCTCACAATAGTTCACACACACACACACACACACACACATACATATATGTAAATGCACATATGACTCACTTTCTTTTTAATTTTTGTGTGATCAAGTGCTTATTTAACTATCCCGTATTTGTTGTGGATATCAGACTCATTTTAGATGCTATCCCGTAGCCGTTGTGGATAATCGACTCATTAATCACTGAGTAAATGGCTGTATGCGCACATTTATGAGCTTTAAGCTTTTTTTTTTACTTTGCTCTGGTTACAACTCCTTTATCTGATCAGCATATCAATGTCATGACATGCATCATTTCACATAATATGCTAACAATCACTTTCTACTGGACCTAGCTTCTAGAGCCCAGCATTCGGAGACATTAACGTGACCAAACACATTATCCTATAGGGTTATTTCCATAAACCCTTAATAACTATCTTCTCAAACAAGTAGCATGCTCATAACAATCAAAACATCAAAAACCAATCACAACCGAAACTACATCTCACATTAAAATCTTGAGAATCACAAGCCAAAATCCGATTTTATTTCATAAATGAATTCAAAAAGAGTTTATACAAGCTCATTTGAAACACTACAAAAAATTGTGGATTAGTGACGTAAAAATTACCGTTGGAAATTAGCGACAGAAAGCATATTTCCGTCACTAAAATTGAGTGATTTAGAGACAGTACTACTAATCGTCGCTAAATTTGGAGGGAATTCATCGTGAAAAAATTAGCGATGGATGTTAGCGACAGAAAAATATGGCCGTCGGTAATCACTACAAGTTAGCAACAAAAAATAACTGACAAAAAATATACCATTGGAAATTAGCAACGGAAAGCATATTTTCATCGCTAAAATTGAGTAATTTAGCGACGATAATAACACTCATCACTAAATTTGGATGGAATTTGTCGTAGCAAAATTAGCGATGAAAGTTAGCGACGAAAAAATACCGTCGCTAAATATGGAGGGAATTTTTGGCAGAATAAAAAATTTTGTGTTTACCTAAGGAAAATTCCATAGGTAAATTCCGTTGGTAAATGGATTTAGTGACAAAAATTTTCATTTTGTTGGTAAAAAGGCGGGAATTATTGACATAATAAAATTTTTTTGAGTTTACCAACGAAAATTTTCGTCGGTAAATTCTTTTTAAATTTAAACTCACCTGATATCTCGCTCCCACTTGTGTCTTCTTTTTCCTTTCTTCTTCTTCCTTCTTCCTGGGTGTCCTCTTCGATTTTCTTGGAGTCCATTTCTCTGTTGTGGACTCCTATTCTGCTTGTCCGCGTTGTCTTCTCCAGCCATTGTCATCGTGTCCTTCGGTGGAGATATTTTTGCAACTACTGTTGTGTTTTTTCGTATATTGAATGAAAGTTAATTTAGGTATTTGTTACTTTCGTTTCTTTGTGTATTTTGTGATTGGAAAACAACTTTAAGGTATAAATATTAGTGATAGAAGGGACAAGACATGATTTTAGTTGTGATATTGGGATAAATTTTTGATACATGTAAGGTGTTTGATGAAATGTCTGTTCTTTAAAAAAATAATTTCAGTTCTTTATTTTTGGTTCTTTTTTAGTATGAATTTCATTATTTCAATTCTTTTACTTGAAATAATGAAGTTATCTTCATGGTGGCTTCTACAGAAACTAAACACTTTGTAGGTAAATTTTAAAAAATAGTTTTCAACAAATTTACCGACGGAAAAAAATTTTCGTTGGTAAAATATATTGGATTTAGTGACGGAAAAAAATTTCATCGCTAATTACCTACAGAATAGCCAATTCCATTGGTTCAATTCTGATAGAAAATTTTTCTTCTATGGTAAATTTACCGATCGAACAAAATAACCGTTGGTTAATTTACTGAAGGTTATTTTATACCGTTGGTAATTCCGTAGGTAAATTTACTGACGAAATTATCGACGAAATAATTTTCGTCGGTAAATTTTCCTACAGCCATATCTCCGACAATTTTTTCTGTCAATAAATTTCGTCACTAAATAAGGTTATCGACAGAATGTGTCCAAATTTTGTCGGTTATTTCCATCACTAAACTCCATTTTTCTTGTAATGAAAATACAAAATACAAAAGATACAATTGAATGCTTATGTTTAATATGATTCTAAAATACAAAAATGCTAAACTAACTTAATTACAAAAGTCTTTAACTATCTTGGAGCTCCAATGCCTTGCAAAGATCGCTAATCATCTCTTTCTGCACCTGAGGGGGGAAACGTGGGGTGAGCTACACAGCTCAGTGGCTAATATATTTATAGCCATTGGCAATTGATCAAAGTCAAGCATATGTATATATATATATATCTAGCAATTCTAGCATTCATACTTTATTCAAGCAATTTAAACATGACACTCAATTATTCACCATTCTTGATCGTCTAAAGATACAATGCACAACAAATGGCTCGAGGGTTCTGTGGAACAAAATAGAGAAACTGAAGTTTACTTCGTGAACAAAACGAGTCCATTTTTCAGATCCTGTGGGCTATAAGCAGGCAGTCGGGAGAAGGCTTTACGTCGATGTGCACGTGACCATGAAACGATTCCTCTCTCACCCAAACAAAGCACATAATCAATGATCAAAATCATTTTATCAAAATGAAATACTTTCATACTTTTCATGCTCTTTCTTCTTTCCATTCAAATCAAAATGCCACGATACAATTCAATGGCATAATATTGATCAAAATCACAATTTAATTTTATACAGATATCAAGCTTCTTTCACAATATAACAAAATCAAAGTCATCATGTATTTTCAACAAGTCAAAATTGAAACAATTTAACACAAATTCACATATAGGCAAGAAATTTCCCAATCATACAATAACTGTAAATACATTACCCACCTAATTGCTTGCAAAAATTCAATTCAAGGTTGTCTTTCCCCTTCCTCTTGGGTAGGATTCTCTTGGTTCCCTAAAACAAACCAAGTCTCATTCAATAGGAATCCACTAGAAAATCCCACAATGCAAAATCACTAAAATTGATTCTAGAATGCTTAAACCCAAGCATTTTCTAAACCCCATGAACTAAAATCCTTCCAAAAATCCAAATGTTTCAAAATGATCTTACCTTCATTCTTCACCAAATGAAGGGATCTTTAGCTCCAAAGGAAGCTCTTCTCTTCCTCTACCTTTTTCGCTTCTTGAACTGCTCCAAAATCTCTCTTGAAGACTAAGAAAAATTAAACCCTAGTTTGTTTTCTCTTCTTTCTCTCCTTCTCTTCTTATTTCTCTCTCTTCTTCATGACATTCTCTCTTTTCTCTTAAATTTTTGTTCTTCTCTTCTTCTTATCCTTCCATTCACGTTTTTCTTCTTCATTTATAAGCAACACAACACTTCTTCTTCCAATTATGCTCTTAATGATTGAGAATTGTGCCATTTGCCCTTCCAATTATGCCTTATGTCTTTTATACTTAAGTGTCCTGCCAAAAGCACCCTTGAATATTCTGACATAACTCTTTCTTCTAGAAAAATGTTCTCCCTTGTCTTAAGTTTCCAATTATATCAAAATCAATTCATTGGTTTCAGAAATATGAAAGTTAGGGCCCAAATATTTCAGACTATTGTCAGACTGAAACAGTACACTATATCCAACTTCTATCTAGAAATTGAAAGTTCTAGAGACTGAAATAGATTTAAACTTCTTCATACCATTTATAGCTCCATGTCTCTAGTTTATCTTGAAAAAATAACCATCTCATTTCGAATCCTATAGGTCCAGATATATTCAAAATACTGAAGCATGTTCAGTAACATATCTAATTCCTACTCTTCCAATCGATACCCTTACTTGATTTAATACATCTTTTTCACATCAATACCAAAATTTATAAAAATATATTGAGGGATAGAAAAATGGGTTAAGAAACTAATGATTAAAGAATCACTTTATTTGGGGGCCAGATAACAAAATTATGGCCGAAAGAATCAATCAAGGTTTGGTCCTCAATTGTATTGAACTAATCTCGGGAAAATTGGCATAACTTTCACTAGAGATATTGGATTAAGATCATATTAGGAATATTTCAAAGATAAATTTTATATCTACAACTTTGAAGAAGATCTTGAGGTCAGATTTTATCATCTAGAGGGTCAAAATTGACCAGAAAATAGGATTAGACGAAGCCAAAGGAAAAAGCAGACAAATGAAAAAAGGCAAAAGATGTGGGAAAATTATTATAACTTTTCCTAAAGTTATCATATTAAAGTGTCCTTTATATGGTTAGAAAGAGGACGTCAAGATATACAACTTTTATGAAGACCTTGAAGATAGATTCTATCTTTTGAGGGGTCAAAAATGGAATAGAAAATAGGTATAGACGAAAAGTAGACTAATGAAAAAAGACAGTAGAAGTGGGAAAATTGCTATAACGTTCCTTATAGATATCAAATTAAGGTTTTATCTATATGGTTTGAAAGAAGACTTCAATATCTACAACTTTAATGAATACCATGAAGATATATTCTATCCTATGAAGGGTCAAAAATGGAATGTAAGATAGGTATAGATGAAAAGTAGACTAATGGAAAAAGACAAAAGAAGTGGGAAAATTGCTATAACTTTCCCTAAAGATATTTGATTAAGGTGGTCTTTATATTTTTATAAAGATAAATTAAATATGTACAATTTTAATGAAGACTTTGAAGATAGATTCTATCTTATGAAGAGTCAAAAGTGGAACAGAAGATAGGTACCGATGAAAAGCAGACTAATGGAAAAAGACAGAAGAAGTAGGAAAATTGCTATAACTTTCTCTAAAGTTATTGGATTAAGGAGTTATTTATATGGTTAGAAAGATAACTTCAAGATCTATAACTTTTATAAAGACATTAAGGATAGATTCTATCGTTTGAAGGGTCAAAAATGGAACAAAACATAGGTCAGGCAAAAAAAAACAAAAGAAGCAAAGCATAGAAGAAGATGACGTCATCACAGAATAAACAAAAAGGCAGAAGAAGCAAAACACAAAAGAAGATGACGTCATCACAAAAGAAGCAAAACACAGAAGAAACAAAACACAAAAGAAGATGATGTCATCATAAAAGAAACACAGAAGAAGATGATGTTATCAAAGAAGAAACAAAAAGGCAGAAGAAGCAAAACACAGAAGAAGATGACGTCATCACAGAAGAAACAAAGAAGAAGACGATGTCATCATAGAAGAAGCAAAAAGGCAGAAGGAGCAAAACGCAGAAGGAGAAAAAACCACAAAAGAAGATAATGTCATCACAGAAGAAACACAGAAGTAGATGACGTCATCACAGAAGAAGCAAAAAGTAGAAGATACAACTTTACTCTTGAACATCTTCCTTAGTAAGAACCATAACTTTCAGCTCGGATGTCCAAAATTTTCATGCTATATACTGATAGAAAGATAAAAGAAAGATATAAAACTTTCCAGAAGACACATTTCTCTAATCTAGCCTAGTTCGATCCATAATTGCCCTCAAATTCATAACACAAATTTTACATTCATCCAATGTACAACACCCAATTATCAACTTCATGACAAATTTTGAGATTCTTAAAGACAATTTAAATTCGATGTATTCATAAGAAATGTAGCCATATGTCTCTAATTTAATCCATATCAATAATCATCTCGTTTAGATAACTAGAGAAAAAATTGTAGCTAAAAGGCTAAAGTATACTCTGTGAATATTTTCCAGATCAACCACCCATTTTGTTTCACAATCTTTCTTTAACACAACTCATACCAAGATCACCTTTT
>JANVCQ010000004.1:13196460-13208490 GCA_025531925.1 Erythroxylum plowmanianum
TAAAGTATGCAATTTTTGGATGTGGGAATTGGAAGATATGAAATTTGAAAGTTTGGAGTTTGTTTAGGTGATGTTTAACAGGGCAGTAACTTTGACTAGGTTTTTGATCACTTTAGAGACGGAATTAGTTTTCGAGTTCTTCATGGAAATTGTAGAGCTTTCTTCAAACTTTCTATAGAGACCAAATTTGTCAAATTTGGAGTTCAGAATCAACAATTATCTGGTTATGTATTCCGCTTTCGTTTTGCGATTCGATTTCGTCGTTACTATTGGTTTCTGCATTTTTCCTATTTGTGTCGCCTTCGGATTCGAATTATCAGATGTGCATTCGCTTTATTTTTGACCACTTTCATTACGTTATTCGATTAGGATCCGGTCTCCAAATCGGGTTCCAACATTTATAAAAATGATTTTCTTTTGAAAAGATCAATTGTATATGAATTCATGTTTTCGAGAATGGTTTTCAAGATATATATCAAGCATATGAAAAAGCAAGTTTATAAGAAATGTCATTTTAGGAAACAAGTTTACAAGATTTTGAAATATATATGTTATGTGAGTTTGTGGTGATCCCCTAAGTTAAGTCACATGCACGTTGACCAAGTTGAAGGCTTCTTTTGCCTGCCCGCTAGTGTCATGGAGCTCCTTCATGGACTCCCGTAAGTTCTCGGCTACACAAGACCCTTATGGGAATTGTGTAGTACGTTCTGTTTTAGATCCACCCAAACCATTCTAATGTGCTTATGATCTGTTGACAAGTTTGATGCATTACATGATTTAAAATTGTTCATCGTTTGATAAATTGAGAATTTTGAGGAATAAATGTTTGATGATATTTTGCATATGAAATTACTTTTTTTTCGAAAATGTAAAATGGCAATGAGTTTTTGAAATGAGTTTTTACTTATCTTTGTATTATAAATTGTTACCCACGAGCTGTCAAGCTCACCCCCTCTCTGTTCCCTCTTCAGGTGTTCGTTAAGAAGTCAAGTGAGCAAGAGCCTAAGGCATCACTCCAAATTTGCTTATGTTGTATTTTGAGATAGTTTTGGAAACAACAAGGCTTTAGTCACATTTCAAGAATTTGTAGTTCATGTAACTTTTGTATTTTGAGATTTTGGATCATGTTGTAATGTTGATTGAAAGGCCACTATAGCTTTGTAAAACCCTTTGTTTTGAGGGTATTGAAATGCGAATGATGAAAATTAGTTGTACATAATGTATTAAAGAGTATGATGAAGTAAACATATGAGAGTCTTGTGATATTTCCGCAAGAGTTGGACTTCGCATTCAGAAATGGGATCCAACATTGGAATAATAAGTTTGTTTAGATATTTGATTGTCATGGGCACGCCACCCTTATGGGATGATGCCTAATAAGGGTTTTTAGAAATAACCCTATCAAATAATACACTTAAGTCTTATGATATTCGCAAGAGGCTGGGTTCCCACAAACGGGTCCCAACATTTGTGGCATCAAAGCCCAGTATTAGGATCTTACATGGGCAATTTACGAGATACGTGTAAATCGCAAGAGCGATTGTTAAGAGTTCGAGCCAACAGAATTAGCGAGAGAAAGGGTGCCTTGGAAGAGTTTAGGGTAAGGAAAGTTCGAGGATATTTAGAAATAGGAAATATTACATAGCCCGATATATTAAACATAGATTTAGAAATTGTATTATGTTAGTGAGTACGATGATCAGATTTTTTTTTGGATACGTACTTGAATTGATACGGATGTGAAAATATTTCCATGAATTGACTAAAGAAGAGATATAGACAGGGTGAAAAATGATAAGATTTAAGGTGTACAAGCAAAGTGGAGGAATTTATGATCAAGTATAAGATTGTATTAGTGAATTTGAGATTTGAATTTCAAGATGGCTATATGTTGAGGCTCCTAAATTGATTTAGAATGTATGTATGGAAAGTGAAACAAAGGATAGTGATATATGTAGAAGTCCTCAAGAGTTTGTCGTCCAATTATTATGGGTACACATTTGATAATGTGCTTAGATTGGTGAATAATATGGTTGAGTACATGTAAGACCTATATTTGGATATGGATAGGAGATAATCAATAATCCCCATGGTCAAAGATTATGAGATGAATCAGAGTAACGAGATGGAAGTATAGTAGGGATGATTGTAGCAAGAAATCTTCTTTCGAAGAAGAATTGTTTTGAATTAGGTCAAGCAGATTAGGTAGGTTATATTAAGAATGATCAGTAAAGGAACCCATCAGAGACGAATAAGTAATGAATTAGAAGTGAAAATTGGAGTTCGATCCCTAGTGGAGACTCAAGCATAAGAGGTAGAGTGTGTTACTGAGAATGTATGTATATTGCCCGATGAAAAGTGTCCGACTACATGAGTGGATTTTGGGAAAATTGAGATAACACTATGGCTAATGTGAGGAGGATTTAGATCTACATTATATTCTATGAGAATATGCGAAGGAAATATAGATCAAATTTTAATAAATGTGTTACCAAAGAAGGAAGTTAAGTTGGAAATAAATTGAAGTGTGAGGAGAAACGAGTATGAATGAGCAAACATTAAAATAAGCCAATGCAAAACATGATGAAATCTAAAGAATGGAAAAGATCATTTAAGGTAGGGTGAGTCAATTGGGAAATTGATAATAACGTGAGATAATGTTACCTCATCGAGGAATTAGTCATTTAAGAAATTAGGAGAGCTAATCATGGGCATATGGAGTTTGATAAAAATCGTTTGAGTTAACAATTGCCCCAATAGTACCCTAGTATTGAAGATTAAAGTGAACCAAGTGAAATTTGATGATGTATTAAAGGTATTCGAAAATTTGAGAAGAATAATTTGAATACGTGAAGAAAAATGTGTAACACATATGAGTAATGAGAGTAAAGAAAATTTTTAGGAATTATACTGATATTAATTACATCGTATAGATTTAGAGATTTTATAGTATGCAATGATATTATATAAGAGATTTGGATAAATCCAATGCAGCAAGATAAAGTGATTTCCTATGTATAAAGACAACTAAAGTCCTATGAGTTGATTATTTGATACATGATTTGGAGATACTATAGTAGTGATTGCTTTGAAGTTTGGAGGCAGTATATGTAAAAGAATCTTTGAGATGTATATATACAAGTACAGATCATAAAAGGTTGAGGCAATCACTGAATTGAGGGAATTGAATATGAGACCAAGAAGATTGATATAAATACCAAAAGACTATGATTGTACAAGTCAAAAATTTCAAGTAAGGCTATGTGTTATATCAGGTACTTTAAGCAGAAACTCGAGATTGAGGATTATCTAAACTAGAGTAAAAAAAATCATACAATGTGGGGCTTGGTTAATCCCAAATTAAGGATTTAGAAATTGAGAATCTTATTAAGGAATTGAAAATGGATCTGAATTCCAAGTTTAAATTGGAAGATGAGGCTTTGTGATCAAAAAGGAGAAATATGTATACCTAATAAAGAGATAAAGGAGTAAGTGGATCAATACCAAAAGTATGGAGCAAAGGGAGATAAACATAGGAGTAAAGCGTACTGATACTATGGAGATGTGAACTATAAAGCAAAGGATGAAATGATTATAAGAGTATCACCTCCCCAAGGTGTGCTTAGATTGAGTGCAAAATGTCAAGTATGTTAAGAGATATCAACATGATTTGATAATGATGTTATCGACACAGGAATTGGGGGAAGTGTGAGTAATATGAAACCTAATGAGGAACTCGTTAGAAAAGTGAATGATTAAATAGGTGATTGAAAGACTTGATGAGTCTTTTGACAGTGATCGTTTGAAAGAAATTATTCAAGTGAAGAAGTTACTAGGGAGACTGAGGAAAACATAAGACAATGTTACCTCCATTTGGTTGACTACTCTGGTAGGAATTTTGAGGATGAAATTCTTTAAAGGGGGGAGAAATGTTGGACCCCGAATGATTCATAGAAGTTAGAACTATTTGAAGGAGAAATTTTGGCCAGTAGTCAAGAGTAAAGAGCAAATAAATGAAAATTTTTGAACCAAGAAAGAATAGGCAAGGTTAAAGTATTGAATGAGAAATGTGGATATGTCCAATTTTGCTTTGGTGCTTCTGGTGCATAAAAGATTTTGAAGTGAGAAGAATTAAGGTGAAAGTTAGAAACATAATGAAAGCCGAAAATGAAGTTGCATTTGTGTAGTACGTTGATGAAAAAGATGTACATATGTGTATGTTCTGTTGATGGTGTTCATGATTTATCATGGACTATATATATTTTCTTCGAATGCTATTGATTTGAGATGGAGTTGAGAATGAGGAGTAAATGAAGTAGAAAAAGGTGATCTTAGTATGATTTGTGTTAAGGAAAGATTGTGAAACATAATGGATGGTTGATCTGGAAAATGTTTATGGAAAATGTTTATGGAGAATGTTTCAGTCCTCTAGTCACAACTTCTTCTTTAGTTATCCAAACGAGATGATTCTTAATTTGGATTAAACTAGAAACATATGGCTACATTTTCTTATGAAGACGTCAAATTTAAATTATATCTTTAATAATCTCAAAATTTGTCATGAATTCGAGAATTGGGTACAGTACAGTGGATGAATGTAAATTCATGTTCTATGTTCGAGGGCAATTTTGGATCGATCTAGGCTATATTAGAGAAAGTTGTCTTCTTAGAAGTTATAGGTCTTTCTTTTAGCTTTCCAACGACATATAGTATGTGATTTTTGGGACTTCTAGGATGAAAGCTATGGTCTTTATAAGGGAAGATGTGCAAGAGAGAAGTTGTATCTTCTGCCTTCTTACTTCTTCTGTGATAACGTCATCCCCTTCTGTATTTCCTTTGTGATGACATCATCTTCTTCTGTGTTTTACTTCGTTGACTTTGCTTCTTCTGCCTTTTTGCTTCTTATGTGATGACGTCATCTCCTTTTGAGTTTCCTTTGTGATGATGTCATCTTTTTCTGTGTTTTGCATCTTCTGTGTTATTGTTCATGAACTTCTTCTGTATTACTATTCATGAACTTCTTTTATGTTACTGTTCATGAACTTCTTCTATGTTACTGTTCATGAACTTCTTCTATGTTACTGTTCATGAACTTCTTTTGTGTTTTGTTCCTTTTGTGTTTTGTATCGTTTGTCTTTTGTATCTTCTGCCTTTTTATCTTCTACCTTTTTATTTTCTGTGCTTTACTGACGCGTCTTTTTTTATGTTTTGCTGACACGTCTTCTTCTGTGTTTTGCTGATGTGTCTTCTTTTGTGTTTTGCTGACGTGTCTTCTTCTGGGTTTTGTTCCTTCTGGGTTTTATTTCTTTTGTGTTTCGTTCCTTCTGTTTTCGTTTCTTCTGTGTTTTGCTATCTTTTGGGTTACTGTTCATCTTATATCTTTTCTTCCATTTTCGATCCTTCAGAAGATAGAATATGTCTTCAAGACCTTCATAAAAGTTTTAGATCTTGAAGTCTTCTTTCGAACCATATAAAAAAACATCTTAATATGATATCTGTAGGGAAAATTATAGCAATTTTCCCACTTCTTCTGACTTTTTCCATTCTTCTGCTTTTTCCTTTGGCTTCGTTTAGTCCTACAGTCTGATCCATTTTGACCCTTCAGATGATAAAAATCTGATCTCAAGGTCTTCTTCAAAGTTGTAGATTTTAAAGTTATCTTTGAAATCATCCTAAGATGATCTTAATCCAACATCTCTAGTGAGAGTTATGCCATTTCTCCCGAGACAAGTTCAATGTGATTGAGAACCAAACCTTGATTGATTCTTCGGCCATAATTTGGTTATCCGACCTCCAAATGAAATGATTCTTAAACCCTTATATTCCTAACACTTTTCTTTTTGTGTCTCCATTGAAGGTCATAGCTTTTAGTGTTGATTTGAAAGGGATGGATTGAACCAAAGTAAGGGTATCCATTGGAAGAGTAGGAATTGGATACTTTACTAAACATACTTCAATATCTTGATGATTTTTGGATCAATAGAGCTCTGAATAAGATAACTCATGATTCAAGATAAACTAAATACACGGAGCTACGAATGGTATGAAGAAGTTAAAGTCAAATTCAGTTTCTAAGAGGTTTAAATTTTCGATAAGAGTTGTGCATAATATGCTGATTTGGACAAGAGCAGTCCAAAAAGGTTTGAAGTGTATCTTTTAAATCACTGACCCAAATGGAATGATTTTGGTGTCATTGGAAACATAAGACAATAGAGAAGATTCTTCTAGAATAAAGTGTTATGTCAGAATATTCAAGGGTGCTTTTGGCAAGACTCTTACGTGTAAAAGACAAAAGGCATAAATGGAAGGGCAAAATTGGAAGAAGAAGTGTTGTCTTGCCTATAAATGGAAGGAAACAGAATAGAATAAGAAGACAAGAAAGAAAGAGAAAAAGAGAATGTCATGAAAAAAAAAGAGAGAAATACCAAGAGAGGAAGAGAATGAGAGAGAGAAGAGAAACCAAACTAGGGTTTTAATTTCCTTAGCCTATAAGAAAGATTTTGAGGTGGTTCAAGAAGAGAAAAGGTAGAAGAAGAGAAGAGCTTCCATTTGAGCCATAGGCCTCCTCATTTGGTGAAGAACCAAAGGGATCGAAGAGACTTATTTCAGTCAGATCAACTCACGGAGCACATATTAAAGATACAATAGGAAAGAGTCTTAAAGACCTCAGGTTGTTTGCAAAGAGACGAGACATTCTGAGCAAGCCTATAAGCAAGGAAATCAGGTGGGTACATGTTTATAATAGAGTGAATAAGCCACTACTACTTTCTTAAATCAAAGAAGTTTTTTTATTTTCATTTGCATCATAAGTGCTACATTCATTGTCCATAAATGATTTATGAAATTTGTTATGTGTTTGCTACATAGGTTGTGTGATGATTTATAAAAGTGATTTTCTTTCGAAAAGATCAAATGTACATGAATTCATGTTTTCGAGAATGGTTTTCAATATATATATCAAGTATATGAAAAAGTAAGTTTACAAGAAGTGCCATTTTGGGCAACAAGTTTACAAGATTTTGAAATATATGTGTTATGTAGGGTTTGTGGTGATCCCCTAAGTTAAGTCACGTACACGTTGACCAAGTTAAAGGCTTCTTCCACCTGCCCGCTAGTGGTATGGAGCTCCTTCATGGACTCCTATAAGTTCTCGACTACACAAGACCCTTATGGGAATTATGTAGTACGTTCTGTTTTGGATCCACCCAAACCATTCTGATATGCTTATGTGCTTATGATCTGTTGATAAGTTTGATGCATTACATGATTTAAAATTGTTCATAAATCGTTTGATAAATTGAGAATTTTGAGGAATAAGTATTTGATGATATTTTGCATATGAAAGTACTTTGTTTTCGAAAATGTAAAATGGCAATGAGTTTTTGAAAAGAGTTTTTGCTTATCTTTTTATTATAAATTGTTACCCACGAGCTGTCGAGCTCACCCCCTCTCTGTCCCCTCTTCAGGTGTTAGTTAAGAAGTCAAGTGAGCAAGAGCCTAAGGCATCACTCCAAATTTGTTTATGTTGTATTTTGAGATAGTTTTGGAAACCACAAGGCTTTAGTCACATTTCAAGAATTTGTAGTTCATGTAACTTTTGTATTTTGAGATTTCGAATCATGTTGTAATATGGATTGCAAGGCCATTATAGCTTTGTAAAACCCTTTTTTTTAGGGTATTGAAATGGGAATGATGAAAATTAGTTGTGCGTAATGTATTAAAGAGTATGATGAAGTAAAGATATGAAAGTCTTATGATATTTCCACAAGAGTTGGACTTCGCATTCAAAAATGGGATCCAATATTGAAACAATAAGTTTGTTTGGATGTTTGATTGTCATGGGCACGCCACCCTTGTGGGATGATGCCTAATAAGGGTTTTTAGAAATAACCCTATCGAATAATACGCTCAAGTCTTATGATATTCGCAAGAGGCTGGGTTCCCGCAAACGGGTCCCAACAGATGATGGCACGCTGAGGACGCACGGTGGCACGACAATGTTATGTGGTGGGATGACGAGAGGCACAGTCGGACAACGACCACAAAAGAGAGGAAAAATGGAGTTGTGATGGAGGAGGGGAAATGGGGGGCTAAGGAGGAGGGGAAATGGGGGACTAAGGACATTGTGGTCGATTTAGTTTAAACAAACATCAAACGATGTCATTTTTGTTTTTTGAAACGGTAAAATAAAAGCAAACGATGACATTTACGTCTACAATTTACTAATGGAATACCCATCTGTAAACTCAAAACTTATTTACTCTGCCAAGCATTCCCGCTTTCTTTATCGACGGACATTTCTTACCGTCGCTATACTCCTTCAAAAAATTTGCAGGGAAGATTTCCCTCCACATTTACAAACAGATATTTTTTTGTTGCAGATTTTCCTGACAATTTTACCAATGAAACATGATTTTTTGTCAGTAATTTCCAACAGTTCCATTCCCTTGGTAACTTTTCATCCCTAATTACTAATTTTCTTGTAGTGATCATTCACACATAAGTGGTAAACTGTTCATTCGAGAGCTTCGGTAAACTAATCTTAACTTCTCTTGTTAACTGCATTATTTCTATCACTGACCCAGCACTTTTTACATCCTGTGTTGCATTGACCCATAACAAGAAAATAACACAATCTGTGATGTTTTATTGATAAAATGTCACAGATTGTAAAGACTTTTTGTAACGTTTAAAAAATGTCACAAAAATTTCAAATTTTCCATGATGTTTTATGAAAACCTTGAGGATTTGTAACACTTTTTGTGATATTTTATCAATAAAACGTCATGAAATAGAAACCACGACATTTGTTGAATAAAACTTCACTACTAGCATACTTAAAAATGTCCTACCTTCAGGAGCAAAATGACATCATTTGGTTTAAAACCAAACGATGTCAGTTTGGTTTTCTTAAAGCCTTTACCCAAGTCCCCTCCCCCCTCCCTAACTTGCTTGTTGTTTCCTTCATTCTTCCTCCTCCAGATCTGCTCCCTCGTCCGTCATCTACGTGTTCTCTGTCGAGCTACTGCGTCCTCGACCATTATCGTCATCTTTTCTAGCGTATTTCATCAAGGTATTTTCATCTTTTCTCTATTGTCTATTTATGTATGTGGTATGAGGAAGACGGATGTTTTTCCTCCCAATACTTTTAATACTTCAGATGTTTTTTATGGAGTTTGATTTCATATAAAGAGTCTAAATTTGGTAGAAGTATAAGCATTGGAAGTATTGTTTTAAGCAGTGAATGCTCTTATATGTTTTTAAGAACCCAAGGATTATCAAAGGAATAAAAAATTTGTTCTAACCATTTGGGTTTTACTATGAAAACATTTATTACCCCAAGCTTGCCAAGGTTGTTGTTCGACTGGGGGTTTGAAGTATGGATATTTGTTGTGCATGTTCTCATATGGTTCTTTTATTTATGAGGTTGTGAGAAACTAGAGGCAATTCTTAAAGTTGCATATTTTGCATTAACAGGAATAACCACTAGCATTCTTTAGGTTAGAGATAGTATTTATGTTTATCTTATATAGCAGATGGATTGGATTTTGATTGGAATAACTTTGATTATGTGAATTGGAGTTTCTATGCCATTATTTACATGTCGGGATTCAAATGGAAATCTCCATATGCTTATAGGCTTTTTCTCTATTTAGTTTATTTTCATCAATTTTGATTGTAGTTTATGGTTATAACTCTTAATTTCCAATTTGGGTTTATCTGCCTAAATTGCCCAGATTCACTATTTAAAAGGACAAATAAGATGGAACATGATTTTTTGTGTGTAAACTTGATTTAGTATTTCAGTTTTTTTTAATATCTGATGGGGTTGTATGGTAAAAAAAATCTTGTGCAGTCTACATTTTGAAATAACTCATTTCATTCTTTTGTATTTGCAACAAAGTGACTACAACTTTATGTACTTTAAAGTTGCTATGATGTTTCCATCATAGTGATGATATTCCGTCCATTTCCTTTTTATTGCAATTTGACACATCGTTTTTGCAATGTCAAATGCTTGGTCTGTTCTCTACTTTCAGTTTTCTTTAATATCATATTTGAAAATAGTGTAGTTTTTGTGACACCTATTGATATGTAGCTTCCAATTTTTTGAATTAAATATGATGATGCGGTTTATCTTGTTCAATTATTAAGTGTTAATATTTCAAAATTTTATTTTCAAATAATTACATCATGTATGGTAAGTATTCATATCAAATTACGTAGGCCATCTATTAGTGTATAGATGTGAGACAACTTATTAAGTAGGGTAAAAATAATGGTTCTTAGCAAAATCTTTTTTTAAAAGTTTCCTATAATTGACATGTAGAGAAAGAAGTTTAAATGTAGACTTGAGCATGTTCAGTAACAATTTGATATGTTGAGAAACCAGGTTGAGGAAACACTCCTTGCATGTTCCCATGTTAAATAAAATGACAAAGCTTTGTGCATGTTCTTAAAAAGGTCAATTTTTGTTCTGTTTGAAATAATTATGTTGTTGATTGAACATAATGATATAGAACTCTTGATAAAATTTCACATATTCAATTATAAACATCTAACAACTTTAATCATTATAATGTTAATAAAGTGGTTTATTTTTGTGGGTTAAATGCTTCATTAAGAACATTAAAGAGAGATAGTAATATGTTTTGCTACTTTTATTTTTTATTATTAAATGGAGATATAAAATTTTGTGCTAAATTTTATTCAAAATTGTTTTGCTACTAAAAGACAAGTATAGTTAAATGTAATATGTTAAGACTCATAATTTGTTAAAAACATACTTTAGTTAGATAGTCAATACACCATTGGATCCGAAAACATCATTTATCCTTGCATATATGATCTATCATACATAGATACTTCTCGTGAATTTATCATATATATACAACCTCTAAGAAAAGTAATAATATTCATTTAGTTTAAGGAGTAAATATATGATTTGGTTATAAAATACACTAAATCATTTGTCAAGAGATGCCTCTAGCTTCTTATAATCAGCCACCAGTAAATGACACTATTCTTCCCAATATTAATGCTACCTCTGCAAACACTATAGGTATGATCTTTCACATCACATTGGTGAAACATATAAGTTTAATGATTTTGTTTGTCTAACCAATTAAGAGTATGTTATATGCTTATTGTAAAATATTATGTTATATGCTTATTGTAAAATATTCCTTTGCTATATTTTAGGATCCACAACTGATCCGAAAAAGACAAGGAGTATCGTAAAAGAACACGAATTGGCAAAGATTATAAGGCAATAGGTAAGAGATTGGAGATAGAGATCTCCCCCGTTGAAGGACGACTATCCAACTCCATAGAGTCTGCCAAATTATCGAGTGATATTGGTGTCATATCCTGAACTTCCTTAACTGTAAGAACAAAATGAAAAAAAATAACTAATGAGGACTTGGACATTACATTTGATAAATTAGACGTAAGTATTATAAAATTATCTAATTTGTACGTGTTTTCCATATGCCTAAAGCTTTGACCAATAATTTATAATTTTTTGCAGTAAAAATTGGAAGTTAAGGAATGAGGATAGATAATGAAGTACATGCTATGATTTGGTTATAAAATACACTAAATCATTTGTCAAGAGATGCCTCTAGCTTCTTATAATCAGCCACCAGTAAATGACACTATTCTTCCCAATATTAATGCTACCTCTGCAAACACTATAGGTATGATCTTTCACATCACATTGGTGAAACATATAAGTTTAATGATTTTGTTTGTCTAACCAATTAAGAGTATGTTATATGCTTATTGTAAAATATTATGTTATATGCTTATTGTAAAATATTCCTTTGCTATATTTTAGGATCCACAACTGATCCGAAAAAGACAAGGAGTATCATAAAAGAACACGGATTGGCAAAGATTATAAGGCAATAGGTAAGAGATTGGAGATAGAGATCTCCCCCGCTAAAGGACGACTAACCAACTCCATACAGTCTGCCAAATTATCGAGTGAGATTGGTGTGATATCCTGAACTTCCTTAACTGTAAGAA
>JANVCQ010000004.1:13255422-13278018 GCA_025531925.1 Erythroxylum plowmanianum
TCTTGCATTATTCAAATATTAGGCTAGTCTTAGGATCAATTCTGCACTGGTTCCTTGAGAGTCGACCCGAGGTTGCACCCTGCATTGCAATCCTTGGTATAAATTGATTTTGACCGGTTTCCAAGGGTCAATCTTAGGATTGAACGATAAGCCGCGATCAATAACTATGGTTGAATTATCTAATTACATAAATTAAGTTAAAGATGTGAGTTTATAATAGTTAGGTATAATCACAAAAAAATGAGTTATAGTCATAAGTTTATGGTTAAATTATGTAATCATACAAGACGAGTTATAGCTAAAAATTTATGTAATCATACAACATAGGTTATAGATATGAGTTTATGTTTGAATCAAGCAATCACTTAAAATTAGTTATATTTACGCATTTATGGTTGAATTATGTGATTACATAAATTGAACTATATATATGACTTAATAGTTTATGGATAAATTAAGTAGTCACACAAAATGAGTTATAGTTATGAGTTATTATCGAATATATAATCATAAAAAGGGGTCATAATTGTTAATTTATGTTAGAATTATGTAATCACACAAAATGAGTTATATTTGTCAGTTTTGACTTTAGGTTTAAATTATGTAATTATAAAAAATGGACTATAGATGTGAAACAGTAGTAATCAATGTATATATTTGAAGTTTGGGTTAAGAAATATTAAATTTTAATAGATAGAATGTGTTTAATTATCAAATTTTCTTAATGAATCTAATAAATGCATAATTAACCATATTTATAGCCCATATTTGATATATTTTTACTTCATATTTAATACTTTTATTGTATATTTAGTACTTAATTTTCACCAAATGTGTTTACAAAGTATAATTGCCCTCATGGACTTAAAGGACAAGAATTTAGATGAAAACAAGGCATAAAGTGAAGATTTAAAGTATAGAAGGATGCATGGGCTTGTAACTACTTGTGCACTTCTCTCAGACTATGTAGATTCATGAATTTTGGGTATTTTGAGTTATGCACGGTTTGATGCAAGGTCGTACTTTAACCATTTCATCTCCCAAAACCTTAAAATTTACTATAAAAAGATGTTTTCAGAGCAAAAATAAGGAGGATATTTATAGAGGCATTCTAAAACTCTAAAAGGTGACTAAAGGGGTGATTTTTATCTACAAAAGTGGAAAGCATGAAGAATTTATAGAAAGATCCAAGAGAATACAAGGTCAAAACTCTGCTTGCAAGAATTCTGATAGAAGATTTAGAACTATAAACCTGTTATTGTCTATTCAATTTTCTTTATGTTATTATTTGATTTTGTTTCCAATCATGTGAAACTAAATTCCTAATCAGGTTATTTCGATGTGTATAAGTTTTAATTAATTAACCTCAATAATTCGCAAGCACACAGTTCGTTTGCGTAGTACCTAAGGTGTCGATCCCACGAAGACTGATAATCTAATCATAAATTCTCAGGCTAGAACAATTCGAAAAAATTCAAAATGTAACATAGCTAAAATGAGAATTCAATTCAATCGATCAAATTAAATTAGAAATCAATCATGAAAATATTAACAATCTAGCAATTGCAATACATACCCAAGAATCAACCTAAAGGAATTACCAATTAAGATAAGGGAATTTTACCCTTCCTTAAAGCTAACCTGATTGATATCCTAGGGTTGATCACTCTCTCTTGAGTTATAACCATTAACCCTAAATTATAAACCCTAATCAGATTGTAAAAATTGCAATCTCTCAATTAACAAGCTATCCAAACTCTAATTATATCTGAAGTTGTTCAATAAACTATCGAGAATCTATGCAATATCTCTCTTTGCACAATTACCAATTTGATTTAATTCTTGGTATATTAAATCACCTAACTCTTGTTAGCCCAATTTAATTATTTTTGATTTGATTTACCCTATCAGTTTATTACCGAATTATGCAATCATAAAATTTAATCACAATAAATTCAATAAACATAAAAATAATCAGATTTCATTAAATCAAAAATAAAACTCCGAAGGTGAGTTTAGAACCTCCTCAACATTTAGATCCTATCTATAAACTAAAAATAAGTAGGAAATGCAATCAAATTGGAGGACGGGAGGTAGCGACATCAATAAACCTCCTAATATGGAAAGTACATTGAGTTAGCATCTTCTCTACTTCTCTCTTCCTTCTTCTCTTCCTCAGTCTCTCGATGAATTCTCTCTAAAGTTTCTCCAAAAGTGGCTGATGCAAAAATTCCTTCTTTACATTCTTCTTGTTCAATTTATGTTTTTTTTTTGTGTTTAAGGTTGAAATAGGATTTTTTGGAGGTCCTAAAAATCCCAAAAATCCCTCGAAATGTAAAGTTTGGGAGTGACTGTGCATCTTCCCAATGCAGGCTATGATCGTGGCATCTAAGTCTTTTGTCACGATCGTGGCCTGTTGTGCCACGATCGTGGCCTATTGTTTCGGCCTGAATGTCTTCCAAAAACTCCTTCGTTCTTCAATATTGACCCTAAAATACTAGCAAACACATTAAGGTACCTCAAAAACATAATATTTAAGCTCAAAACCTTGTACTAACTAATAAAACACTTTAAACACAAATAATTAACAAATTAACACAATTCTAACCTAATCACATACTAAATGTTCAGATTAATGGATAAACACTTATCAAACTATGCCTAAAAAAATGCAATTTACACTTATCAATTCCTTTAGTATCTAGGTTAGATGAACCCTATGTTGGTACTTTAACATTTTTTATTCTTTTATTGATGCAATTGGTTTGATTGATATATTGTGATCTGATTACGTGATTTATTTATATTTTAATATATCCAAATATTAGATCATAACATAGAGATTAAGAAATCCTGGTTTAAATAGATCAACCATAATTGGAAGGAGTTGATTGCAACCCTAGAGATAGGATGGCACAAATCTTTCAGATTAGGGTTAAACCTAATTATGGGATTCATAAATAGGTAAAGCAATTTGATAAACTTTATCCTATGTAATTCGATTTAAAACCTTAGGATTAGTTGTTATTAGACTCAAGGTCATCTATTAGCATACCATAGCAATCTACATGGTCCAATAAATCAATAAAACAATTGCATAATAAAAGATCAATTTGTTAAGGGTTTTAGGAGGATTCAAAACCTAGATACTAATTTCCTGATATCGATAGTTTGTTAAGTGCTTCCTTAATCCTCTGATTCAATCTTACGGCTCATTTATTTTACTTTCTTTAGTTTTATTTTCTTTTAGATTAAAATTCAAAGTCAATTCCATAAACTAGATAATAAGATTATGGTAATTACTAGTACTCGTTGTCCCCACAAGATCGACCCGTACTTGCCAGTACTAGCTACAACTATGCCATGCATATGCGGTTATTGCAATATTGACACACTAAAAAAATAATCAAGTTTTTGACACTATTGTGTGGCACTTTAATATTAAGAAAGCCTTAGTTTTATTAATGTAGTCTTTACTTTATTTTTTGTTTACTTTGCTTTATTCTTGTTTTTACTTTACATTATTTTATTTGTTTATTTTTTTTAGTTTTAGACTTAGACTCCAAGTTAGTTCATAACTCAAAGGAGATTTAATAACTTACTTGATTTGGATCTTGAAATAGAGAGAACGTCATGAAGAAATCTTCAATGGACTAATATGAGAGAGTTTGAGCTAGATTGTCAGACTGAAGGCATGGAAGGTCACATGGATATAGAATAATCTAATAACATGGTAGATCAACCATGTATAATGTTCAGCTATGCTAGGCTAGACCTAACTGGTGTAGAATCTAGTATAGTGAGATTGACTATTTAAGAGAACAATTTTGAAATTAAGTCGAGCATCATCCAGATCGTATAGCAGCTAGTCCAATTTGATGGACTCTGAGATGAAGACCCAACTTACATATCTTTAACCTTTTAAAGATCTATGATACTTTTAAGGTTAATGGAGCAAACAATGATGCCTTTAGATTACGTTTATTTCCTTTCTCCCTAAGTGGAAAGGTTAAGTAGTTGTTGAATTTTATGCCATATTCATCACTTACTACATACGATCAAGTGGCAAAAAAATTTGTACTAATGTACTTTCTTCTTGAAAAGACTACAAAACTAAGGAATGACATCTTATCATCCTCCGAAACTAAAGGTAAGTCATTGTATAACACATGGAAGAGATTCAAAGAGATGCTTAGACGATGCCTTTTATAATGGGCTAGGTTAAGGTATAAGGCAATCAATCGATGCAGCAAGTAGAGGGATAATCAATAATAAAATACCTAAAGCGGCCCAAGAGGTAATTAAAGACATGGCCATAAACAACTAGCAATGATGCTCAACTAGAGCATGAACTACTAAGCCATCGAGAGTTTAAGAGGTAGATGCACTGGAGCAGTTGGCGAGCCAAATGGAGGCCTTATGCAAGAAGATAGATAGATTTACGATGGCTACATAAGGAAGGGCATTGTAGTATGAAATGTGCAAGTTAAACCATCAAGGATAGGAATGTCAATCAACTAACCTCAACAAGTGGATTATTTGGGGAATGCTTCGAGACCTGAAAATAATCCTTATAGTAATACATACGAATCCTGGATGGAGAAACCACCATAACTTTTTATTGGAAAATCAAGGATAATAATGAAATGACCTTCCACTTGGATTTCATCCATAAGCATCACGGTTGAAGAAACTTGGTATGGATGAGTTGGTTATAGAATTCATTCAAGAACCAAAGACCAAACATCGACAGATAGATGCATCCATACGAAACGTGGAAATTAAAATGGATCAACTTGTAAAGTCAGTGATAGAGTGACTGAAGGGGAGTTTACTGAGTAAAAATGAGAGAAATCCTAAGGAGAGAATAATGGCAACCACCCAGAACACTGGAAAAAAAGCTTTAAAAGGAAGAAGAGGAGGAAGTGATTACTAAAAGTCACTCAAAAGTTGATTTTAGCTTTTATTTATAGAGAGTCAAGGAGTATTGACCTGCACTTCCATACCCTATCTGAACAAAGAGAAAATCATTGGAGGCAAAGGTAGATAAGAACCTTGATCTTCTAGAATAACTAAAAAAGTAAATTTCCCTTGTTAATCCTCTTTGGCAAAGACCAAAGAGCACAGAATTAGTGAAAGAGGCATCATTAAACAATGAGGAACTGAGGAAGTTGGAGACTAAAGAAATGAACAAAGAGAACTTCAACAAGAAGATAAAACTATTAAAAAACCAAAATGATGCAAGGAATTTTTTTATTCCTTATACTATTGGTAGTTTAAAGGTGGATAAGCTATAGCCGACTTAGGGGTTGGCATAAATATGATGTTGTATACCTTATTTGAAAGAATGGGAATATGAGAACTTGAACTGACTAAAATGTGCATTCAAATGGTTGATATATCATTAAAATATCGCAGGGAATCATAAAAGATGTACCTATTAAGGTCAATAATTTCACATTCCCAACTGACTTTACCATTTTGGACATAGAGGAAGATTTAAAAATACCTTTAGTCCTTGAGTGACCATTCCTAGCAACTACTATGTCACTCATAGATGTTGATGAGGGGTAAGTTAACTTTGAGATTAAGGGATGAGAAGGTTACATTTATAATCTCCAATGTTAGAAACAATTCATTTGAAATTCTAGATGCAATTGAAGTTGACAAGTTTTGTCGAGATGTTCTACAGGACACTACAAGTAAGGATCCACCAACAAAGTTGCAAATTTAAGAGAATAAACCAAAGGAAAAATGTGATGGAAAGTGTCGATGGGTAGCCCACCTAGAGGTTGTGGAAACTATGGTAAGGCTACAATCACACCATTCATTCAACCCACCTTAAGCGAAAAAAGTATGTCAAGCTAACGAGGGTAGAGAAGTTTTATATGGGAGGCAACTCATGAGTTAATTTTAGTTTTGTTTTAACTTTGATTTCTTTTTTTTTCTTTCTTGATTAGTGTAGGTTTTAATTAAATAAATTTTGTTTGAAGTATTTCAGGATAGAAAAATTAGGCATCTTAAGAAAAATTGTGCATAGTTGTGACTTTAAGGGCAATGTGTTATGTGTTATGTTGCTATCATGCAAAGATTTTTATGTTTGAGGATTTAGTTTTAATGTTGCAAATGTTTGCAAAGAGTTATACACTTTCTGAATACAATGATGTTGTTTTACACTATGCATCAAACCATGGACTCTCGCGATACATGATAAAAACCCTAAATTCTCCAATTTTTCATTCTTTCTCTTCTCTCACTCTCTCTCACATCACCCTCCAACGATCCCAACCCAATTTTTTTTCTTTTTTCTACTATGTTAATGACATCCATATAAGTTTCCTTGTTGCTTTAACTTTTTTAATTATGCATGATTCATTGGGTGCTACACATCATTTGTGGACTTTTCAATCAAAAATCCCAATTTCATGATTTTTGGATAGTTGGAGAGTTTGTGTGATTTTATGCTTAATTATTGTGTAATAGTTGGATTTAATCTTTACTTGAAATTTTAATTTGAATAATTGCTTACAATTTGGGCTCAAATTCAACTTAATTTGCATAAACTTGAGATTTTGGCTCATTGCGTGTTTAATTAGGTTAATAAGTTAATCTTGATGTTAATTGGGACTAGTTTTGTGTTTAATGCAGGGATTTAGTATTTCATTATGTCAATTTTGTGTAATTGGTAATTTAGGATTTTTAGTTCAATTTTAGGGTTAGAATTATAACTTAAAAATTAAGTCTATTTAATTTGTTAATTATGTGATTTCTAATTTTAATTTTGAGACTAATCAATATGTTAAGTGATTTCTAATTAAGCTTGTGTATTTGTTTATTTCTTGATTTGTTTTAGTTTGTTAATTATTTAGTTGTTTGATTGTTCGTAATTAGTTTTGTTGCTGCAATTAATAAGTAATGAGCATGATCGAAATTAAGTGTGGGAAAAAGTATGCCTTAGTGATTATTTATCAATTTTCATACACTTATTTAAAGTTGTAGGCAAGATGACACGATTATGGCATGGCAAAGAGATTCCGAAAAAGAGGCATCGAGGAGAGTCTTCTATAATAGTCCAATCTCAAGAGAGGCCATCGATGCTACTATTCAATATCAAAGATTAGGAATAACAATTGAAAGATAAGAAGTTCACATCAATCAGTACATCAACTGGGAGGATTTGGAGCAGTTTGACTTAGCCCAACAGGTTAGTGAGTTAGTAGAAGTAGAATCATAGTCCCGATTTTTTGAAATGATGGAACCTTCTTATAAAGAGCTCACTTTAGAGGTCCTCTCCATAATCTCTATGAAGAAGGGATATTACGACTGGGATCACCCTAATATGGTCTAGTTGTAGATGATGGGGGAGATGCATCAGATGAGTTATATTAAATTCTCTATCACCATGGGTTTGTACGACTGAGAGTATGTTAAGATGCCAAAGTACCAAACATTATAGATGGATTTTTCATACAAGTTGTCTCCGCAACAATTTTTGAGTAAGACTAGCTTTAAAGACAGCCATGATCCACAAATATCAAAAGTTTCAACCTTAAACAACCCAGCACTCAGATACATACATGGTATTCTGAGTCACATTTTGAGCAATAAGGGGACAGTTGGGGAGTCATCTAGAATATAAATGTGTATTTCCTTTAAAGCATGAGTGATCGGATGCCTTTCCACCTAGAACATGCACTTGTTTAGTTTACCCGACATCAAAATGGGGACAAGAAGGTTGGCATGATATGCGTCAGACCTTATGTGATCCAGTTGGCACAAATAATAGGTATGTTTGACTGGCTACCACTAATGCAAGAGATGGCGCACAATCTGACATTACTGTAACACATACGTATGGTACGTTGACATCGGAGTCCTAAAGAGACTTGTATAGAATTATTGGAGAGCCTGACCAAATAGCACTAGAGGGAGGAGATAGAGTAAAGTAGCCACAATAGTCACCACAGCCACAGTCACCACCATCTCAGACTTATGGGATTATCGGACCTATGTGATTACACTAAAGGACCAGGACCAACTAATATAACTAGGCTTAAGAGACAGCAAGTAGATGTTGTGGAAAAGATGAGCGAGTTATGATCTATAGTTGGATAGATAGGAGAACTGATGCTCTTAATGGCCAACTGACTAGGCATTGATTTCTAGCCCCCATCATCCAGCAAGGGCACCTCCTCTGCAGCTCCTCCACTAAGCCAGGATCATCATCATGAGAAACCTTCTTTCTCAGATCAACTAGGATCACACAATGTAGGAGATGCTTAGTTTTGTATATTTTTTCTTCTTCTTTATCTTTTATATTCATTTCTTATTTTCTTTCTATTAATTCTTTTGTTCTCTAGCATTATAGTAAGGATGTTATTTTATGAAATTGCGTAATTTTATTTCTTTTGTTATTTTAATCCCTTACTTTTTTTCTTATATTTTGCAAAGATGTAATTTACTATTGGATAGATCAACTATCAATAACAAAATTGCCATAATTAGGAAAGTTCGATCAACTATCAAGAACAAAATCGCCATAATCAAGAAAGTTCTACTAAGCTTTTCCCTTATTTTATATATTATGTAAATTGGATACAATGTAAAACTTAAGTGTTTGGAAGGGTTTAATGATTTTGCAACAATCTTGATTACTAAATTTTATGAACTGATATCTCAAATTGGTTAAAAAATGTCCATTAATATTTTGTTTCATTATTGAATATTGATTGAATTGGTATGCAAAATGATGATAGTTATAATAAAATTACTTTTCTAAGTCATATTTTTTGGATTCATTGAGATGATAAAATTGAACCAAATTGCATAATATTTACACATATAAACCCATATTTTTTGTTAGTTTTTGAGTGTAAGAGCAAATTGCAAAATTTTTAAAAGCTCTTATTATTCTTTCTTATGTGTTATCATTGTGTAGTAGAATGATTCTAGTTATACATATTAAGAACCTATTTGTTAAATTAGAAGCATTAATATGATAAAGACACTTAGATTCAACAACTTGGTTTAGTCTATTTCTTTGATAATTATCATACCCATAAAATTATCTTTTAAGAATAACTAGGCCTTTTTCATTGATTATACCCACATATTAACCCTTATCTCATTTTTCTTTAAAGCCTTTTTATTGTTTTAAACCTTGAAGGTTATTTACATTATTTAATTGTTGATACCTGAATTTCTTGAAGAGTCCATTATTTCTTGAATTATGGTATTAAATAGTCAATTATTGATTAAAAAAGTTATTATACAAATAAAAATTGTGAATAAATTTATGGTACCAATAAATTTGCAATGAAAGGACTAGTGTGTTTTGTAAACAAGTATTGTAATTTCTTTTTACTAAATTTTCTTCAATTTAACCCTTTTTGATATCCCAATCATACCGAACCTAAGCCTTATTACAACTTATGCAAAGACCTTCAAATTTTTGTTTCTAGTTTATACATAAGTGTTGGAGATGTGATTTTATTAAAAGCCTATAGTAAGAGTTCTACTATACATTGATTGAGAGTTTTGATATTTTCACCCTAAATACTTGAGTGCATTGAGTGACATCTTAGTGAGGGTGTAAAGATTAATGCTTTTGAATTCAATGAGATTATGATGTGATTACTATTAATATTGCTTAGGAAATTAATTTTAGGATAATTTGATTGTACTTGTATATTAATCTTTTCCAATAGGATATGATGATATATAGTGTGACTGATGTTATAAGATTTATAATTTTGATTATAGTTTGCTTGAGGAAAGGCAAAAGATTAATTGTGGGGATATTTGATAGATGCATAATTAAGCATATTTACACCCCATATTTGACATATTTTTTGCTTGATATTTTATACTTTTATTGTATATCTAGTACTTAATTTTCTCCAAGTATGTTTATAGAATATAATTGGCTTCATGGACTTAAAAGAGAAAAATTCAAATGAAAAAATGGCATTAAATGAAGATTAAAAGCATAGAAGGGATAATCAAGCGTGCAACAGCTCGTACACTTTTCTCAAACCATGCAGATTTGTGAATTCTAGGTATTTTTAATAATGCACAATTTGATGCACGACTATGCATCAGCCCATGCATCTCCCAAACCTTAAAATTTACTATAAAAAGATGTGTTTGGGGGCAAAAATAAGGAGGATATGTACAAAGGCATTCTGAAATTCTCAAAGGCGACTCAAGCAGTTATTTTCATCCAAAGAAGTGGAAAACACGAAGAATTCATCAAAAGATCCACAAGGTCAAACCTTTACTTACAAAAATATTCGATAGGAGATAATCATAGAGATTTAGAATTAGGAACCCATTATTTTCTATTTTTTCTTTCTATTATTGTTTGATTTCGTTTCCAATCATATGTAACTAAATTCCTTTAGTCTCTGGGTTTGATGAACCCTATGTTGATACTTTAACATGTTTTCATTCTTTTATCAATGCAATTGGTTTGATTGATATATTGTGATCCGATTACGTGTTTTATTTATGTTCTAATAGACCTAAAATATTACAACATAACCTGATTTCATAACACAGAGATTGATAAGTCCTTCTTTGAATAGATCTACCATAATTGGAAGGAGTTGACTGTAACACTAGAGATAGGATGACACAAATATTTTAGATTACCGTCAAACTTAATTAAGGGATTCATAAATAGGTAAAGCAATCCGATAAACTTTAACATTAGTAATTTGGTTGAAAACCTTAGGATTAGTTGTTATTAGACTAAAGGTCAGCTATTAGCATACCATAGGAATCTCCATTGTCCAATAAATTGATAAAACAATTGCATAATAAAAGATCAATATGTTAAGGGTTCTAGGGGGAATTCAAAACCTAGACACCAATTTCTAATATCAATAGTTTACTAAGTTCTTCCTTAATTCTCTGATTCAATCTTGTGGCCCATTTACTTTATTTAGTTTATTTTTATTTTCTTTTAAATTAAAAATCAAAGCCAATTTCATAGACTAGATAATAGGGTAACGGTAATTACTAGTACTCGTAGTCCTCATGGGAATGACCCATACTTGATGGTACTAGTTATAGCTATGCTGTGCACTTATGATTATTTCAATATTAACACACTCAAAAAAATCAATCAGAACCATTTACATAAATTTATAAAGTTCAATTGAATTTTTATATCATATTATTATTGAGAAATTATTGTGCTCTATTTTTTCTTATTACTGCACATAACTTGATTTTGATACAAAGTTATTAAGTTAATTCTAACATATGTATTCATTTATTTTTACAAATAAATGAAGGGAAATTTAAGTACTCGTGATAATTCAGTCACTTCAGGAAGAATTGATGATCTTGCTTAAGCTTATGTTAGATTGGTTCCTAGAATTAAAATCATATCATTTATTTGTCTTCTAACAAGTATTTGAAAGGTGGGGGAAATCACCAGATTAAAGAAGCATTTATTTGGAGTCAAAGATGATGTGGAGCCTTGTAAGAAAATGAACCATAATGTGAATTGCAAATGAAGACTATGCTTGAAGAGTGTCAATATGAGAAAGATATAAAGAAAAGATTGAACTATGAAAATGATAGTGGAATTTCTTTTATTAGTGGTTAGGATGATAGTGGGGATGATGAAGTAGTAGTATTCCTTCTCAATAAGAAAGGAAGGTTTCACTTAATGTTAGGAAAAGAAGAAGACAAGTGTCTAATTTTTTTGCACTACGAATAACTCCTAAAACTCAGCCTTCTATCTATAGTGCCTTACATTCTAGAGAAGCAACTTATAATGTAGAAATGACAATGGCTACATGGTGGTATGATTGATGGCGTATGCGGTGTGAAACAATTCCAAATAGGCCCTAGAAAGGTTTAGTAAAGTTTGGAGCAGTTTGGTGAATTTTATGTCTCGATGACACCAAACAAGTTCTGAATGTGGGATAAGTTTATAGGAAGATGGGTCTAAAATTTAAGGTTATGGTTTTATAGTTCTGTGTGTTAGTTTCTAGAAAGATATGGTGCATTTGAAATGGATGAGTGGTTTGAGAGTTATGTCATTTTTAGTGGCTGATGGTCTGGCTAGGCGCTAAAATGGAATTTATTGTGGAAATGGGGAATTCGGATGGGTTGTGTTGGATTCTGGAAAAGAGATGAAAACTAAAGTAGTAGAGGAGATGATGACGAACAACTTTGTTTTGACCAGAAGTTGATTTGGTGAATGGTTTTTAAGATAACTGGAATGCACAGAAAGTGATGTTTGGTAGCGAGATGGAGCAGAACAAAGTATCAATTGATAATTTTTGAAAAATTATCAAACCCAAGTGATTGCTTTTGGAAAAGAAACAAACCCAACAGAAAATCCTGCAAAAGGAGATAAACCCACATTTGAATTCAATATATCTATTTTTTGTTTCAGCCTTCTTCACAAAGTAACAAAGCTAGCTATTTATAGACAAGGAAGGCACAAGGGCAGCGTCCTCATGTCCTAGTCGTACATTATAAGCCATCAAAATAGAAAATTAAATTCAATCATAAATGAACATTAGCTCTATTTATGAAAACATAACTTAAATACAAAATTAAAGGTCATCACAAGCTAAAAGTTAAAAGGACAATAAGTCAACAATGACATGTTCTTCAAGAGTTGTTAGCCAAACTCCTTCTTGATGTTATGGGTTTTCTTTACGCTTAGGTCATTCTTTATAAACATAAGCTCTAACTTCACCAAAAGGCTTTAATAAGGCTTGGAATTTTAGAAAATTGTTGAGTCTAAATTCCTCTTCTCCAAATGTTGTAGTCATGGATTGTGAAGGCTCTGCTAGGCCCATTGCTTCTATGTCTTCCATTGCTTACTTGGATGGTCCTCCATCAATGATTCAGGTATAACATTCAATATTGCCCAGTCTTATTATTATCATCCTATGGTGGATGTTATTGCCTCATATAGTCTAGGATACAAAACTCATTTAATTGATGTCTAGAAAGTCAAACTTTTAAGTAGCTCTGTTTATGAAATAAGAAGTTATTTGGATGAAAGGAGAATGACTTGGGCTACTTATGAGTGTTTAATGACATGTGATGGTTCAAAAAAAGAAGACAAGAGCCTATTATTAATTATTTAGTTTATTCTACAAAGGTGGTAATGTTTTTAAAACCGATTAATGCATCTAGCCTTATTAGGAATACCGATACCCTATTTTAGATATTTCATGAAATTATGAATGAATAGGCTAGAAAATATTGTTCAGTTTATTATTGACAATGATTCTACTTATATAGCAACCTGAAAAAGATTATCAAGAAGGTATAATTCTTTTTGTTAGACTCCTTATATAATTCTTTTTATTGGACTCCTTATGTTGTACATTGCATTAACTTGATGTTAGAAAATATAAGAGATACTAGATATTTTCCTATTATTGATGAGATTGTGTGGAAAGCCAAAAAGGTGACCAAGTTCTTCTAAAATCATGTGTGGGTCCCAAAGTTAATAAGAAATAATTTCACTAATGGTAGGAATTTGTGTCATCCTGCTATTACAAGATTTTCAACTAATTTCTTATCACTTTTTTGTTTTATTTTGATGAAGAAGAAGTTGAAGCAAATGTTTACATGTCAAAAGTTGGTTGCATCTCAGTATGGTATGTCTAATGTTGGAATAGAGGTTTCTAGAATTATGATTAAAGATCATGAATTTTGGTCCCATTGTCAATTTGTCAACTGAGTTTAAGATCCTTTAGTAAGGGTATTTTGTCTGGATGATAGTCATATGAAGACAATAATAGGTTATTTTTATAATTTCATGAAGAGGGAGAAGGAAGCAATTAAGGATAATCTGAAAAATAGGCTTTCTTTATACACACCTTATTTTGCAATCATCAATGAGAGATAGGGAAGGTAACTTTACTCTATGTCGTTTATAGTGTTAGGTTTCAATCATGCATCTCCTACATAATATATATCAAATATACGTAGCAAAAAAAAAACAGAACTTCAAAAACCAGATCTATTCATGCATATAGATATAGAAAAACAAAAACATGAAATGTAAGTTGTTTACATACCTTTCTGACGATCTCCTTCGCTCTTTAATCTTCTTCGCGTTGGGTCATCTTAAACCACAAAGACTAACGATGATCGTCTCCAATGAAAGTGCATACAAAGATAGAAGGATGAATCCTCAATAGGAGAAGGCTAGAATTCTTTTTTTGTGCTAGCAAAGATAATAACTCTTGAGAGAGTTAGAGAGAAAAAGTGTATATGTAAGAAAAAGAACATTTCTTTTTCTTTTCTTATGTCTTACATAAGATACACAAAAATCATCTCAATTTTTTGCCCCATTTGGCCTTCCATAACCCTTGTCACTAATGGAAAGTTATGGAAAGTTAATGGTTATGAATAGCATGCATTAATCAAAGTTATGGGAAGTTAATGACCATGAATAGCATGCATTAATGGAATTTATGGGAAGTTAATGACCATCAATAGCATACCTTAATGGAAGCAAACAAAACTTGTTTCGAATCCATTACATGCAACATTTTCTACCACAATCACATTGTGATACAATCCTAAAACACTCTCTCATATCTTGAATCACTATTCAAGACCATTTTCCTCATCCTTCAGATCTCCTACGTGTGTGACCAATTAGGTTCCTGGTTATGTTGGTCACTTGAATTAACACTTAATTCAAGTAAGTCAAGAGTGGTATCTAGCAACACATCATGACCCCTAATTGACCTAAAAGTCAATTGTTTGACTACCCTTCTATATGCAATGTTGCCATACAATTCATCCTTTAACCATCTATACCTTATTTGGTTCATAGTATGGTCAAAGTGTCAAATCCCACTATACTGACTATGTCACATCTAGTTTAAGTGTTATTAGATCTTGTCTTGAGGATCTCATTACTCTATGTATCACCGAAGAATCTCTTCATGAAACATATATGCTCTAGCTACAGACTACCAAGTAATGAGCCCGATAAGAGTTTCTAGGAATCATCTCCTTCTATCAGGAGTGTTAATCCTTTATTGGCTACTCAATGACCTCCAAGTGCCTTAAGTTATACCCAATCACCACCCTATGAGTAACCCCTAAAAGGCAACAATGAATGGAGTCAAAGAATAGGATCAATATCTGAGATATTCTTGAGCACCTCAAGTCAAAGGATATTTGCACCATTGTTATGATGAGACTATCATTGACACTGGAATAGAATATCCATATGATTATCTCATAGTAGGTCAATCCAATATGCTTACTACCCTTAGTAAGCATCCACATGTTCACTGTATACAACTAATGTCTACAGCTTATCTGGATTAATGATATCCCATCTCATTAATCCTATGGCTAAGGAAAGTTTAAATACTAACATAATTACCTATAATAGGAATCTCATTATCATGATCTCGTCATGATTTCCTACATGCAATATTTTGTATCAAGGACTTCATTAAATCAATTTAAGATCAACATCAAATCCATAAATGTGTGAACATCAAAATAATGAAAAATTCCTTTATTAATGATAAAAATGATTTGTACAATAAGTGCTAAAGGTGATTGCGTTTAGAGCACTTCTATAATAAACTCCCACTTGCACTAAAGTCAATTTCCTCGATATCTAATACTAGAGGTTGTATATGTGACACAATACTCTTTTGGGAAAATAGGCTTAATCAACAGATCAATTATTTGGTGGGAAGTCTCACAATCTTGACATCATTTCTACCAATGATCTCTCTAATTAAATAGTAACGCCTGAGCACATGTTTGGACTTCTAATTAGGCCTTAATTCCTTCGCCTGCACTATAGCCCCATTGTTGTCATAATACAACTACACTTGGTTAGCTATACTCGAAACCACACCAAGTTCTATGATGAACTTTTTGATCTACATCGCTTCCTTTGTTGCTTCTAAAGCAGTAATGTACCCCGCCTCTATCATCGAATTAGCAATTATCTCTTGTTTGAAACTTTTCTAGCTGACTGCAACACTATTCAATGTGAATACATATCTAGATTATGATCTGGAGTCATCCCTATCGAATTGGAAGATGGCATAAGTATACTCGCTTATCACAAGATCACCTTCTGCATATGCTAAGAATACATATTTAGTTCTTTTCAAGTACTTAAGGATATTCTTAACAGCCACCCAATGACCTCACCAGTGTTCGACGGGTATCTACTCGTAACACTTAGAGCATACAATACATCAGGTCTAGTACATAATAGTGTACATGATTGATCCTTAGTCCAAGTATAAAGAATCAAACTCATGTGAGTCCTCTCATCTTATGTCTTTGGCCACATAAATTTAGAGAGTGTATTCCTATATACCATGGAAAGATAACCTCTCTTGGACTGCTCTATGCTAAACCTCTTTAGCATCTTGTCTATATATATAGACTAAGAAAAATCAAGCAACCTCTTTGATCTATCTTTATAGATCCTTATCTCTAAAATATAAGTTGCTTCTCCAAGGTCTTTCATAGAGAAGTTCTTAGCTAATCAAATTTTTACTAATTACAAAGTTGAGACATCATTTCTTACCAGTATATGTCATCCACATATAGTACAAGGAACATGATTGCACTCCCACTAACCTTCTTATGCATACACGACTCATTTAGATTTATGAGAAACCAAACTCTTTGATTATCTTATCAAATCGGATATTTCAACTCCTAGATGTTTGCTTCAATCCATAAATGGATTTTTAAAGCTTGCATACCTTTTCTCCATTCATGGAAATGAAACCACCAAGTTGTGTCATATACACATCCTTAGTTAGGTTTTTGTTCAGGAAAGTTGTCTTCACATCCATTTGTCATATCTCATAATCATAATAAATGACAATGGCTAGGAGTATCCTAATGGATTTAAGAATAATTGCTAGGCTAAATGTTTCATCATTGTCAACACCTTGCCTTTGCTGATAACCTTTAGCTACAAGCCTAGTTTTATAGGTAACTACATTACCCTTCATGTTAGTTTTCTTCTTGAAAACCCATTTGCAGCCTATGGGTTTTATCCCTTCGAGTTGGTCAACCAAAGTTCATACTTGATTTTCAAACATGGAATCCATTTTAGATTTCATAGCTTGAAGCCATTTTTCAGATTCTGAACTCTTCACAACCTCCTTATAGGTAGTAGGCTCATCATCTTGTATAAGCAATATGTTGTTAATTTCACTTATGAGAAATCTATATCTCTCGAGAATATGACGTATCCTACCCAGCCTACGAACTTCTTGTGTGTCAAAAGGTTGAACTATTGTTTCATCTTTATGAACAATATTCTAGGGTCTAGACAGTTGATCTGCATCTATTTGATCATTTTGAACTTCTGCAAGTTCAATTTTGCTCTCATTACCTTCTTTTAGAAAAAACTCTTTCTTTAAAAAAACAACATGTTTTGAAACAAATACATTTTGTTCCAAAACATGGTAGAACTAATATCCTATAGTTTCCTTAGGATATCCTACAAACAGACACTTGTCAGATTTAGCTTCAAGCTTATTTGACCAAGTCTGCTTCACATAAGAAAGATAACCTCAAACTTTCACATAAGAAATTTAAGGTTTATTATTAGTCCATATCTCATATGGAGTAACATCAACTGACTTGGATGGGACTTTGTTTAATACATAAATAGAAGTTTCGAGTGGATACCCTCGAAAGGATTTTGTTCAATTTGCTAAACCCATCATAGGCCTCACTATATTTAACAAGTTTTGGTTTCTCTTCTTAGCCACATTATTGTGTTGTGGTGGGTAAAATGGAGTCCACTGGGACAATATTTCATTATCCCTGAGATAATCCAAAAAATCTTGGCTTAAGTATTCACCAACTCGATCCAATCGAAGTGATTTAATACTTCTCCCAAGTTGTTTCTCAACTTCATTTCTGAATCTTTTGAACCTTTTAAAGGCTTCAGACTTGTATCTCATAAGATACACATACCCAAATCGAGAATGATCATTGATAAAGGTAATGAAGTATATGAAACCACCTTTGGCATGTATGGACATCGGAGCATATACATCAGTATGTATTAGGTCTAAAAGTCTACTGGTTCGTTCACTTTTTCCCTTAAAGGGTAACCTAGTCATCTTCTCTAATAAGCAAGATTCACAAGTGTCATATGATTCATAATCAAATGACCCTCAACTACCATACTTGTGTAGTTTAGACATGCATCTCTCTTATATGGCCAAGGCAACAATGCCATAATTAAGACGATTTCACATTATCTCATTTTATTTTTTTGTTATTATTGATATTTAGAATCAGATTAGACATACCCAATATGTATATACCATTGTACAATGTACCCAAAGCATATAGCATTCCATTTAAATAAATTGAACAACCATTGTTCCTAAAATTTAAATGGAATCCAGTTTTATTAAGACTAGAAACAGACATTAAATTTTTAGTCAAAGTAGGTACATAAAAATAATTGTCCAATTCTAGTACAAGCCTACTAAGGGAACATTAATACATATGTGCCTATATCTAATGCAACAAGTCTTACTCCATTGCCTACTTGCAGGTCTGACTCTCCCTTTATTGAGTTGTCTACTATTCCTAAGGCCTTTCATGTCAATACAAATGTTTAAGCCACAACTGGTATCTAATACCCAAATATTGTTATCAGAAATAGTATGAATATTAATAATATAAATACCTGAAGCAGAGGGGGCATCAGATGCCTTCTTCTACTTCAAGGACTCCAGATAGGCCTTACAATTTCTCTTTTAGTGGTGATCCTTGCTACAGTGGAAGCAAGTTCCTTTCGAGGGAGTCTTCTTTGCTTTTTTGACTACTCCCTTAGGCCCTACGAACTTCTTATTCTTTTGGCTTTTTTTCTTCAGACCAGAAGAATCCACCAACATCATAACCTTATCCTTGCTGACAGATGGATCAACTGCCTTAAGTATGTTGACTAGCTCAGGAATTGTGTTGGATATATTGTTCATCAAATAGTTAAGCATAAATTGTGAGTAATTATAGGTTAAACCCATCATAATTAAGTCAATACTTAATTCATAATCTAAAAGAAAACCCAAGGAGGCCAACCGCTCGATGTAGTCATTCATCTTCAGTGCATACTACACTAGAGATGTCCCCTCAACCATCTTAGAGCAGAAGAGCAATAGCGAAGTCTCGAACCTTTTGGACCTTGCATGCTCATCAAAGAGCTCCCTAAGATGATAGACTATGGAATATGCATCCAAAGCCCCATGCTGCTTTTGCAGCTCTGGTGACATAATGGCTAGCATAATACAACTAGCCATCTCGCTATCATCAAGATGCTTCCTACATGCCCTCCGATCATCATCAGAAGCATCAACAGTTGGGGGATCGGGAAGTGGTTCTTCTAAGACCTAATCAAGCTTCTCAGACTTTAGAATTATTCTCAAGTTCATGACCTAGTCAACGAAGTTTGGTCTAGTCAACTTGTTAGCTTCCATCAATGATTTTAGATTCACACTAGTACTCATGGTGTTGACTCGGGCAAGAGCAACCTATCGTGAAATAGAGAAAAAATAGAATGTACTTAAATGCATGTCTATAAGGACTTTAATAACACGTATTATGGCTCCCACTATTTTCACAAATTCATAACCCTCAATATAAATCCGAGAGAACTCATAAAGAAATTCTCCTAGTGGGTCGATGTCCAATATCCCTAGGAATGACCTTAGGTTTGCCCAATAAACCACCTTATTCAAGCAATAGGTATTGATCATACCAATTGCATCTCCAATGCAACTATCGATTCTAGTGTTATCAACTGTTGATGTATGCATACTCATTGGGTTATCAACTCTTGACACGTGTACATCTAATGTACACTACCCAACTTTGCCTCTATCCATGTTGATATTAGGTTTGCCCAACAAACCAATGCTTCTAGTTAAAATTGACCAATTAATTTGGAAATCCTATTTCCATGATTCGAACATATCCATGTAGAGTAGGCTTGGGTTTATCCAATAATCCTAACTTTAAAAGGACTCTGGTTCTCACCACATTAAAGTAAGATGTTAGTTTTAATATTCTACATGAGAGATTTGACTAAGGTCTCATCTAACTTAGATGGTTTTTTATATAGTTACTATAACTACATGGCATGACACAGGCTACCTAATCAAATTGGGCCTATAACCATCCATTATACAAGCCCACACATTTTCTTCACCATACATTCTCTAATGCATATATGTAGACACATCATTATGGATACTAACATGAAAGCCCAATGCAACACTTGGATCTAGGCCCAATCCAATAATTAGATTTACTATCTTCCTTTTACTAACTTGGCTAAAATTACTATTGTATGTTATTTCGATTGGAATTAAAATTAATCTAGTTGACATGAATTCCTAATTTCAAAATTTAATTCATAATTAATTTAACTTAAAATAATTATTTGATGTCCAAAATTAAACAATTTCAATTTTGTCATACATGCCAATTTTTCTAGTTTTACTAGAAAATCTATTGCTCTACTAAAATTAATTCAAAATTAATTTCTATAATTTCCCAAAATTTCAAGAACATCAAATCATCATTCCAAGCATCTCTAGGTCATTTCATAATGATCAAAATAATTTAGAAATCACCCAAAAATTATCCTGATCATCGAAACACCAATAAGACACCAAAAATGACAAATATGAATTCTAAAATTTTCTAGAAATCAAATTTTTAGCAAAAGCATTAGGCATGCATCAAACATCAAATTAACACATTTTTATCACATAAAAATATTTTTAAGGTTCTGGAACCAAAATATAAACATACAAACACATCAAACAAGACAAATCCTATAATTTCTAGAAAATTGTTCAGATCTAGAAATTGTCTGATAAAGTTATTAAAACATTTTTAATAATTCTAAAAAATTATAGAGGAATAAACACATCAAAAGAATGTTCAAATAACTTTACTATAATCAAATTCCAAGAAAATCACGTGTAACCTCATCAGTTTAGCCAATAGATATCATATGCCCAACAGAAAATTAGATTTCATGCATGTTCTTGTAAATTCAAAATTAAATATTTTAATCACATTTAAAAATATTTACAATCACACTGAATCATTCACTTACATATTATGAACAGATTTGTCAAAGAAAATTGTGAAAACCATTTTCTATAATTAATTTCAAACAAAACACTACAGGACTCTAAGTTGTTAACCATGAAAACAGTTTTCACATGTCATATATGCTACATCTAACAAGGTAAGATAGCTCTGATACCATTGTTAGGTTACGATCATGCATCTAATACATAATATATATCAAATATACACAGAATAAATAAAACAGAACATCAAAAATTAGATCTACTAATGCATATAGATATAGGAAAACAAAAAATGAAATGTAAGATGTTTACATACCTTTATGATGATCTCTTTCATTCTTTAATGTTCTCTGCATTGGGTTGTCATAAACCAAAACGATCAATGTAGACCATATCTAATCAAAGTCCACATAAAGATAGAAGGATGAAACCTCGCTAAGAGATGACTAGAGTTCTTTCTTTGTGCTAGCAAAGATAATAACTCTTAAGAGAGTTAGAGAGAAAAAGTGTGTGTGTAAGAAAAAGAACCTTTCTTTTTCTTTTCTTGTGTCTTACACAAGAAGCACGAAAATCATCTCAATTTTCTGCACCATTTGGCCTTCCATAACCTCCCACTAATGGAAAATTATGGTAAGTTAATGGTCATGAATAGCATGCATTAATGGAAGTTATGGGAAGTTAATGACCATGAGTAGCATATATTCATGGAAGTTATGGGAAGTTAATAATCATGAATAGCTTGCTTTAATGGAAACCAACAACACTTGTTTCTAATCCATTTCATGCAACATTTTCTAGCATGATCACATCGTGATACAAATACAATCTTGAAACACTCTCTCATATCTTGAATTACCATTCAATACCATTTTACTCATCCTTCGGATCTCCTATGTGTGTGATCCATTAGGTTCCCAGTTATGTTAGCCACTTGAATTAACACTTAGTTCAAGTAAATCAAGAGTCGTATCTAGCAACACGTTATAACTCCCAATTGACTGAAAAGTTAGTGGTTTGACTACGAGCCCTTCCATATGCAATATTGCCATACAATTCATCCTTACACTATCTGTACCCCACTTGGCTCAAAGTATGGTTAAAGTGCCAACTCCCACTAAACTGATTACATCATTTATAGTCCAAGTGTTATTAGATCTTGTACTGAGGATCTCATTACTCTATGTATCATTGAAGACTCTCTCCATGACACATATCTACTCTGGTTAGAGACTCCTAAGTAATAACCTTAACAAGACGTTGTGGGTATCATCTCCTTCTATCAGGAGTGGTGAATCCTTTATTGGCTACTCAATTACCTCAAAATACCTTAAGTTGTACCCAATCACCACTCTATGAATAACCCCTGAAGGCACTGATGAATGGAGTCAATGCTGGATCCCAAATGTTTCATAGAAGTTAGAACTATTTGAAGGAGAAATTTTGGCAAGTAGTCATGAGTAAAGAGAAAATGAAT